>JARQOD010000005.1:275241977-275262902 GCA_033576555.1 Oophaga sylvatica
ATGGCAAGAAAGCAGACAAACAGATTGTAAACCTCATGGACAGGGGGACACAGACAAGAAAATGTGCAAAAGCTGGTCAGCTACGAGAGAGAGCGCCCATTCCTGGACATCAAAATCAAGGTTGTAGTACAACTGGCGAGCAAACTGTTCCAAGGGTTAAAGATGCATCTCAAGCGCTGGAAATCACTCAATATTTCTTTGAGGCAGTATCTACTCAGATGGAAAGATGGTATGAGAGAAAGATAGAAGAAGCCAAATCTCAGGCAAACCAGAGAGCAAATGAAGATAAAATAGCCTTACAGCAACATATAAGGAGCTTGGAAGAGGAGCTTATGAAGTTACGGACTAAATTACAGAAAGAAAGCTAGCGACAATGCATCTGTACAAAGGAGCCATTTCACTGCACCATCTCAATCACCAATATCAGTGTTTAATGGAAATATTCCAAGCATGATCTTACAAAGCCACGTCCATTTCCACATTAAAGTAAAAAAATACAAGGCATGCATTAATATTCAATGTTCATCTATGAATTGCATGGCCTAACCGTCTGGTGAATAGATTTTGTACCATCCAGTGCAACTGTCATGTGCCATAGGATCACCGTTTACTCTGCTGTACATTTTATGCTGTAGACGTGCATGTACCACTCTGCAATTGCCACCTGCAATTCTGACAGCAAGTATATGGAGCGACATGTGTGCTTTGCATTATACAGTGGCATGTAAAAGTTTGGGCACCTCAGGTCAAAATTACTGTTATTGTGAACAGTTAAGCATGTTGAAGATTAATTTATCTCTGAAAGGGGTAAAGTTAAAGATGACGTATGAATATATAAAGATATTGTGTTTTTTACATTTTAAAAATTACAAAAAGAAAAAGGGGCCAATTCAAAAGTTTGGGCACCCTGCATTGTTAGCACCTAGTAGCACGCCCCTTTGCAAGTATCACAGCTTGTAAACGCTTTTTGTATCCAGCTGAGAATCTTTCAATCCTTGTTTTGAGGGATTTTCATCCATTCTCACCTGGAAAATTCTTCCAGTTCTGTGGGATTCTTGTGTCATGTTGCATGCACTGCTATTTTGAGGTCTAGCCGCAGATTGTAAATGATATTCAGATCAGGGGACTTCATGGGCCATTGTAAAACCGTCAGCTTGTGCTTTTAGAGGCAATTAGCCTGTTAGGGTCATGGCTGGTTCACTATCATCCTTAGGAAAGACCAGGTGATGCAAATTTCCCAGCTTTATAAAAACCCAGACTCTTCTAACCTGTGTGTGTTAATTTATATATATATATATATATATATATATATATATATATATATATATATATATATATAAACCATATATACTCGTGTATAAGCCGAGATTTTCAGCACCTTTTTTTGTGCTGAAAATACCCCCTCGGCTTATACACGAGTCATAGGGCAGAAACCAGCGGGGGAGGGGATGCGGCGGCAGGAGCCGGTGGCTGGGACATCATACTCACCCTCCCCGTGCCATCGCTGAACGTCCCTGCAATCCTGCGTTCTCCCCGGCTTCCTGCAGCTCTCCCCGGCTTCCTGCAGCTCTCCAGCGCTGAGCGGTGACGTAATACCCGCTCATTAAGGTCATGTAATATGGACGCGACGCCACTCCCATGGGCGTGGCCTCCATATTCATGGTCTTAATGAGCGGTATTACGTCACCGCTCAGCGCTGGAGAGCTGCAGGAAGCCGGGGAGAACGCAGGATTGCCGGCCAGGACGTTCAGCGATGGCACGGGGAGGGTGAGTATGATGGAGGAGGATGGGGGGAGCATGGAGGAGGACAAGGAGCATGGAGCAGGACGGGGGGGGGGGGAGGACGGAGAGCATGGAGCAGAACGGGGGGAGGACGGAGAGCACGGAGCAGAACGGGGGAGGACGGAGAGCACGGAGCAGACAGGGGGAGGACGGAGAGCACGGAGCAGAACGGGGGGAGGACGGAGAGCACGGAGCAGAACGGGGGAGGACGGAGAGCACGGAGCAGAAAGGGGGAGGACAGAGAGCATGGAGCAGAAAGGGGGGAGGACAGAGAGCACGGAGCAGAAACGGGGGGAGGACGGAGAGCACGGAGCAGGAAAGGGGGTGGGCACAGAGGAGAATGGGGAGTGCAGAGCTGGATGGGGGAGCACGGAGCAGGACAGGGAGGATGGAAAGCACGGAGCAGGACAGGATAATGGAGCAGGAGGAGGGGAGCACAGAGGAGAATGGGGGCGCACAGAGCTGGATGGGGGAGCACAGAGCAGGACGGCAACTTATACACCCGGCTTATACGCGAGTCAATAAGTTTTCCAAGTTTTTTGTGGCAAAATTAGGGGGGTCGGCTTATACACGGGTCGGCTTATACATGAGTATATACGGTATATGCATTTGACTAAAATACAGAGGAAATGTGTCATATTTTAGCCCTTCATCTTGCTTAATTGTTCACAATGACAGTAATTTTACATGCCACTGTAGATTGCTATGAGCCAAAATTGCAAAAGTGTTAAAAATGTCAGTCACAGGTTGCTTTCCCCATAGGTAATAATAGAATTTGCACTGCAACCAAAAGTTTCAGACAGCTTGTGTGTGATTTCTTTATAGTCTCTTTCTATGACCAACATTTTAAAATACAAACCCTGCATTTGTGTCAATGTAGCATGGATTAGTCTCTGGCGAGTCCCACAAATGGATCTGAAATGCAGAATTGGATCTGCTTCTAGGCATAGTAAAGAGATTAAAAGGCCCTGTCAGAAATTGTATCCTGCAGAGCACCTGTGTTGTATCAGCATTAGGTCCTACTTTTCCAAAATCCACCGAATGGCTGATCACCAGCTTAAATATTCCTACTCAAATGAATAGTAAAGTCAATACAACATATAAAAATGGAGCCAATTTTATCTTTGCTGTAACTCTGCTTTATTTGACTTCCAGTCTACTGTGAAACCGAGGAAACTAACTGTATGCCTCTACATTTTATATCAGCTTTTCCTTAATCAGGCATTCCAGGCCAGGTAGGAATTTCTGTAGTTACTCTACTGATTGCATTTTGCTGGACGCTCATGCTGTGCAATATACACACTGTCGGGAATCAGCTCTGTTTGCCTTCTACAGTGGTTGGAACACGAACACACATAGGGGTGGATTCATCAAATCTTTGTTGCCACATTTTGAAAAGTCAAATTTTTTTGTGCAATGTGAGATTGTGAAAATAAAAAGTGACTTCTGGTGTTTTCACACCATGCTCCAACAAAGTGGGCAGAGCTGGGGTGGCACGGGTTGTGGCGACCATGTTCATCAAATTAATCATGAAGGGTGGCGTTTGCTATGCCAGAAATCTTACTCCAGCAGCGGCTGGAGTACGATTTGTGGCAATGTTCATATAGCGGCGCACACCACTATGCACCACACCTGATTCAATAAGAGGCGTACACATCTTAATGGATCAAAAGTGTCAGCTCCAAAACGCCTCCTCAAGACCGGTGAGAGAATTGTCGTTCTTAGTGAATCTCTCCAACAGTATGTGTTTCTTTCAGCAAAACCCCTTTAACAGTTAATGTCTGCTATAGATCAATAGTGTTAAAGCTGCCTTATTATGGGAACCTACAAAAGCTTGACACGTGAGGTAAGCATCCACACATATTCTGGCTTTAGTGTTTGATGTGAATGTCATAAATCTAGAACCAGGAAAAGGTGGATTTCCTTTTTTCCCGTTTTTAGATCAGATTGCCTTTTATGATTTTCACATGGCACTATATAATGGCTGTGTGAATAAAGCCTTTGAGGTTTTTTCCAACTCGAACTAGAACTTGTCTTTTATACAGAGGGACCATGGACTATGAATACAACACTGTATGCCTGCCCGTGATGAGCGCGCATGCTCGGATATTGTGTTCTCCGAGTATCTCGGGCGTGCTCGAGTAATATGTTCTAATCATTGCAGCTGCATGATTGGCGGCTGTTAGACAGCTGCAACACATGCGGGAATTGCCTAACACCCGAGCACGCTCGCTCATCACTGATGCCTACCCTTTGCTTAGCGTGAATATTGACAAAAATCAGGAATTGTGTCACTAATTTATCAGTGTTTTGCATCCTTTACTTGTGCAAAAATTAGGAGAGAAGTATACATGTTTCCATTATATTTTATGGGTGTTTTGGATCCTCTTCTAACTTTGGTATTAAAAATGGATTTAAAATGGTAATGAATTTTGCAAGTGTGAATGAGGCCCTGGTCACGGAAAATACAACTACTTCAACTGTAGTGGTTTGTGGTTAAGGAGAGCGCGGAGGCTGATAACACTACCTGCTCTGTAAGGAAATGGAACTTAATGGCAGTCAAATTTGATCTACAAGATTTGCAGTTTTGCTATAATTTTTTTTCTTTTATTATTTTACAACATGAAAGTGTTTTGACAAACATATTTTCTACGACTTGGCATGTTGTTATATTACTATATACTTGGCAAAAAAAAAAAACAACAAAAATCTTCACCACAGGCATTAATTATCTGTACTGGAACCAATCAAGATCTTCGTATTTGGCAAGAAATACTTGTATAAAGCATTGATCCCAATCTTATTGCTGCTAGCTGTGTGGAAATGCATGTAAGACACACAGTAAATTGCTGCATCGGAGACGTTTGGTGTAGTGGCGAGTACAGCGTTTATAATTTATTACTTTGCAAAGCATCTTTGTGCATGCTGATAGCCATTAGCCTTTAGGCCGGGATCACACGTGCGAGAAACATGGACGAGTCTCGCATGTGAATTCCTGGCAGTGCAGCCGGCACTCGCTCCGCTCCCGAGTGCAGACGGCAGTGTCGGGTACTCACATGCGAGACTCGTCCGTGTTTCTAGCATGTGTGTGATCCCGGCCTTAGTTTTTCCTATGTTCTGGGGGGCCCACAGGTCTCCTGGGTGTCCTTTTTGGAAACACTGATATAAGTGTCATTTGGTTGCATGATCACATTTTTACAATTTCCCCATGTGAACCGCTGTTCTGATTGTTAGCTATACCAGTTGTAAAATAAAAAATGGTTATTGCATTCAGTTGTTGGTACGAAGAACGCATTTTAAAATTACAATGACATTGTACTCCCACCTGAGATAAATCCACCTTAGCTTTGTAGGTTTTGTATAGGACACTTTGCCTAATGTCACCCTATTGTGGCCGACCTCGTCTAGCTCTCAGGCTCCTTTTAACAAGCTAAGGCTGGGGTCACACGGGCGTAGATTCACTCTGATTAGAGTTTGATCCGAGTGTCAGCTTAGTGTGATCCGATTCTTTCAGATGATAGAATTGTAGCACAGGTCCGGAGAAGATGGAAAACAAGATTTCTCCATTTTCTTAAGTGTGAATAACTTGGGCTACATGTAAACATTTGTGCAACTTGTGTGTGACTTGTTTGCCTGCAACTATGAAGCATCTGTAATTTTGCTGGAAGTAAATTGGTCAAGTTGCAGACAACGCTCATTCAAGTTACAATGAAGTTTATGGCAAGTGCGGCTTGCAACAGTGACACATTTGGAAACATGTAACTCTGTCGCATCCACAACGTGACAGCATTGGAAATCATTACATCTAATTTTGCACTACGACGCACAACACGGTACCGTGTAGCCTTAGCCTAAATGTTACCAATAAATACCTGTGCTGAAACAAATATGAACATTTTGGGACTTTCAGCTCATAATATGAGGCTTCTGCACAGACAGGTCTTAAGTTCTGAAATAGTCAAAGCCAAGAAAAGATTACACCTCCGAATACTTCTCTAGCAAAATCTCCAAATATGCCCAAAATATTTTAATTGTAGATATAGCAGCCAAGCTTTAGTATTTACTGTAATATTAAAAATTTAATAAAAAGGGTTATTCCTTGAAGGACATTCATCACTTTACCACCAAAGTGCTGTTGTCCCTGTAAGATGTGCAGAGCCACAGGGGTCACCACATCCATTAATCATCAGTGCAGGGAGTGGGAATGGCAGAAGAGGCTGATGGACAGGTTCGGTCTTGTGCTCCTCCACCAGCAGCCATTGTATGGACAGAAGTGCTGGTCAGTGTGTGAGGAAACCACTAACCAGAAAAGGTGGCCGACATCTTTACCTGACAATTAGAGATGAGCAAACCCGAATGTAAAAGTTCAGGGTTCGTACTGAACGGTTAGTGTCCGGTGCTGAACTCCGAACTCTGACATCTCCCGGAAGTCTGTTTTAATGTTCGCCTTTCTGGAGGAAGTTCAGGAAGAAAGAGAAAGAACTAGAGACTTTTTATCTTAATCTGAACTCCTCTCAGCTGATTTATGGCCACAGACTACATTGATGTTGAATGTGACTGGAAACAAAGCGCGTGTAACAGCAAAATGGTGCAAACTTTGTACCAAAACTCAAAGGCAAAACAATTTTTTCTCCAAATCTGTATTTAGAGAGAAAAACAAATCACCTCAAAAGGTGGCTAATCCCTTTAAGCTATTTCAAAGTATGCCATAACTTAGTCAGATTAGTTAGTCTGACCAATGAGACCCAGAAAGAACAAATAATAATGGTAATTTCAAAAGTATTATAATGTTGTTTTTATTTTGGTAGTGGATCCCAATATGTTACTGTTGTGGTATTATAAATGTTGAATTTACATGCTTTTTACAAACACAAAAGCTTTGCTGAGACAGTAAGTATGGAAAGAAAAATGGTAACCATAAAAAAAAAAAAAAACTGAAATTAAAATTGCTAAAAAGAATTATTTGTGTCCCAGGATATCAACCCTTCCTTTCTCATTACAATCCTGCATCTAAGGCCGATGTCACACTTGCGAGTGTGATGCGAGAAACTCATACGAGTCTCTCACATCAACACCCGGCACTGCCGCTGGCACTCAGACCGGAGCGTGTGGCTACATGTATTTCCAAGTACCGGCCGCAGTGCCCGGTGTTGATGCGAGAGACTTGTGTGAGTTTCTCGCATCACACCCGCACGTGTGACCCCAGCCTAACAGTAAGAAAACTGGTTAGAAACAGGACATGTTTACTTGTACCTAGAACATAGGCTTTTATTTTCTCTTAATCTGCTGGTTTTAAAGACGACGTTGAGAGACATGCAGGAAAAACTTGCGGACCGACAGTGTGGACAAGAGTAGCTCCTGCTTTGTGTTTTTTTTGTATTATTTACTCAGTGTAATTTAAGCAATGTCTTTTGTTTTGTTTTTTTCAGCAAACCATCTCATTCTCAGTGTTATGTTTTAGATTTTAAATCTGTTGCAATTTTGCAGTATAATAAAAATTCAAGAACGCGTACAGAGCAGTGAAAATCGAATATTTTGCTTTTGTGTACTCAAGAAGACCTAAATTAAAGGGGTTTAAAAAAACTTGAGTACTCCGGATGCAATTTGTTTTAAATAACTAAAACGGCACTTTACTCAACCTCCGCAGGTCCAGCAGAGTTTCTTCCACGTCTCCCAGAGTCTGTAATTGTCTGACAGTGCTGCAGCTAGTAACGAAGTTCAGCAGCTTGTGCTTTCATCTCGGGGTAGAGTCGCTCACTTCAGTTATTGGCTGTAGTGCTGTCAATGCTATGTTATCGCTGCAGACACTGGAAGCAGCAGCAGACTCCAAGCTGGACCTGTGAAGATTGAGTTTTTAATTTTTTTTTAATCTTAGTTACTTGATCAGACTAGCATTCAAGATCAACTTACACTCCAACCATATAAAACCAAACCGCTACTTACGACCGTGAGTGGAGAAGTGGTCCATTGAAAATTTGGAACCCGTCATCACATGTCGTTCAACCATTGGGCGGTAGAGGCGGAGCATTTGCCTCGAAGGCTGCAAGAGCTGATGGCTGGAACCAGGGTCACGTTCCTCAAAATGGAGGGGCAACATCGCTGGTATACAGTGGGTGTGATCCCAGAAAGAAGGGAGCAGGATGAACCCTTCTTGAGGAATGAATGGGAATGGGAGAGGCTCCTTGAGGCGGCTCGAAACAGGGCTACCTTCCCCGAGAGAGTGTACTGTCCTTGGGGTTCCCCACCTCCTATGCGGGAGCAGCCGATGATGCAGGTGACACGAGGCTGTTGCCCATTTCTGTATGTCGGGGGTTCTGGCAGTAACGGAAGCCGGGTCACTTACACCCCAAGCACCTGGGAATTGGGCTCCAGGAAGAAGGTGGAGGCAGTCCACGCAGCCTCACGAGAAAGGAGAAGAAGAAGCAAACCTGAAGAGGAATGCTGTATTACCCTCCTTATAATTTTTTACTTTATGAGTGTAGGAGTACAGCCAGGGCCGGCTCCAGGTTTTTATGGGCCCCGGGCGAAGGAGCCTCAGTGGGCCCCTTTAACACAGACCACAATTCATGATGCACAGATACAGCAGAGAAATATGGGTACAGTACAATGCCAAACACTTCTCTTCTTACATTACATGAGTGATATCTATTGTAAATTGTACAATAGCTCAAAAACCGCCAAATCCTCACAGCGTACAGAACAGACTGGACAGTACAGTCCTCCATACAATATTATGGGCACCACAGTCTCCCCCCTCATCACCCATATAATACCCCATGCAGGATGTCACCCCCCATATAATGCTCCATACAGAATACTGGACCCAATATAATGCTCCATACAGGATACTGGACCCAATATAATGCTCCATACAGGATACTGGTCCCCATATAATGCTCCATACAGGATACTGGTTCCCATATAATGCTCCATACAAAATATGGAGCTCTCCTCTGCGCTGTACTGCGTTCTGCACTGTTACGGCTCAGGAAAGGGCGCTATGGAAAGACTCCCCATTATCATCATGATTGCCTCCTTATGATCATCATTGCCTCCCCATCATCATCATGGCCTCCCCATTATCATCAATGCCTGCCCATCATCATCATCTCCTCCCCATCATCATCAATGCCTGCCCATCATCATCTTCTCCCCATCATCAATGCCTGCCCATTATCATCAATGCCTGCCCCTTATCATCTTCTCCCCATCATCATCATCAATGCCTCCCCATTATCAGCAATGCCTCCCCATCATCATCAATGCCTGCCCATCATCATCTTCTCCCCATCATCAATGCCTGCCCATTATCATCAATGCCTGCCCATTATCATCATCTTCTCCCCATCATCATCAATGCCTCCCCATTATCAGCAATGCCTGCCCATCATCATCTTCTCCCCATCATCAGTGCCTGCCCATTATCATCAATGCCTGCCCATTATCATCATCTCCCCATCATCATCAATGCCTCCCCATTATCAGCAATGCCTGCCCATCATCACACACAGACAGCACACAAGCACTCTCTCACATACTTATACACACACACACAAAGCACCGCACTACATACACACAGACACACACAGAGACACACACACGTCTTACCTGTCTGACGTCCGCGCGCTCTTTGCCACAGCCGGCCGCTGAATGATGACGTCATTCAGCGGCGCTGCTGTGAGGAAGCGCCGGCGCCCCCTGGAGCCCGGAGCTGCGGCAGCGGAGGCACGGGAGAGGTAAGTATTGTGCCAGCTGATGCCGGGGCCCTGAGCAAGCGGGGGGGGGCCCAGTGGCGGCGCTGACACCGCTCTCCTCCGCTAACGGGCGAGGGTGTGCCAGACGGCGAGTGGGCCCCCCCGCCTGCTCAGGGCCCCGGCACTTGCCCGGGTGTGCCGGGTGCTGACGCCGGCCCTAAGTACAGCAAGTACACTTTAAAAATATTTGAATGAGCCACGCCTTTCAGAGGTTTATGGATGACCCTCCTTATAATTTTTTCATGGCTTTGCACGTTCTACAAAGCCTTTATGAGCGTAGAAGTATATAAACTACACTTTCAAAATATTTACATTGCAAATTTAATTTTGGATTAAATTAGTCATCCATACAGCTAAATTTTGGGGTTAAATTTTTCAGCCATACACTATTCCATAGTCTCAGGCACATTTCTGTGATTCACAGAAGTACAGTACAGACCAAAAGTTTGGACACACCTCATTCAAAGACTTTTCTATATTTTCATGACTGAAAATTGTATAATCACTGAAGGCATCAAAACTATGAATTAACACATGTAGAATTATACATTACACTTTACAAAAAAGTGTGAAACAACTGAAAATATGTCTTATATTCTAGGTTCTTCAAAGTAGCCACCTTTTGCTTTGATTACTGCTTTGCACGCAGAAAAGGTGAACGGCTGGACTCTACATGCCTAGTTCCCACCGTGAAGCATGGAGGAGGTGGTGTGATGGTGTGGGGGCTTTGCTGGTGACACTGTTGGGGATTTATTCAAAATTGAAGCGTTGAGCGGTCCAGCTCACCCAAACCATCTTGATTGGGTTCAGGTCTGGTGACTGTGGAGGCCAGGTCATCTGGCGTAGCATCCCAACTTTCTCCTTCTTGGTCAAATAGCCCTTACACAGCCTGGAGGTGTGTTTGGGGTCATTGTCCTGTTGAAAAATAAATGATGGTCCAACTAAACGCAAACCGGATGGGATAGCATGCTGCAAGATGCTGTAGTAGCCATGCTGGTTCAGTATGCCTTCAATTTTGAATAAATCCCCAACAGTGTCACCAGCAAAGCACCCCCACATCATCGCACCACCTCCATGCTTCACGGTGGGAACCAGGCATGTAGAGTCCATCCGTTCACCTTTTCTGCGTCCAAACAGTAATTAAAGCAAAAGGTGGCTACCTAGAATATAAGACATTTTCAGTTGTTTCACACTTTTTTGTAAAGTGTAATGTATAATTCCACATGTGTTAATTCATAGTTTTGATGCCTTCAGTGTGATTCTACAATTTTCATAAGTATTCAAGCAGCTGACAGCACTCGGGAGTTTAGCACGGATGCACGTTCAGGCGTTCAAGGATCCAAATGAACAACAGTCCAACGAAAAAAATAGGAACAGCATCCAATCCAGGTGAAGTATAGCAAGTCTTTATTCAGCCACCATAAAATACAACGTTTCGGCCATTTTCAGGCCTTGTATACTTGATAAAGGTTCTACAATTTTCATAGTCATGAAAATACAGAAAAATCGTTGAATGAGAAGGTGTGTCCAAACTTTTGGTCTGTACTGTATGTACCCAATTTTTCAAATCGGTCATATAAAACATAACTTTTAATATTATTACTTAGAAAGAAAGAATATTTTTCAATAAAAACAAAGAACGACACTCATTTTTTGCCTGTAACACAAATATAAAATATACAGGGGAGGAAGGTTTCACGCTAATATTGCACTGATGTCTCCCTACCTAACTGCGAAGGTTGGAACTCTAATCCTGCGCAGTGTTGCCCCCGCTCGTCGGCTATCCCTAACTCTCCCTAAGGCCGGGGTCACACTTGCAAGAAACTCGCACGAGTCTCGCCTCAATACCCGGCACTGCCGCCGGCACTCGGACCGGAGCGTTCAGCTGGATAGAAATACATGCAGCCGCACACTCTGGTCCCGATTGTCGGCAGCAGTGTTGAGTATTGAGGCGAGAGACTCGCGCGAGTTTCTTGCAATTGTGACCCCAGCCTAAGGAGTCCCTAACAAAGAATATATAGGGTGCAAGGGGTCAGAAGTAAGGTACCATATGGTCAAATCCACGTACTGCCCCATCTCTGTTCTATCATATGGTATGTGCACTATATCAGAGAAGGAAATCCCTATAACAAGGGCATACAGATGATAAACCCAGAAAGGCAATCAATATACTGGGGGTATATAGATAAAAAAAAAACTCCCATTCACAATATATTATAGCACAAAGGTTATATGCATATATGTAAATGCAGTCAATTAGTTTGCATCAAAAAACCTTTGTAATCTGGTCAACGTGGTACCCCACTTTTGACAGTAGAGGGGGCTATTTCAATAAGGGAACAGACAAAATAATTCAATCAAAAAAGCGGTTATACTGGTATGCATATCAGACAGTTAGTATTCTGCTGTTAAGAGACAGATCATATAGGTATGTATCATATTGCACACAATCCCCAACACAATACAGACTTAGGATAGAGCTTTGGCAACAAAAGAAACAACTTGTTAAACAGCTCAGAGAGTGCTTTCATGTGCATTAATAGTTGGCTAGCACATTGTTATTGCACATATCCCTTAGTTTAGGAAAGTAATTATAGCATATCAGCTTTTCCCAGCTACTACCCTTATGATAAGTCCAGTATGCATGTACTCAACGCGTTTCCCCATCGTGCGGTTCATCAGGAGAACATACTGGTTAGGTACATATGAAGAAAGAAGAACTTATAGTTTCAAAGAAAAAAGGGGTCATAGACAGCATGGGGATGATGCCCATCAGCGCGAGTCATGGAGGGTACAGGGTGGGCCATGTATATAGATATGGATACACCTAAATAAAATTTTTGTTTTGCCCATTCTGCAAATTCAGCGCGCCGATCTGGGTCATCCTCGTTGAGATGCTGCAGCAGCTGGATTTTGTAAGGGTGCCATTTGTGAATAGCTAATATCCGCCAAGGGATGTTCGACTGATGCCAGATCGGCATGCTGAATTTGCAGAATGGGCAAAGCAAAAATTGGAACAGGACCCTCAGTTTACACAGAACATTATGTTCAGTGATGAGGCAAACTTTTTTGGGTGGGCCAATTTGTCACGACGTATAACAGATATATTCAAAGATAGCAACCTATATCTAATGTGACATCATTCTAAATTTCATATAATAGAGAAAATCAACATGTATACATAGTATCTGCCAGCAATGTCTTACCTGACATAATATCCTATGTATTGTGGGTCAATACTGTGTACGTGTCACGCTGTCTCTGGATAGAGGTGGACCGGGGTCTATGCTGACCCTGAACTGGGGTCCTGACTAGTCCCTCTACCTGGAGGTACTGCTAATGGTACAGAGGTCCAGGCCGCCAGCGTAACCCTGTCTCCTGTAGACCCCTGACCACTGTAATCTAGTCCTGAGAAGGACCCTGATTACCACCACAGGGAATGGGCAGGTCACAGCTTACACACAGTCTAAGACAAACGAGACAGACAAGGGGTAAAGAAAACACAGCCTTGCATACAACACTTCCACTACAGAGGAACACAAAAGGTTAAGGAGATAAACAATAAGCGAGGAGAGGAAAAACCACAACAGGCACTCTTAGCTTAAGTCTTCTCAGAAACGATCCGCTCTGCTGGTCTGAATGAATGCTTTCACCGGCAACTTCCCCAGCAGACAAGCAGGTATATGAAGGAAGCTAATTAACAAAACATCAATCGCAGCTGGGCGAGGCTGGTCAGCCCAGCACCGAGAGAGAAAGAATTAACTCCCTCAGTGCCGAAAAACACCCAGCACCAGAAACTCAGCTGTGCGAAGTCAGGGTGTGCAATCGCGACGATCTCCGCCGCGACACACCCGTGACACAATTATATGGATACAACTACATAAAATGGGAATGGTGACAGTTTTCTTGCGTAGGGTGTCTTGCATTGAAGTCTGCTGCAATGACCCGGGTACTGCGTTCACCAGACATAAACACAATTTCTATCTGCTCCTCACGTGTTAACCTCTGTGACATGTCAATGGCGGTAAACAAAGAGAAAATTGTAAATAACCCATGAAAGAATAAAGTTACGTTAAAACCAAGCATACCATTGTTTTTCTTGTGAAATTCTCAATAAGTTTAATGTGTCACATGACCCTCTTTCCATAGGAAAAAATAAAGTTGGATCCAAAATGTCGGACTTCAAAATGGCCACCATGGTCACCACCCACCTTGAAAAGTTTTCCCCCTCCCATATACTAATGTGCCACAAACAGGAAGTTGATATCACTAACCATTCCCATTTTATTTATGTGTATCCATATACATGGCCCACCCTGTAGATAGATGACAGAATATGTTAAATTTTTTCACACAAAAAAAATAAAATAACGCAGCTATATATATTTTGAGGGACTGCACAGCCCTAATCCTTGTCTACAGACTATTCTTCCACTGTCCCTGCAACTCTCTCCCTTTCTAGACTAAATGCAGAATATATGTGTCAAAGATCGCAGCCAGGGAGGTCGTAACTGAACCCACCACGCTATTAACTTTTGTCAAAAACATCCCTCTGTTGCCCCCACCGCATGGACAATTACGCGATTGGCCAACGATTAATGGAAGAAGCCACAGGCTGTTTCCGCTAAGGACTGTTAAAGGGAAATTAACAGTGAGCATATGGTATATACACCTCTGATTGCGACACATGGAATATATTTATATACCCCAACATGATCACTGATAACTCCACAACTCAACTACTATGCGTTACCACCACCAATCTTTTTTTTTTATAAATGTTGAATGGAGGCCTGGTTCTGGAAGCGTATGGCTTTGGGGTGCGAATTACAGAACAAAAGTAACAGAACTATTACATTTTATATTTACAAAATATTTTACAAAGGGGACAAACAATACAGCATATACAATTAAATAAAATAAAAGTATAAACAAAAGAAAGTTACTAAACTTGTTATCACAGCAATGGTTTCAGATTTATGGAGGGAGGCACTCCAGGAAAACGGACAGCACCCACAGTGAACTGTACCTCCAAGTACTGACTGTTAGGGTCTGCGGAACGCACCTAATAAATAATGTAGAGAGGTGTTTTCACAGCCCAGGGTCCACCGTGCAGGCAGAGCCTGCTGCTAGTAAGATGGCGTAAGTAGGGAACTCTGTTATCCCGCAGAGTCGCTAAAATAAACGCCGTAGCGCGCTGTGGCAGATTGTGCGAACTTTGTTAATCCACAGAGCCGCTAGCGGGAATGCCGCAGCGCTATACAGCGATATAAGCGAACTCTGTTACACCACAGAGTCGCTGAGGCAAAGACGCAGAGATAGGTACTGTGTCCTGTTAACACCACAGGGGTACACAGATAACTGCTGTGCGGATAGCAGTCCGTGATCATGCAGACAGCAACGCAATCAAGCAATCTCCTCACCGGAGAAGCTGGTATTCTAGGGGCTTATTTCAACCAAGCCCTAACCACGTGCACTCATATCTCCTCACTGGAGGTGCCGGTATTCTAGGGGCTTATTTCAGCCGAGCCCTAACCACATGCGTGCATGATCACACTGGTGCAAAGCACATAATGCAATTGATCCTAGCGCACGGCCGTGCGGTAAGGACAGCCTTTTATAGCAGCCACGAGAAAAAGACCTTCCAGGAAAGACCAATGGGAAGCTGCTTCAGAACATCAACAGCCGGAGGACCTTCCTGAAGGACCAATAGGAGTGGCAGCTGTATCTGAGCATGTGACCCCTGATCTCCAATAGGAGATCTTGTCCTGGGCATGCTCAGATGAAGCAACAAAGGACTTAGACCTAAAGACGTCAGCTCGCCGCTGACCAGTAGTGGCTATAATAGCAGAACCTGAAGAGGCAGCAGCAAGTCTCTGCACAGTATTAGACCGGGCGAGATGCTGGGACTGATGTCTTTGCTGAGCAGGCTCCACTGCGGCTGGAGATGGATGGGGGACCGCAGCGGGACTGGTTTGAGACTCCCCTTGTGCAGCATCGGGAACTCGAACCCTAACATTACCCCCCCCTCCTAGGGCCCCCTTCTTTGGGCCTCGCTGTGCTCAAAGGCAGCGATGAGCTGCGGAGCGTGAACATGCTCCCAGGACCTATCCTCAGGCCCATAACCCCTCCAATCCACCAAATAAAATTTTTTGCCTCGTACCACCTTGCACCCAACAATGGCGTTCACCTCATGATCGTCGGTAGATAAACCCGACATCCTGGCAGATGACTCGGAAAACCGGGAAATGGCCACGGGTTTCAGGAGGGACACGTGAAAGGTGTCGGTGATACCAAGGCGAGGCGGAAGGGCTAGGCGGTAAACCACCGGGTTCACCTGCTCAAGAACTTTAAAGGGACCCAAAAAGCGAGGTGCCAACTTGGTGGACTCAACACGTAGCCTGATGTTTCGGGCAGAGGGCCACATTAGGTCACCCGGAGCAAAAGTAGGAGCGGGGCGCTGATGGGCATCGGCCGAAGACCTCATCCTCTCTTTGGAGGCCTGAATGGCATCCTGGGTGCGGTCCCAAATGTCCCGTGCCTCCACAGCCCAGTCTGCCACCCTGGAATCGGCGGAAGACACGGGCATGGGCACTGGTACCCGCGGATGCTGACCGTAGTTCAGGAGGAATGGGGTCTGTCCGGTGGAGTCAGCCACAGCATTATTTAGAGCGAACTCAGCCCACGGTAGCAAGGATGCCCAGTCATCCTGCCTGGCAGAGACAAAATGTCGCAAGTATGTGACCAAGGTCTGGTTGGCCCTCTCTACCAACCCATTCGTCTCAGGATGATATGCCGAGAGATTTAACTCAATGCTGAGTAGACGACACAGCTCTCTCCAGAACCGAGACGCAAATTGGCGACCTCGATCACTGACGATTTTGTCTGGCATTCCGTGTAAACGGAAAATATGCCTACTAAATAATCCTGCCAAGGCCCGTGCAGACGGTAACCGTGGTAAGGGCACCAAGTGCACCATTTTGGAGAAGTGGTCGGTTATCACCCAGATGATGGTGCAGCCCCGAGACTTGGGTAAGCCCACCACAAAATCCATCCCGACCATCTCCCAAGGCCTGTCTGCCACCGGTAAAGGGAAAAGTATCCCAGCTGGCCGTTGTCGAGGGGACTTATTCTTGGCGCAGGAGACGCACGTGTTGTGAATGGGTTTGAGATGAGTTCTGAGCAGAGGCTCCCTCTGGTGGTTACAAGCGGTGCTAGTCTGTCCAGTGAAGATTGTGAGGACTGGGAATCAGGTGTTACTGATTGGTCTTATATAAGGGAGTCACCTTCCCATCAGGGTGGCCGGTGATCAATTGTTCTGGTCTGGATCCTTTATTCCTGTTTCCCTTGTAGCCTGCTGTGTCGTGTCTGCATCTCCTGCTAACAGATAAGACATTTTCTTCTTTTGTGTTTGTGCTATATTTTTGCATTTTGTCCTGCACTTCTGTGGGGGCCTTCAGGGTCCCCTCCGGGGGCTTCTGCCCTCTCAGTTTTGTTCAGCCACTGATGTTTGTACTTTTGCTTTTTCCAGTTTTTTCAGTGGCTGCTGTTTTGATTTTGTTACACCAGAGAACTAATTTAGGTGGAAGAGGTCGTGTGATCTCAGGTGTTTTTGAAATTAGTAGAGTTGGTGCCTTTCAGGGTTTTCTGGGATTGCAGTAAGTACCCTTCCTATCCTTTTCTATTTAGTTAGTTTGGGCCCCAGCGTTTGCTCATACTATTTTCTTTCTGTGTCAGTATTTCATCTTGTCTAACCGCCATTACGTGTTTGGGGGCTTTCTATTATCTTTGGGGTTCTGCTCCGGGGCAGATAGCTTTCCTATTTCTATCTTTAGGTGTAGTTAGTTTCTCAGGCTGTGACGAGGCGTCTAGGACCAACGTAGGAACGCTCCACGGCTGCCTCTAGTTGTGGTGGTTAGTCAGGGTACTGCAATCTCATAGATTCCAACTGCTCTGGTGTATTGCCTTTTTTACCTGCACTCCTCAGCTACCGAAACATAACAGTATCACCGGCCTAAAAATTAAATTTTGTATGGTACTCACAGAAGGGAAAAAATATTGTGAAAGAAAAAAGGTTGTCAGAGTTGTCAGAGATATTTTTCTGTTTGTTGCATTTTTTTTTTTTTTCCCTCTGTATCTCTAGGTGCTGGGGAGGATCTTTTCTCTCAATGGAGTTTGCACAGTTGTCTGGCCGTGTGGATCAGCTTGCCACTGAGGTTCGGAGTATTGCTATCTATCTTGCTGGTTGCCTGTTGTGGAACCTAGGATTCCCATGCCAGATTTGTTTTTAGGGGATCGAGCTAAGTTTCAGAATTTCAAAAATAATTGTAAATTGTTTTTTGCCTTAAAACCTAAGTCCTCAGGGAACGCAGCGCAGCAGGTTCAAATTATCATCTCTCTCCTGCGCGGCGATCCTCAGGATTGGGCTTTTTCCCTGATACCTGGGGATCCTGTTTTGAGTGATGTTGATGCGTTTTTTCAGGCCTTGGGGTTATTGTACGATGAGACTAATGTCACTGATCAAGCTGAAAAAGCCTTGTTGGCATTAAATCAGGGGCTTGATGACGCTGAGTTATACTGTCAGAGATTCCGTAGGTGGGCAGTCCTGACCAAATGGAATGACGACGCTTTGGCAGCCCTTTTCCGGAAGGGTCTGTCTGATAATGTAAAGGATGTTATGGTGGGATTCCCTGTCCCCTCTGGTCTCAATGATTCTATGTCATTAGCGATTCAAATTGACAGACGTTTGCGTGAGCGGAGAAGTATGCGTGGAATGGTGTTGCCTTGTGAACCAGCTTCTGAACCCATGCAGTGTGATAGAGTGGTGTCTGGGGCACAGCGTCATGAGTTTCGAAAGCGCAATGGGTTATGTTTCTACTGTGGTGATGCCTCTCATGCTATTTCAGTCTGCCCTAAGCGGGGAAGACGTTTTGCACGCTCAGTTGTCTTGGGTAGTGTTCAGACTAAGTTTTTATTAACTGTCACTCTGATATGCTCTCTGTCCTCATTTTCTGCTCAGGCTTTCGTTGATTCTGGAGCAGCTATTAACCTGATGGATTATGATTTTGCTAAACGTTGTGGATTTCCCTTGATACCCTACAGAAGTCTATTCCCCTACTGGGGATCGATTCTACCCCTTTGGCTGAGAATAAACCCCAGTTTTCTACTCAGGTGATAATGAGGGTTGAACCTGATCACCAGGAGTGCTGCAAATTTTTGGTTCTGTATAATCTGCATGACATTATCGTGCTGGGTTTTCCTTGGTTACAGTCTCATAATCCTGTTTTGGATTGGAAATCTGTGTCTGTAACCAGTTGGGGCTGCCAATGTGTTAATACCAACACTCCTGTTTTTTCTGCCTCCCCCCAGGCTCAGGATGTTCCTGACTTTTTGATTGATTTTTCTGATGTGTTTAGCGAAAGTAAATCTGCATCCTTGCCTCCCCATAGGAGCTATGACTGCGCTATTGAATTAGTGCCGGGTAGTAAATTCCCTAAAGGTCGCCTTTTTAACTTGTCTGTACCTGAACATGACGCTATGCGGTCTTATATCAAGGAATCATTGGAGATGGGTCATATCAGACCATCCTCTTCACCCTTAGGTGCCGGTTTTTTCTTTGTGGCCAAAAAGGATGGTTCATTAAGGCCGTGTATTGATTATCGTCTCTTGAACAATATTACTGTGAAATATCAATACCCGTTACCCTTGATTTCTGACCTGTTTTCCAGGGTGAAAAACGCTACTTGGTTTACCAAGCTTGACCTCAGGGGGCGTATAACCTTATTCGCATTAAGCACGGGGATGAATGGAAGACGGCATTCAATACCCCTGAAGGGCATTTTGAGTACCTGGTGATGCCCTTTGGGCTCACTAATGCTCCTTCCGTCTTCCAGTCCTTCATGAATGACATTTTCAGGGATTTTGTGGACAAATTTCTGATTGTTTATTTGGATGATATCTTGATTTTTTCTAATGACTGGGACTCTCATATGAAACATGTTCGAACTGTATTCCAGATTTTGAGAGAGAATGCTCTGTATGTGAAGGGATCAAAGTGTCTTTTTGGCGTACAGAGGATCTCATTTCTGGGATTCATTTTGTCCCCATCTGTTATTGAAATGGACCCGGTCAAGGTTCAGGCCATCTGTGATTGGGTCCAACCTACTTCATTAAAGGCTCTTCAGAGATTTTTGGGTTTTGCCAATTTTTATCGTAAATTTATTGGTAATTTCTCGGTTATTGTTAAACCATTAACTGATTTGACCAGAAAGGGTTCTGATGTGGTGAATTGGCCTCCTGAGGCAGTCTCTGCATTTCAGAACTTAAGCAAAGATTCACTTCTGCTCCGTTCTAGGGCAGCCTGAGTTTTCTCCCATTTCAGGGGTTGATGCCTCTGAAAGGGGGCGGGTCCTTTTTTTCCCCCAAAAAAGACCCAGAGACCTCAAAATAACCCCTTTGTGCCTTTTTTCCTTGAAAATTTTTCCTACTAACTAATTATGACTGGGAAGGGGGATTTTTGGGCCATAAGGGGGGTTTTTGAAGAGGGGAGACATGGCTGGAGGGAGCCAAACATCAGGTGGTGGTCCTTACGGACCTAAGAATCGGGTCTTCGGGAACTGCCAAGCATCAATCCTAGACAGCCAGGGGGCCCCTTTTTTTTTCAACTTTTTAAATTTTTTTGGGGTTTCCTTCTTCCTGGCACAAAGAATTTTAAAGGCGGATGCCCCTCGAGGATTTTCCTTTGGGGACTCTCCTAGTTACGACCTTCTTTTTTTTTTTGAAAGAGGGTGTATTCTTTCCCCACCGCCCAATTTGAGACTTCTCTGGAGGGTGCAGGAGGATAGGCCCGAGCGCTGCCCCGTTGGAAAAATTTTTTTCCCGACCAGTGGAAAAAAAGTGTATGTCGAGATTTTTTTTCCCCATTGGGTGGGCACCCGGAATTTTTTGGGACCAAAAACTTGGGTTAGTCGGTCCTTTTGGGGCCTCCTTGTCTCGTGTGTCAGGGAAATTTTTCATCCTGCGGGGCTTTCTCCCTCCGCCTTGCTCCGCTCTAGGGTTTTTTATGCCATTGCCTTGCCCAAGAGACCATGGCCCAATCTCTATGGGGTTTCATTTCCAAACCTTCCTGTTTCTCAGAGAATACCACCACTGGGTAAATTTGTGATAGGGTTTCCAAAATATACATTTGTGCAAATTACCTAATTGCCTTTCCCCCTCGAATTGGTGCCGTTTTTCCTTTGCACTGTTCGTTTTCACGGGATTCCTAGAACATTGTGTCCCGACAGGAGTCCAGTTTGTTTTCCAATTTTTGGGGGACTTTTTTTCTAAAATGGGTGTTTAATTTTTCTTTCTCCTCGGCATTTCACCTCAGACCAAGGGGCAAACTGGA
>JARQOD010000005.1:275263002-275340191 GCA_033576555.1 Oophaga sylvatica
AGAAATAGACATCACAATTTTGGCTTTTTTATTTTATATTTTTTTGTGCAATATTGCATCACACCCTAATCCATGGTTGGACATGTTGTACAAAGTTGCTAAAACACATCATATATATGGTGCAAGTCATTAACAGCACACCAACATAGGCGGTAAGGTTATATCATATGTAATCTCTGTCTTTATTTCAGGAGCGGGAGCTGGGCTTGCATCTTTGCCAGCAGATGATGGCTGTGTTATTCAGCCATCATCTGCATCTCACAGCTTTGAGTAGAGCTGAGCTCCGCCTGTGGTTGAAGACTTGTTAAAATGCCGCTGTGAATCTCTGAACAGCTTTTACAGTGCATAATCTAATCTGGGGTTTGAGCTGTTCTAACCGGAATCATGGGTTGCCATGTTGCTGATTGCAGGCTCAATTCCGCTAAAAGGGATTACAAAAATAAAATTAAAAACATATATATTTTTAGTTTGGAAAAAAAATAATTAAGTTTGGATCACCCTCCATTTCTTCCATGAAAAAAATGAAAATATACACATGGTATCGCCACATCTGTAAAAGTTTGATCTATCAAAATGTAAAATTAACAAGATCAGTAAACTTTGTGAAGAAAAAAAAGATCAAAATGTCACCACCACACCTCAAAAAATTGCAATAAGAGGTGGTCAAAACATCTCATCTACCCAAAATGGCATCAATAAATAGATCAGCTTAGGGTACAAAAAACAAGCTCTTACATAGCTTTATCTACAGAAATTAGAAAAAGTTACAGATCTCATAAGACAGCGACACTAGCATAATTTTTTTTCTCCTTCGCCTCATTGGGGGACACAGGACCATGAGTGTTATGCTGCTGCTTCTAGGAGGTATATATATACATATATATATACACTACCGGTCAAAAGTTTAGGGTCACTTAGAAATTTCCTTATTTTTGAAAGAAAAGCATTTTTTTTCCAATGAAGCTAACATTAAATGATTCAGAAATACACTCTATACAGTGTTAATGTGGTAAATGACTATTCTAGCGGCAAACGTCTAGTTTGTAATGCAATATCTTCATAGGTGTATAGAGGCCCATTTCCAACAACCATCACTCCAGTGTACTTATGGTATTTTGTGTTCGCTAACTGTGTAAGAAGGCTAATAGATGGTTAAAATACCCTTTAAAACCCTTGTGCAAGTATGTTAACACAGCTGAAAACCGTTTGGTTGATTAGAGAAGCTATAAACCTGACCTTCCTTTGAGCTTATTGAGAATCTGGAGCATTACATTTGTTGGTTCCATTAAACTCTCAAAATGGCCAAAAAAAAAGAACTTTCTTGTGAAACTCGACAGTCTATTCTTGTTCTTAGAAATGAAGGCTATTCCATGCGAAAAATTACCAAGAAACTGAAGAATTCATACAATGGTGTGTAGTACTCCCTTTAGAGGAGTGCACAAACAAGCTCTAACCAGAGAAGAAAGACAAGTGGGAGGCCCCGCTGCACAACTGAGCAACAAGACAAGTACATTAGAGTCTTTAGTTTGAAAAATTGACGCCTCACAGGTCCTCAACTGGCAGCTTCATTAAACAGTACACATTAAACGCCAGTGTCAACATCTACAGTGAAGAGGCGATTTGGGATGCTGGCCTTCAGGGCAGATTGGCAAAACAAAAGCCATATTTAAGACTGGCTTAAATTAAAGGAAAAGATTAATATGGGCAAAAGAACACAGACATTGGACAGAGGAATATTGGCTTTTGTTTTGCCAATCTGCCCTGAAGGCCAGCATCCCCAAATCGCCTCTTCACTGTAGATGTTGACACTGGCGTTTAATGTGTACTGTTTAATGAAGCTGCCAGTTGAGGACCTGTGAGGCGTCAATTTTTCAAACTAAAGACTCTA
This sequence comes from Oophaga sylvatica, assembly GCA_033576555.1. Taxonomy (NCBI): domain Eukaryota; kingdom Metazoa; phylum Chordata; class Amphibia; order Anura; family Dendrobatidae; genus Oophaga; species Oophaga sylvatica. Next base: position 275,264,891 of record JARQOD010000005.1, read on the forward strand.
ATGTACTTGTCTTGTTGCTCAGTTGTGCAGCGGGGCCTCCCACTTGTCTTTCTTCTCTGGTTAGAGCTTGTTTGTGCACTCCTCTAAAGGGAGTACTACACACCATTGTATGAATTCTTCAGTTTCTTGGTAATTTTTCGCATGGAATAGCCTTCATTTCTAAGAACAAGAATAGACTGTCGAGTTTCACAAGAAAGTTCTTTTTTTTTTGGCCATTTTGAGAGTTTAATGGAACCAACAAATGTAATGCTCCAGATTCTCAACAAGCTCAAAGGAAGGTCAGGTTTATAGCTTCTCTAATCAACCAAACGGTTTTCAGCTGTGTTAACATACTTGCACAAGGGTTTTAAAGGGTATTTTAACCATCTATTAGCCTTCTTACACAGTTAGCGAACACAAAATACCATAAGTACACTGGAGTGATGGTTGTTGGAAATGGGCCTCTATACACCTATGAAGATATTGCATTACAAACTAGACGTTTGCCGCTAGAATAGTCATTTACCACATTAACACTGTATAGAGTGTATTTCTGAATCATTTAATGTTAGCTTCATTGGAAAAAAAATGCTTTTCTTTCAAAAATAAGGAAATTTCTAAGTGACCCTAAACTTTTGACCGGTAGTGTATATATATATATTTTTTGATACTACTGTAATACTGACCCGGGGAATAATATTTCCAGGTTAGTTTTACCATATAAATAATGGATGGATGCTCTAAATACAAAATCAAAAATGAATTACGGATGTACAACTTCACTATCCTTGGAATTTTTTTTCTCGCTGTCCAGTACATCACATGATAAAATCAGGCAGGAAGAGAGGGTGTTTTTTTTTTTTTTTTGCACAAGAATTTTTGCACATTTAGATTGATACACTGCTCAAAAAAAATAAAAGGAACACTCAAATAACACATCCTAGATCTGAATGAATGAAATATTCTTATTGAATACTTTGTTCTGTACAAAGTTGAATGTGCTGACAATAAAATCACATAAAAATCATCAATAGAAATCAAATTTATTAACCAATGGAGGCCTGGATTTGGAGTCACACACAAAATTAAAGTGGAATGTAATGTCCTTAAAACAAGTCAAAATGATGCTCAGTAGTGTGTGTGGCCTCCACGTGCCTGTATGACCTCACTGTGCCTGTATGACCTCCCTACAACGCCTGGGCATGCTCCTGATGAGGCGGCGGATGGTCTTGTGAGGGATTTCCTCCCAGACCTGGAGTAAAGCATTCGCCAACTCCTGGACAGTCTGTGGTTGGAGGATTGAGCGAGACATAATGTCCCAGATGTGCTCAATCGGATTCAGGTGTGGGGAACGGGCAGGCCACTCCATAGCTTCAATGCCTTCATCTTGCAGGAACTGCTGACACACTCCAGCCACATGAGGTCTGGCATTGTCCTGCATTAGGAGGAACCCAGGGCCAACCGCACCAGCATATGGTCTCACAAGGGGTCTGAGGATCTCATCTCGGTATCTAGTGGCAGTCAGGCTACCTCTGGCAAGTCATGATGTTCTGTGGCAAATGCCAAGCGTCCTGCACGGTGTTGGGCTGTGAGCACAACCCCATCTGTGGACGTCAGGCACTCAGACCATCCTCATGGAGTCGGTTTCTAACCGTTTGTGCAGACACATGCACATTTGTGGCCTGCTGGAGGTAATTTTGCAGGGCTATGACAGTGCTCCTCCTGTTCCTCCTTGCACAAAGGCAGAGGTAGCAGTCCTGCTGCTGGGTTGTTGCCCTCCTACGGCCCCCTCCACATCTCAGGTGTACTGGCCTGTCTCCTGGTAGCGCCTCCAGCCTCTGGACACTACACTGACAGACACAGCAAATCCTCTTGCCACAGCTCGCATTGATGTGCCATCCTGGATGAGCTGCACTACCTGAGCCACTTGTGTGGGTTGTAGAGTCCGTCTCGTGCTACCACGAGTGTGAAAGCACAACCAACTTTCAAAAGTGACCAAATCATCAGCCAGAAAGCATTGGTACTGAGATGTGGTCTGTGGTCCCCACCTGCAGAACCACTCCTTTGAGTGTGTCTTGATAATTGCCAATAATTTCCATCTGTTGTCTCTTCCATTTGCACAACAGCATGTGAAATTGATTATCAATCAGTGTTGCTTCCTAAGTGGACAGTTTGATTTCACAGAAGTTTGATTTACTTGGAGTTATATTCTGTTGTTTAAGTGTTTCCTTTTATTTTTTTTTGAGCAGTGTATATATTACGATATTCCTTCCATGATAGAGAACATACGAAGCCTATCTTAACTTTGAGCAAGGCTTAGTGCATTGCTTCCTCCAGACATTTGTGTTTTAACTCTGTGTAGGGTCACTATATAACGAGTAACTGTTGACATGCTGAATGATTGCTATTCTGAGTGACATCTAGTAGTGCATGAGGATTGCATTACTTGGTGAGATACACAATAAATGTGAGGTGAACCTATTTGAGTCCATTTCTATTTGATGTTTCTGTATTTTCCCCTGTGATGTCTGTACGGGGTGTTAGACGTCTTTATTTTCTTTACAGATACCGCTAGTAAAGAACAAGAGAAATCCATACAGCCTCGGAAAGAGGAAAAGGATGAAAGTGCAGCCCAAGAAGATGTGGAGATGGAGATACAAGAAGATGAGTGTCTTGAATCTGTCAGCGTGGAACAGCTAAAGCCGGAGCAGTCAAAGTCCAAAGAGTCCATTGCACAAGGTTAATGTTCTAAAATATGCATTATCAAATTTATAAAGATTGCTTTTGCATTAGTAGTTAATTTACTGTATTCACAAAAATATCATTATTCGCTGTGGGCTACAAAGGATTTCAAGAGACTACCTGTTTCCCACACAGGGCCCATGGAATCTGATCCTGAGGTGCAGGGTGTCACTAATGAAGATGAGATACCGATCAGAGATTGTGAACCCACAGATACAGACATGGCGAAACCTGACCGAAGCATGGAATCCAGTATACATACTGTCTGGGATCTTGTAAGAGAGCAACCTCTGCAGGTATGACCTGTTATATTCATTGCTATAGATCTTAGTTTTTTATACAGTTCACTCCGAAAGACTCCTGCACCTAGACTTACTCGTCGCCATCTGACGGGAGGTGCTGGAACATCTCTGCCATATTGTAGAAAAGTTTTCATGGCACAATTTGGTAAATTTCTACAATGCTACTTTTGTCTTTGTTGTTAAGGTTCTATGTTTTATTTTCTCCATGTATGTGAATGTTACTAGCATGCAAATAAAGAAGATATTTACTTGTATTCTGAACAGTCTGCACAAAATCTTGAAGAGCTGAGGAAAGAACTTGAAAAGCAGCTTGAAGCCTGGTACGCCCATGGCGATGCTGAAGAGGTGAGGACTTTAGCCTACGCTTTCATTTAGGGGTACTGGAACTTTCCTTCCTTTTTCTTTTACCCGATTCCCTCTTCTTTGTACCATCCCTACTCTCAAGGTCCATTTTACCCCAGGGTAGTCCTCTTGATTTTTCGTCTACTTTAACTTTTTCTATTGTTATTTAACCAAGGTGGGTTTTTAGTCTTTGTAGGTCTGTTAAACCGGTAATTCTTCTCTGTAATAATATTATACTTGTGCCTGTTTCCTTATTCTGCACATAGCACTCCATGTCCTTTTTACATGCTCATCCGATCTATCAACTGTTTCATTCTCATGACATGGCAAATTAGTATTTAACAATGGTGTCATTTTTCTTACAGGAGAAGTCGGCGGCTGAAATGTGGCAGAGTTACCTTCTTCTCACTGCTCCCCTGTCTCAGCAGTTGTGTGAACAGCTCCGACTTATACTAGAGCCTACAAAAGCGGCCAAACTCAAGTGAGTATGGAGTATATCCCATGATTTCAGTATAGGAATATGTTCACCTGAAGACGGGGGTATTCGCTGCGTCCTCTATTTTACCAGCCGCCTCCTGATGGCGTTAGCATGAATTAATTGACGAGAACAGTTCATCCAGTTACACAAATATCAATCAGTAACTTGATTAAACATCAGAAATTGTCACTGAAGGATAATTTTGACTGAGCAGAAAAGGTCATTATATCTACTGCATCATGATTCCATCATCTTCTTTGATTTAACTCTTGCAGAGGGGATTACAGAACTGGGAAGAGACTGAATATGCGGAAAGTGATTCCATACATCGCCAGTCAGTTCCGAAAAGACAAAATCTGGCTGCGCAGAACGAAGCCCAGCAAACGAGAATACCAGATCTGTTTAGCTATAGACGATTCATCCAGTATGGTTGATAACCACTCCAAACAGGTTAGAATTTGTCGCCGGGATATTTAACATTTTACGTGCCAGCAAATTTTTAGTTTCAGCTGCAGATGAAGGAAGGGAGACACAGTCATTACTAGTGGGTAGGCGGAGCCCACATAGGATAAACACACCTCAGATTAAAAAGTGTTGTCCGGCCCCTCCAGCTATATAGGGCTCTTCCTACTCCAGCTCTCCAGTCTAAAATTTGAGGTTCACAGAGGATAGTCGCTGCTGGAAGCAGCTCCTCAGAAGATTTTTTTTTTTTTAAGTCGGACAGAGACTTGGATCACCAGAAGTGGTCTAGAGGTCTCAGGGGTCTCAGCACTGCTGGACCCCCACCTCTCCCTTGGCGGATCTGTATTACCCTATAAGGTGGTCCCTGCAGAACCCTGCCGGCCCTGGGGGATGAGGATTGCTTCCCTGGCGGGGACGCAAACCGCGCTTCTGGGGTCACTGCGTTCCCCGCCCTGGGGGGAAGCTACGGGCAGCGCCACAAATCTCTGAGGGGTCCCTGTGGCGCTCAGCTGGGTGAGTACTCCACATTTTAATGTGTTTGAGGGCTTCAGCGGCCGCTGCGGCAGCCGCTGCTACATGTATTCATGTGTGGTGATTGTGTACTTTTGTCCGCAGGTGGATTGCCTGCAGGACATGGGAACGGAGAGTGGAGTGAGTCATGCGCTTTTTTTGAAACCGACGGGGGGCGTGGCTTCGCTCTCTCCCATTTTTTCACTGGCAGGAAGCGCTCTGAGTGCGCGCCTTGTCCTGCCTTTTTTCTTCCGGTTTAGATCTCTCTAGCGCGGCGGCCATTACTGATGGGCTCCTCACTCTTTGCTCTCCCCGACCGACCGAAAGGAGACACTACACCACGGCCAGCTGGGTGAGTCGCCTCTACCTGTCAGGGCAGAAGCTTGACCCCCTCAGCGCAGGACAAGGTATTGTCACACAGAACGCTCCCGCTGCGATCACAATAGCGCCGCATAGTTTTGCGATCGTTTTTTCTTTTGTGATCGTTTTTTATGTTGCTAGTAGCTTCCACGGTGGGCGATCTCATTGACGACGCATAAGTGGTTAGCGATCTCTTTAGCGACTTTGGTATTGCGATATACAATTCAGCGCAATATGTTAGCGATCTCGTTGGCGTTCTTGTTTAATGTGGCATACTTTTGAACACTGTCCTGCAGCTGTTACCTCATAAGAGGCACCTGCGGCTCGCACACCCTTTTTTAAATAAGGGTTGTGGAGAGTCTGCAACATTAACCCATTCTTTGGTGGTTAACCCCTTATTGGGAGACAAAAGCTGGGGTAGCTCTCTATTTAAGAAGCTTAACCCTTCAGCGTTCATTTTGCCTTTGAAATCCACACTGTTCTGGTGCTGACAGGTTTTTACCTGCCATATACTGTGTGAGGGCATGTCGGATCAGGGTCCAAGAGCGGACCGTCTCCCAGATCCGCTACAGGATCAGCCTCGTATATCTGACACGCAGACCTCGACGGCGTCAAGCGCAGCGGTCGGAGCTTACAGTGACGCCAAAATGGATGCCCTCGCTCGTTCTATTGATGGCCTGTCTGACCTTCTAGGTTATTGGGTGTCAGCTAGATCCTCTCATGGCAGGAAGCGACACAGGCCGGTGCCATCTTTTTCGCGTAGCGACTCAGAGATTTCTGATATGGAGGGTTCCCCTCCAAGCTCGGATGGTGAGATATCCGATTCGGATAAAGAGGAGGATCGGCAGGGACAATCTGCCTCTCTTTTGAGCCGTACAGAGGCTTTTATTGGAGCCATGAGGGAGGCGTTACAGTTACCGGAGGAGGTAACTAGACGTCCTGGTAAGTCGGCCCGGATGTTTCAGGAGCCGCATAGGTCGCAATCAGCCTTACCATCTCTGGATGAGCTTAATGAGGCAGTGGAGAAGGAACGCCTGTGTCCAGATAAACGTTTTCAGGGGACACGGTTTTTTGAGACGCTGTATCCGTGCACTACGGAGTTGATTGCTAATTGGATTCCTTCTCCTGAAGTGGATGTCCCTTTATCCCAGCTTAGCAAATCCTCATTACTTCCTGTTAAAGGGAAGGCGAGTCTGCAGGATCCGCTGGACAGAAAAACGGAGATGGCGGCGAAATCCATCTACGAGGCCGCGGGTCATGGATTCAGAGCTGTGCTAGGATCCATGTGTGCTTGTAAAGCCTCCTTGAGCTGGTTAGACCGTCTACGGACGGCGTGGCAAGATGGATCCCCACTATCCGAGGTAGAGGGGCTTTTCAAGTCATTGGAGGATGCAGCTCGATATGGCAGTGATGCAGGTTTGGATACTGCCTCCATGCTGTCCAGGGCACAATCCTCGGCGATCACAGTCAGGAGAGCTCTGTGGCTTAGACAGTGGACCGGAGACGCGGTTTCCAAGCAACGTTTGCTTTCTTTAGCTTACAAAGGTGGTCAGCTATTTGGATCTGGCCTCACGGAGCTGATTGCCAAAGCAAAGGCAAAAGAAACGGCTTTACCGCAACGAAGAGCTGTGGCTTCTGCGTCTGGCAGGCCTAGTGCCGGTGGTAGTCGGGGTCCTTTCGGTCCAGGGGACGGTTTGGTCAGCCCTCTTGGGGACCGAGTCGTCCCTCTTTCGGGAAAAAAGAGCGCTCAGAAATCTCGCACTCCCTGGAAACAGAGCTTCCGCCAAGACAAGCGGGAAGCTGACAAAAAACCCGCTAAAGCGGACTGACGCCAGGGTCTCACTCGAGGGCTCTCGAGTGGGAGGTCGCCTGCTCCAATTCAAGCCGACTTGGGCTTCCCACGTGTCGGACACCTGGGTGACGCGGGTCGTGTCGGCAGGCTACTTCATAGAGTTTCTTTCTCGACCCCCAGACAGTTTTTGTCTATCCCGCATTCCGTCAGAGCCCGGGCTGATTGCCGCTCTACTACGGGAGGTCGATTCCCTTCTACAGAAGGGTGTGGTGGTACCAGTTCCACCGGAGGACCAAGGAAGAGGTTTTTATTCCAACCTCTTTGTAGTCCCCAAAAAGGAGGACAAATTTCGTCCCATTCTGGATCTCAAAAGATTAAATCGGCATGTCCACACCCAAAAATTCCGCATGGAATCACTTCGCTCCGTTGTGGCGGCCTTGTCACAGAACGATTTTTTGGTGTCAATCGACATTCGCGACGCTTATTTGCATGTCCCCATCGGAAGGGCCCACCAACGCTTCCTGCGTTTTGCCATAGGTCAGGACCATTACCAGTTTGTGGCCCTGCCATTCGGTCTGGCCTCAGCACCCAGAGTTTTTACAAAAATTCTGGCTCCTCTCATGGCGATTCTGCGAAGACAGGGGATTACGATTCTTCCCTATCTGGACGACCTTTTGATTGTGGCGTCCTCAAAGGAGGAGGCGGTGACGGCTCGCGATTTATCCCTTCAGCTCCTGGAGGACTTCGGGTGGCTGATCAATTGGGAGAAGTCATCCTGGAACCGTCGCAGTCAATCCTGTTTTTGGGAATGCAGTTCGACACGGTACGAGCAGTGGTGTCTCTGCCCTCAGACAAGCAAGCGAGTCTTCTTCACCATGTGCAGGGTATGAAGTCTGCGACAGCAATGTCCCTTCGAAGGTGTATGCGCCTTCTGGGTTTGATGGTGGCGTCAATGGAAGCAATTCCGTTTGCCCAATTTCATTCCAGGGCTCTCCAAATGCTCATCTTGAACCGTTGGGATCGATCACGGTTTTCACTGGATTGCAGTGTCATCATCTCCCACAGGGTGAGAGAGTCGCTAGAATGGTGGTTACGTCCGGTAGCGTTATCCCTGGGGAAGTCCTTCCTTCCTCCAAGGTGGTCGATCATAACCACCGATGCCAGCCTGACGGGCTGGGGGGGCGTCTGGAACGGTCTTTTGATTCAGGGGGTATGGTCATTGGAAGAGTCTGTCCTGCCGATCAACATCCTGGAATTGAGGGCAATTTTCCTTTGCCTCCAACACTGGACGGTCCCTTTAAGCGGTCTACCAGTCCGAGTGCAGACAGACAACGCGACGGCGGTCGCGTATATCAACCATCAAGGTGGAACGAGGAGCTTCAGGCTCATGATGGAAGTGTCTCGAATCCTGGTATGGGCCGAGGCCAGGGTGCCAGCCATCTCTGCGATTCACATTCCAGGAGTTCAGAATATCACAGCAGACTTCCTGAGTCGCAAAAAGATGGATCCCGGAGAATGGAGTCTTCATCCGGAAATTTTTGCGCTGCTGTGCTCCCGTTGGGGAACTCCCCAAGTGGATGTGATGGCATCCAGGCTCAATGCCAAGTTACCGACATTCATGTCCAGGTACAAGGACTCGAAGGCGGTGGCGGTGGATGCTCTGGTGGCTCCTTGGGACCATTTCGAGCTAACTTATGTGTTCCCGCCGATATCCTTACTTCCTCTGGTTTTGCGTCGGATCAGACTGGAGAGAGTCCCGGCTATATTGATAGCCCCAGATTGGCCAAGGAGGACGTGGTTCTCGACGCTGGTGTCACTTCTGGCAGCGCCTCCACTTCCACTCCCTCTTCGCCCGGACCTGTTAACCCAAGGGCCCGTTCATCACCCGGACCTGAAGTCTCTGCGTTTGACGGCATGGCTCTTGAGACCGAAATCTTGACCCGTCAAGGTTTTTCAGCCGAAGTCATTGCCACTCTGCGAGCTGGCTGAGGTCCGGCTACCACTAGAATTTATCATAAGACTTGGGAAGCCTTCTTTTCGTGGTGTTCGGGTTCTTCTAGGAACCCGAGGAGTTTTTCCATTCCCAATTTGTTGGCCTTTTTGCAGTACGGGCTGGACAGGGGTTTGGCAGTTAGCACTTTGAAGGGGCAAGTTTCTGCTCTGTCCTTGCTATTTCGGAAGGCTATCGCTTCGCATAGGGACGTACGTTCCTTTTTTCGCAGAGTAACCCGCCAGTTTCCGCCGCGGAAGGCGCCTGTGTCTCCCTGGCGGCTCAATCTTGTCTTGGAGGCTCTTCAACATGGGCCTTTTGAGCCTATGGACTCTGTTAGCCTTTCTTTGCTTTCTTGGAAGGTTGCCTTCTTAGTGGCGGTCACTTCTTTGAGAAGGGTTTCTGAGTTGGCGGCTTTCTCTTGCTCGCCTCCTTTTCTGGAGTTTCTCCCAGATCGCGTAGTGCTTCGCACACGCGGCGACTTTCTACCTAAAGTAGTATCACAGTTTCATGTTAACCAGGATATTGTGTTGCCCTCGCTCTGTTCGGAGACAAGGAATGCGAAAGAACGAGCCTTGCACACATTGGATTTGGTGCGGACTTTAAAGTTCTATTTGTCCATTACTCAAAACTTTCGGAAGTCGGATTCTCTGTTTGTGATTCCAGCAGGTCGTCGACGTGGGCAACGAGCTTCCAAGGATTCTATAGCTCGTTGGATTCGGTCGGCCATTTTAGAGGCTTACCGACTTAAGGGCGAACCTTGCCCGATTAAGATTCAAGCTCACTCCACAAGGGCTGTGGGTTCATCGTGGGCTTTTCATCAAGGAGCCTCGGCAGCTCGGCTCTGCCGGGCGGCGACCTGGCGTTCCGTCCACACATTTACGAAATTTTATAAGGTGGACGTTAGTGCTTCCGCTGATGCGGCCTTAGGACGTAGGGTCCTGCAGGCGGCTGTAGTTTAAAAGTTCTTGTGAACTTATAGTTAGCGCTATTTGCGCATTTATCTAGGTTGTTGGGTATCTGCCTCTTTTGGTTTTTTTGCCCACCCTTATTTTTGGACTGCTTTGGGACGTCCCACTAGTAATGACTGTGTCTCCCTTCCTTCATCTGCAGCTGAAACACGGATTTTGGTAAGAACTTACCTGTAAAATCCTTTTCAGCGAAGAAGGAAGGGAGACACAGCTCCCTCCCATGGCAGAAGTGTGTTGTTGTGTTTTCAGATGCGGCGTGACCCTTCTCTGATAGCGATTATCTGGGCTGAGGTCGGCGCGCTAAGGCTCTGTTCCAGCATTGCCAGCTCATCGCAGTGGTCAGGTTCAGTGAGTAGTACCTGGACTGTGTGGTTGTTTCGGCTATATGCATAACCTGTCTTCTTGTTTTTTTCTCTGAAGTCCTTCAGAAGGGGTTATGTTGCTACGCTTGTGATATTTGCTCTTCCTTAAGCTTGGGTACGACTGGAGAGCTGGAGTAGGAGGAGCCCTATATAGCTGCAGGGGCCGGACAACACTTTTTTAATCTGAGGTGTGTTTATCCTATGTGGGCTCCGCCTACCCACTAGTAATGACTGTGTCTCCCTTCCTTCTTCGCTGAAAAGGATTTTACAGGTAAGTTCTTACCAAAATCCGTGTTTTTGCTCTTTCATTCTTTCCTCCTCCTCCTCTTTCAATAGACGTAACTTTATTTTTTATTTATTATAGACGTGTGAGGGCTTATTGTTTTTTTGCATTTTTTTTGTACAAAAAAACAAAAGAAAAATTCCAAGTGTGGTGAAATAAATGCAATTCCACTTTTTTTGGATTTTTTATTTTTATGGCGCTCATTGTGCAGTAAAAATGATCTAGAAACATGATTGTCCATATCTGTCCGATTACAGCAATACCAAACATGCATTAGGGTTTTTTTTTTCAGGATATGATAAAAAAATGTTGCTTTCATGTTGCAATTTTTCGAGACCTATAACTTTTTATTCTGTTTATGGGGCTGAGTGAGGGCTTGTTTGTGTGTGGTGAGCAGATGTTTTTTGTAATACCAATTTTGTATGGATAGGATGCTCTGATTGCTTTTATAGACTTTTGGGACACAGCAATAACAAAATGATTGTTTTCCTTTATTTTTTTTTTTCAGGGGGTAAAAGGAGTATTTTTTAATTTTTATATATATTTTTTGATATGTATATTTTTAAAAACTTATTTTTTTGTCCCCTTATAAACTGCAATAATAATAATAATTTCAGTCTCTATGCCTATGGCTGAGATGACAGCAATGGTGTTTTTAGCAGACCCCCCATCTATCATAGTAACCCATCAGACATTCACATTGCAGAAGCGGGCGTGAACACAGTCACGTAAGCATTTAAATTCCACGGTCAGAGATTGACAACAGTGTTTAAATAAGTTGTCCACTACTTGAAGAACCCTTTCTCATTACCCATACTTATACTCGCCACCTGTACCGGTGCTGTTCCAGCTGTGTCAGCACTCATGTTCCTGGGGCTCATGGGAGATTATGTCCCATAAGCCCTGTGTCCAATCAGCGCTGGTGTCACTGTCTCCACCTTCAGATGTATAAGTAATTAGCAGGAGGTAAGTGGCCAGGCGCACCTCTCACTTCCTCTTGATTAATTATATGTCCTAAAGCGGGGACAGTGACACCAACACTGATTGGGCACAGAGCTCTTGGGACATAATCTCACGTGAGGCATTTGAATGTTAGTGCTGAAACTGCTGGCATGGGAGGTGAGTATGTTTTTTTTTATTTTAATGTGGGCAAACGTGGGGATTGAGAAAGGGTTTTTCCTAGGGGCGTACAACCCCTTTAAAAGATTACCAGCTGTGGCTGTCAGAAACTGATGCTAGCTATATTATGTAGCCAACAACAGCCATGCCTGCTGGAGGGAGCTCAACTTCTGAGCCCCCTCCACACATAAATACCCCTAATTTATGTCCTAATGCAGGAAGGGAAATAATATATAAAAAATCTGGTTTGATGGTTATTTTTTAGGAATAAAATTAATTTGTGGGTTGTTCTTATTTTTTTTCTTAGCTTGCCTATGAGTCCCTGGCAGTGATAGGAAATGCACTGACACTCCTGGAAGTTGGTCAAATTGCTGTGTACAGGTATGTAACTTGTGTTGAGTCTGCATGCCATATTGTTGCTTATGCTTTATTTGTAGACACTGTATTTAACCTCTCTAACTACCAAGGACATTGTTTTTACTACCCACCTAAACCATCCTTTGTAAAAAAAAAAAAAAAAAATGTCAAGTTGGCAAACAGAGTGTAATGGGGAACATTTTCCTGTTTCTGCCAAAGAATCTGTAAATCATGTGTTTGACTTTGAAAAGTACGACGATGATTTTCTGTTTAGCTTTGCTGTGATTATGCATGATCTGCTGTAGAATACTGCTATCAACGCTTTAGTTTCTGCTATTTGAATCATTACAGTACAGTTTGTCAACAAGGTGAATCCCCATTCCTCGCTTTTTAATAGGGCCCCGTTAATTGTGGACATACCTTTTCCTGCTAAGTAATATGTACACTCACATGATCCGTTTCTACTTTAGTTTTGGAGAAAACGTCAAGCTTTTACATCCTTTCCATGAACAATTTAGTGAACAGTCTGGCTCCAGAATACTTAGTCAGTGCAAGTTTCAGCAAAAGAAAACACTGCTGGCCCAGGTAACCAAAGAAATCTGAATATCTCATCCACGAGCTTACCTTTTTGTCCCAGGTCTGATGGTTCACTTTTTTTCCCCAACAGTTTTTAGAATCTTGTGTGCCCATGTTTGCTGCCGCACAACAAATGCTTCAAGTCAGTAATCCAGGTGAGTGAAGACGTGTAAAAGATGTTTCTGTGCAGTATCTGGCATGTCCTGTGACTATTCTAGCAATGTAACCAACAGAAATGGTTAAACCAATCTATGTTATGAATTCATGAATGAATGTGTATGCTTTATCATCAAATATTGTCCTACCTTTGCTGAGCATTTGCCGTTCTTAAGGTGGGATTAAACGTCTTCCCTTAGGCAATCCCTCAAATTGTTCTGCTTATCCCTTTTTCATAAACAACCTATTTTGTGCCTTCATTCTGTAGCGGTTTTTTTTGTTTTGTTTTTTTAAGCAGAAGTATTCTTTTACTTTGCTGACTTGTAGTTAAGTCATTGCATGGGAACTAAAACCGGCTATTTCTGTTCCCATTGCAATGTAAAAACAATTATTTTTTGTGACTAGTAGACTTCCAATAAAAATAAATGAAAGAAGATGTATTTTATATATTCAAGCAAAACCCAAAGAAATTAACTGCAGTATAAGTTGGTATATATCCAATGTGTAGGAGCATGTTCACACTGGCCATTAAACAGACAAAACCTAAGACAGACAAAATGAAAATATACCCGGCTGTAAGTAAGTAAAAAAAGCAATAGTGTATACAAATAACATAGGGGACTTAGTAAACACTGTTTTTGATTAAAAAAAAAAAAAAACGTAAAGGCCATCCCACCAGCACCAAGGTGTACCCAGTTGGGACGGTTCTGACCTCTAGTGTATTAAGTGCCCTTTTTACTTATTTATAGCAGGGTATATGTTCATTTTGTTTTTCCTCTTAGGTTTTGTATTATATAGTTAGATAGATTTCTAGCACAATGCTGTGATTACTTGCATCACTTACTGATCACTCACTGCCATAGTCTGTTGGTATTGGTGTATTCTCGTGTTTGAGTCCCTGCGGCTGCATGATTTGCGGCTGTTAGACAGCCTCAACACAACCGGCGGTTGCCTGTTTGTTAGACAGCAGGAAGACATGTGGGGATTCCTTAACAGCCACAAGTCATGCAGCTGCAGGGACAAGAACATAACATACGAGCATGCCCAAGATACTCGGATAACACCCAAGCGTGCTCAGATAAGACATTATCCGAGCACGTTCGCTCATCACTAGTTCCTACCTTCTCCTTGGAGGCAGAGAACTCTTTTCCTATGTTGCATTACAATTTTCATCCGCTCAGTCTTGATATTGAGAGGAGCAGCAACATCACCATCCCAAAAAGAATGTTATTCTGGATAATGACTAATAATGACCTAATACATTATGTTTTGTTTCAGAAACCGCCCAACTGCTTATCATAGTATCTGATGGAAGAGGACTGTTTGTAGAGGGGAAAGACCGTGTCACAAGTGCAGTAAAGGCAGCCCGCAACGCTAACATATTTATTATTTTCATTATTTTGGACAGCCCTACTTCCAAGGTAAATGTTTTTAGTGTATTTGTGCAGATGCTGTCTTTCCATATTAACCAAGGGGCTATTTTGTACACACAAAAATAGGCCGATGACGAAGGAGGGAAAAAATGGACAGAAATTAAGTAAATAATGGTGGTGTGAACATCTTCATTATAATTGTATCCTTACAGATGGATAACTTCTTTATTATAAGATAACATACATGTATGACTCCACTATTACATTCTGTCTAAATTGGTGCAAATCAATGTTACATTTGTTTTTGATTGTTTCCAATAAGTTCCAGTACAAGTGGGGATAATCTTTTGTATTTCAAATGGTATGAGAGAATGTAGACCAGAACCGTGCCAGTTATCCATCATGACGCAGATTTCCTAGAGGATAAAACCTACCTATTCACTATTGTAAAACTTACATTATTCGTAGCTTTACTGCACACCCCTTAGTTTTAGTGTTAGGTGGGTGTATACATTCTTTGCTTTCCACATTGCTCTGCTGCCTCTTTTTCTTTCTGTCTTCATATTATAGCTGTTAACAATCTCATATTGTTTTTAGGATTCCATCTTGAATATTAAAGTGCCAATTTTTACTGACCCCAAAGAGATGCCAAAAATGATATCTTACATGGAACAATTTCCGTTTCCATTCTACATCATTCTGCGAGATGTGAACACGCTTCCAGAAACCCTAAGTGATGCCCTCAGGCAGTGGTTTGAGTTGGTGACTACCTCAGAACATGCGTAAACCATGCTGGTAACCGGCACAACAGCCTGCTCTCTGGCAGCAGAATGAAGCGATATTGGGGAAGATTCATGGAACTGTGCACAGCGGAATAAACCTGCATCTCCTGCAGCTCAGGTCAAGTCATTTCAGTGATGCAGGAAGTGATTATGCAATGTACCTGTTAATTAGAAAATGGCATACCTTCTAAGATGTGATGGCATCCTATAGCCATCTCGCCATCCTCGTGTATTACGTAACCAGATTATTCTAAAACCAAGCACACTGCTTCCTGCGGTGCACAGTGGACGGACAAACAGAGGAAAGATTGTAAGGCATAATATGTAGAAATGTAGGACATGTTTGTATTTTTCCCAAGTAAAACAAATACAAAAATCCAAGGTTTTATTTTTGTAATAAACCAAAGTTCCCTAGTTCCCTGAGAATCCAAACATTTCTACTCTTGTTGTGGTCTGACTTGTTTTCCATACTCTGTATCGTAAATCACAACATTATACTGTGAAGCCTGCACATTTGTACTATATTGTTAGAACATACAAGTTCTTTGTCACACGTCTGACTTTTTTTTTTAATTATTTTTGTTAACCCCATAGCTATGCAGTCTAATAAAGTTCATTCGTATCTGTATCATTCTGGTTTATGAAAGAGTCCTGTCTGCTACATGCATTCAGGTGTTGATTTGTATTGTGCATTTGCATTCTCCCCCATGCATTTATCTCAAATGATGGTGAACTGAAGGCTATGATTACCGTTATGAATCAAACATTATTAAATGAGTGTTCTTGACCACTGGAGAAGGTTTAGTTTTTAGTGTTAAAGTCAGAATAATTTTTAGTATAATAAAATTGTTTGGTACATTAACAGTTAACATGTCATCTATTACAACCTATTAACGGAGGGTTTGTCACCAACGATAGTTTTGGGTGGGTTGTGTTGCTCCACAGACTCTGGAGTAAAAGCCTCAGTAGTACATAGAAGGTGGTCATCTACCAACATGAGCTGCTTTGTTATTTCTGTCTGTTGATAAAGGATAAGGTGGAGGTCCAGTGAAGCATAACCCATCATTTA
The DNA here is from genome assembly GCA_033576555.1 of Oophaga sylvatica. Lineage (NCBI taxonomy): Eukaryota > Metazoa > Chordata > Amphibia > Anura > Dendrobatidae > Oophaga > Oophaga sylvatica. The sequence goes on from JARQOD010000005.1 coordinate 275,280,896, forward strand.
TGTCCCTCAAATCAGTACACGATGGAGCTTAGGCATGGAAGTACAGTGATTACATATATATGCTAAATTGTTAAAATAAATGTGTAGACAGGTGAGGTGCACTGCCTAGAAGCAATTGTCTAATCCTGAGCAACCTCTTTGAGGAAATCTTGATCTTTTGAGTGGTGTAGGATTGGGTGGGTGGGAGACGTGATACCTAGAAATTAATCATCTTAAGATCATGCAAACAGAAACTTTGTGAATAAATCTCTGTATCTTATAAGTGAAGTGCCAGTTCAATTTTTCCTTTTGGATTTTGCCCTACAACAAGCCCACTTATCCTGAGCACTACTTTTAATCCCGTGGTAACATCCCCAAACCTTTAGAGTGGTTCAAGAGCTGAGACCTCGCCATACAGAGTTCGTGCCGGGGATGTATAATGCCCACCAAAGAGTACTACAATCAGATCCATCTCTTATTGCAACAGTACATCCACTTCTATGTAGTTACAATGGAGAGGATTGCTTCCATCAGCCCATGAAGTGTTGATAGGTTTTCTTAACAGCTATGTGCCTACGAAGGTTTAAATCCACCTGCCCTTTCCCTGCAATACTAATAGCGAAATCTGAAAAATAAACATTTTGTATTATCGTATAATTGTCCAAACTAATAAAATAAATGTACTCATATGGTGAACATTGAAACTTAAAATATATATTTACTATGGTTCTTTTTTTTTCTGTTTTGTCATGAATATATCAAAAAGTGCTATGGACCCCAAACTGGAACTAGTGGCAACCTACAAGCTATTTTTTTTTTAAGTGCAGTATATGATAAAATGAGTGGTGTAGTTTTTAGTGAATACAACTACATAATTGTAATGGAGAGTTAGTCACAGAGGATCAAGAGAAGGCAGAGTTACTGAATGGGTCCTTCAGCACTATGTATACCAAGAAGAGGGAGCGACTGATGTAGCCGATTGCAGTGCTGCAGTTAATCAGACATCTAATATACTCGTAAAATCAGTGTGGAGAAGACTCTGCACCCAGATGGGCTGCATCCAAGGGACTCGGCTTAATTATTGCTCTTCCCCTATACATAACTTTTAAATACTGTGCCAAGCGAGTATCATAAAAGTAATGTGGTACCCATTTTCAAAAAGGGCTCCAGGTATCTACAGGGCAATTAATGATCAGTAACCTTAAAGGGAACTTGGCACTCGATTCATGCTGCCCAAACCATGGAAGTATAAATCAGAACCTGGGTACACGGTTGCAGTCAGGTATGTTTTATTCTGAAACACTTCAGGACGTCATAGAAAACATGGTTCGAAGAGACGGCTTTACCTAGCCCCGCTCCACGTGTTGCGGTCTCTCACTTTGGGAGAGACCTGTCGGTGAACTAAATAAGTAGAAGCCAGCCGGGAGCCCTATCTGCCTCATCTTGTCTCTTCAAATGTTCCTCAATCAACTCTTCAAACGGTTTTCCCCGAAACACCAGAGTGAGAGTTACATGTCTGCAATTGCTTAGCCAGGGCCTGATTCATGCTGCCAGTGGTTTGGGTAGCATGAGCTGGTTTTCAGGCTCCCTTTAACATACCTTGTGGGAAATTATTTGAGAGGCTTATAACGGTATTATATACAAGAGTGTGTGGTAGAAAATAACATACTGTAGTGTTCAAAATAATAGCAGTCCAGTATGACTAACTAGCTTAATCACTGCTTTTGATATAAATTATATTACCACATGTCATACAATTTACTAGTTGGTGCAGTAGATTCTAAGAAAAACCAACAGACTCACCATTCATGATCTGCATGTTTTTCAGTCTGTCTATTAGAATAATTGAAAGGGGTGTTTTCAAAATAATAGCAATGTAGAGTTCATTTGGTGAGGTCAATCATTCTGTGAAGAAACAGCTGTTAATTAGGTGACCCTTATTTAATGGTGAAGTCAGGACATGTATACACATAAATTTCTCCTTGAAAGCCTGAGAAATATGGGTCGTTAAGGACATCGTTCAGAAGAACAGCGTACTTTGATTAAAAAGTTGATTGTAGAGAGTAACACTTACAAAGAAGTGCAGACAATGGTAGGCTGTTCAGCTAAAGTGATCTATAATGCTTTAAAATGGAAAGCCAAACCAGAGAGACGTGGAAGAAAACTGAAGGCTACCATTCCAAAGGATGGAAGAATAGCCAGAATGTCAAAAGCTCAGCCAATGATCAGCTCCAGGATGATCAATGTCAGTCTCAAGTTACCTGTGATTGCTGTGACAGTTAGAAGAAGCCTATGTGATGCTAATCTCTTACCAAGAAGACCCCCACACACAGAGTCTAAAGGTACTGCCACACTAAACAATCCCGCTAGCGATCACGATAACGACGCATACTAATGCGATCGCTAGCGGGATTGTTTCTATATCGCTAAGTGCGGCCACATTTAGCGATATAGTTAACGACGCTATCGCCATTAGCGATCTTCTTAACGACTTTAGCGGTACAAAAGTACCGCTAAATCGCTAAGAAAAGGTGCCACACTTAGCGATATATACTTACCCAGCGGGAGCGCCGACGAGAAAATAGGGTCCGGAACGATTCCAGCGACGAGCGAGATCACAGCAGGAAGCTCGTCGCTGGAAGCTGCCGCACTGAACAATATCGCTAACGGGATCGCTAAATAGTGACGTTTTTTAGCGATCCCGTTAGCGATATTGTTTAGTGTGGCATACCCTTTAGTGTTAAAAAAAAAAAAAAAGACGTGTACTGAAGCCAATACAATTTGCCAAAGAACACATCAACTGGCTTAAAGAGAAATGGAGAAACATTTTGTGGATTTATGAAAGTAAAACTTCTTTTGGGGTCCAAGGGCCACAGACAGTTTGTCAGACGACCCCCAAACTCTGCATTCAAGCCACAGAACACTGTGAAGACAGTGAAGCATGGTGGTACAAGCATCTTGATATGGGCATGTTTTTCTCACTATGGTGCTGGACCTATTTACCGCATACCAGGGATCATGGAACAGTTTGCATATATAAAAATACTTGAAGAGGTCATGTTGCCTTAAGGTACTGCCACACTACACAATCCCGCTAGCGATCTCGTTAGCGTCGCATACTAATGAGATCGCTAGTGGGATTGTTTCTATATCGCTAGTAGCTACCTATTTTAGCGATGTCGTTAGGACGCTATCGCGGTTAGCGATCTCCTTAACGACTTTAGCGGTACAAAAGTATTGCTAAAAAAGGTGCCACACTTAGCGATATATACTTACCCAGCGGGAGCGCCGACGAGAAAATAGGGTCCGGAACGATTCCAGCGACGAGCGAGATCACAGCAGGAAGCTCGTCGCTGGCAGATGCCGCACACAACAACATCGCTAACGGGATCGCTAAATAGTGACGTTTTTTAGCGATCCCGTTAGCGATGTTGTTTAGGTGTGGCATACCCTTTACACTGAAGAGGATATGCCCTTGAAATGGGTGATTAAACAAGACAACAACCCCTAAATCCACCAGTAAACAAGCAAAATCTGTGTTCCAGTCCAACTAAATTGAGGTTATGGAGTGACCAGCTCAATCACTGGACCTCAATCCAATAGAACACTTGTGTGGTGACATTAAAAATGCTGTTTCTGAGGCAAAGCCAACAAATGCCCAAGACTTGTGAAGGATGTAGTCCAAGCATCCTGGGCTGGAATAACCAGGGCTACTATTTACTGCCCTTACTGCTGTATGGGTCCCGGTGAGAAGCAGTACAGAGGGGGGACGCAAGTACAGGGCCCTGCTCTTGTGCTTCTGCTCACCGGGCCCCATTATGCACTAAAGGGCTATGCACTGTGGCACACATGTCAGCGCTAGGTCCCGGGAGCTTTCTCTGAGCTGTGCACGGCCGTCTAACCTTGACGACTGTGCAGCTCCTGCTCCCTCTGTCTTCTATGTACTTCCGGTCAGGTGACGGCACAACCGCGATGATGTCATCGCATACGCATCGACATGTACCGGACGCAAGAAGCAGAGATGCACCTGCAGGGGATCGTCGTGGCAGAATAAAAAAAATTTTTGTTTTCTTTATAAAATGAATTAAATGGGTGAGGGGAGGAAGGAGACTGCAAATGATGAAGTGTGGGGGATGATGGGGACTGCACATGATGAAGTGTGTCGGAGAGGTGGACTGCACATGGTGAAGTGGAGGGGTGAAGGGGACTGAACATGAAGTAGAGAGGTGAGGGGGACTACATGATGAAGCAGGGGAGGGATCTGCACATGATGAAGTGGGTAGGAGGGGGAACTGCACATGATGAAGTGGGAGTGCAAATGGTAAAGTGGGGTGAGGGGACCACAATGATAAGTGGGGGGGGGACTGTACATGATGAGGGCTGTGCCTTTTTTTTTTTTTTTCAACTATACTAACTAGTCACCTCAAAAAATAACATTGTTGCTCTTGGAAAGTGAATAAAAGCAAAACATGACTGAACCTCCAAGGGTTAAACTACATTTTTGAGCTGAGACTGTTAGAAATATCACTGCTTTTTCAGTTCTATATGCTACTTTATGAAGGTAGAAAGAATACAGAGCGCGTATAGGGTCTTATCCGAGATAAAAGGAATATTCGAGAGATTATCAAATTCACTCGCCTATTATGGTTGTGTGAGACACAACCACTGTACTTAGCATTGGCGGCTGCTGCAAGCCCGATGTGATGATCCTTTGGTAGGTGAAATAAATGGGGCATCAGACTGCGCTGCTCGCCTGTCAGGATAATTACCAGAGAAGTCCAAGCGGATGTAATAGAGAATAGACTTTATTTCTATGCGTTTCGTGGTGATCACTCCACTTCCTCAGGACAGTCTATACACATACAGGGTCTGTTATTTATAGCAAAGGAAGGCACATGAAGACGCCTCCTTTCAAAAAAATTTAAAAAAAACACACCCAGTGGGCCGGGAATCAGACTTAAACACATATATACATATCATAAAACAACCATAAAATATCACTTAAAACCATTGCTCATACATTAAAAAATTTAAATACAGAAAAACACAATAAAACTCAAAAATAGTTCAATAAATAAAAAGGTTCAATAAATAAAGTAGTTCAATAAATAGATTTTGCAAGCTGGGGGGGGTGCTTGAACCTGTGGTGTTGACCCATTCATTCTTTGTCAGGACCCTGCTACTTGAGCCATGGGTGAATTTGATTAGATTTCTTTATTTGGTGGTAGTTGAAATCAAAGAGATAATACTAGATTAAAAACTCCGGGGGGGGGGGGGGGACTCAGAAAAAAAACATTTTGAAAAGGAAACAAACCACAATGAAGGGATGAACCCCTTCATAACAAGGAGCAGATGTTTGTCAGATCTGTGTCACGAAGTACAAAGGAAAATTGAGGTAGGTTGTACAGGGGAACAGAGCAAACTCCATAAATAAATCAATTGAACAAATCAGTTGTTTCATTGAGTCCATGGGGATTTTTAGTCTTCAGCTTGTGAATCCAGAAGATCTCTTTCCTGTTAAGAGTCTGGACTCTGTTGGGGTTCTCAAGGGGAACATGGTCAATGGGATCACCCTGAAGGAGATCCTTTTGTTGTGATATAACACATAATGCTTGGACAGGCCATGCTGTAGAAATCCTTCTTTTATATTGTGCCTGTGCGAGTTTATTCTATATAGTGTTGCGTTGTTCTACCCACATATAATTTCTTACACTCGTATATAATGACATAGATGACGAAACTGGATTGGCAAGTCAAATGGTATTTGATTTGAAACTCATCTGAATCTCCACTGTCTAAGTTTTTGCATCATGAATGATGCTAGAGCAACATAGGCATCTTGGGATCTCACATCTATAGGAGCCTTGTCTGAGTTTTTTTGCAGAGTGATTGAAATCCTCTTTTTTCTTTAGCCTACTTGGATAATAGGATTATAAAGATTAGTCAGATTTGAAGAATAAATTAAGTTCTGTACAATCCAGACTCATGCAGGGTCGTACTGGCCCATCGGAGAACCGGAGGATTCTCCGGTGGGACCAGGCACTGACACCTGCTGGCATACTGGCCAGCAGCTGCCTAGGGCCCCCACTGCTCCAGGGGTCACCAGCCAGTGGTGTGTCACTAATAGCAGCACACCCAGCAGCTATGGGGCCCCTGAGTCAAGGGGGCTCTCCCAGTACCAGTGGAGCAGCAGCAGGATCCTGTCCCCGCTACTAAAGTGAAATGAATATTCACGCTTCCCCACGCCCCCATGGGCGTGGAGAGGAGTGAATACCATTTCACTTTTAATAACGGGCAGTGTTAGCCGCAGGCTGAGGCTAACACTGCCGGCATGTAAAGCTGCCTCACCCTGAGGGCAATCAGCAGGCAGTGAGTGATCCCTGCAGCTTGGCAGCGGAGTTGCAGAGATCCGATGGTGTCCTGCTTCCTGAGACAGCGAGGCTGGATGGCATCATCCAGTGCGCTGTTTCAGACAAAAAGCTGCCGGTGAGAAAAAAGGCTGCCGGGATGTGCTGCAGCTGCAGGGAAGGTGAGGTGAGTGGTGCTCTGTGCCTACTTGCGTGCGTGTGTGCGTATGTATGTGGTGCAGTGCGTTGCTTTGTGAGAGGTGCTGTGTGTGTTGCTGTGTGTGTGTATTAGAGATGTATGTATTGGAGATTGGCAATGATGGGTGGTGGGGAAGGAGGCAGTGATGGAGGTGGTGAAATAGGCAATGATGGTTGTGGGCGGGAGGCAATGATGGAGGTTTTGAAATGGCCAATGATGTTGGTGGTGGGGGAGAAAGCAATGATGGTTGTGGTGGAAAGGACAATGGTGGGAAAGGAGGCAATGATTGAGGTGGTGGAATGGTCATTGATGGGGTTGTGGGGGAGAAAGCAATGATGGAGGTGGTGGAAAGGGCGATGATAGGGGTGGTGGGGAGAAGGCAATGATGGAGGTGGAAATGAGGACAATGATGGGGATGGAGAGGGAGAGCAATGATGGAGATGTAGAGGGGCTGCATTATACTTTATGAGGGGGCCGCATTATTCTCTCAGGGGACTACATTATATTCTGGGGGGCTATATCATACTATATGACAGGGGCAGCATTATGCCATATGAGGAGGCTACAGTATACTCTGTGGGTGGGCTGCATTATTCTCTCATGGGACATTATATTCTGGGGGCTACATCATACTATATGAGGGGGCAGCATTATGCCCTATGAAAGGGCTACAATATATTCTATGGTGGGGACTGCGTTATACCTTATGAGGAGGTTGCATTATATTTTGGATGCTGCATTATATTCTATGAGAGGGGGCTGCATTATATTCTTTGAGTGAGGCTACATTATATTCTATGAGGGGGCTACACCAACCCCTGCTACATAATTAAGACGTGTACTACCTTTTATTATACCCTGATATTAGCGTGTTTTACCGCACAGTTGGTGGTCTTGTATTTATTTCTATGTAGCTACATAGTGGGCCCCAATAATGATTTTCTCTGGTGGGCCCAAGGTGCTCCATTCCGACGCTGGACTCATGCGATGATGCATTTTCACTTGTGTCCTTTAGCTAGGTTGCTCAGAGACCAAAGGAGGGAATGGACAGCAAGGACTGCACTGAAATCTGTACAAGTATTTTTTTTCCATATTATAACAATTTCAGAGTTTCATAAATAGATTCTCAATATTGATCTCGTTCTGTTATTCCTCCTAGATATTTATAAATGAAGTGATATTTGTGAGGTCTGGACCGCCACCATCTTAGATAGGGCCTGTACCAGCCTCCATTTTGTCAGTTCACAGAGCCACAAACTTCTAACTACGCAGGGCCTATTAGCATATTCAGTACGACCAGTGTTGATGTCCACTATGAATCAATAGGGCTTTAACATGCTAATTGGTTTAGGCCAGTGTCTGAATGGGATGGTCATTGGTATGTTGAATGGCTCGGACTCAGGCCAGTGTTTCCTGCTCCATATGAATTGCAGGCTAGTTAATATGCGTGCTTCAAAGCAAAGGGGAAGGACCTAGCAGTTTTAAGAACTGTAGCCATGAAGAAGCTGGGGCATTCCATTTTCTCAGAGCAGCAAGAAACACATGGGACAGATTTGATTTGCTAAGGGTGCAGCAACACATGCCTTGGGGACTATCCAGCAACTGAAGACTGTACCTAGGGACGGCAGAGCCCCTACCTTCCAATGACCATACTACCCGGTAATATTGATCTATAGCTTATACCTTTAAGCCTTGTACATTATCGTTGTATTTTTTCTCTGACTGCAAATCCATTGTAATTACGTTGTATAGCTTTACTGTATATTTCTGTAATTATCTAGTGCGCTCTTAAGGCGATTAAACCATAAAATTAATCTTGGGCTGATGCTTTTACTCTGATCACGAATCTTAGAATACCCAGTGGGTAACAGGACAACCTCCCCGGCGGCCATTTGCTCTAGGTGCAGTTCCCTTACTGACCTGAGAGATAAAGGGGGCGCCGGAGAGCTGTACCTGTGGAGTTACGTCCCATTGGTGACGTGGGAGGAAAGGGGATCGTCCGTCACATTTGGTAGCGGCGGTGGTATCAGAAGCTGTGATACCCAGGCTACCATGTGGCGGTCGGCTTAGTTCTTCACAATTGGTGGCAGCGGTGGGATCAGAGTAATAGTGTGCGTGGGACCCCTACTCCCAGACACTAGAGACTACCAGCGGTACTTTCAGTGCTGGGGTCTCAAGGTCAGCCCAGCACTAGACGGTCAGAGTGTAAATATAATAAGTTGTGTGCAAGGTCAGGGTTGCAGCTGTTTCAGTAACCAAAGGTTCCCAAGATGGCGGAAGGCACCAGGAGTAGGGCAAAGGGGGAGGCCAATGCTGTGGCCTATGAGGGGTTCGATACCGATGAGGGGGAGCTCAGCCAGGGCTCCCCAAGGAGCCCGACCCCCGTGCTCAGTCTCACAGTGGACTGTCCACCCCTGCCCGTCCCAGCCTGTCCAGATCGGAGGCCCTCTTCCAAGCGGCTATGGCACAGCTCGAGGCTGGTAATGACACCGCCTATGACAGACTCCTGGTGGCGGCAGAGAGAAGCAGCAGAGCGTGAGCAAGCAGAACGCCGTGAAGCTGCGGAGCGGGAGCAAGCAGCGGCAGAGAGAGCAGCAGAGCGTGAGCATACAGAACGTGTGTTGCGGGCTACAGAACGCCGTGAAGCTGCGGAGCACCGGCACCGACTGGAGATGGCTCAGCATGGGCCCCCGCTGGACGCACCAGGCCCACCGGAGACAAGGGCTTCCAAGGTCCGGGCGGAGGACTTTCCCTTACTTGAAAAGGATGGAGACCTGGATTCCTTTCTGCTGGCTTTTGAGAGGACATGCCTCCAACATCATCTGGCCCCGGATCAGTGGGCAAGGTACCTGACCCCCCGTTTGAGGGGTAAGTCCCTGGAAGTTTTGGGGGACTTACCTGCCGGGGAGGAGCAGGACTACAACGGCATCAAGCGGGCCCTGATCCAGCACTACAACCTCACCCCGGAGTCGTACCGCAGGAAGTTCAGGAGCCTGCAGCGGGGTTCAAAGTACACCTGGACCGACCACATGCGGGCCCTGCTGAGAGCTGCGGAGCACTGGACCTCGGGTCTAGAGCTCACTACCCGCCAGGAGGTCCAGGAACTGTTTGTCATGGAGCAATTCTTGTGGAACTGCCCAGAGGACCTCCAGCAGTTCCTCCGTGATCGGAAACCAAAGGGGGCTTCTGCTACAGCCGCCCTAGCAGACGAGTATGCCAACAACAGGGCGCCGGAGCCAAAGAAGCCTGCCAGCAGCACCTTGAGAGGGGGTAAGCCCAATCCTGCCCCAGCCCCATATCCAGCCCCCAGAGTGCAAGGGGTGTACCCCCCGGCTGCCCTCTCCAGGCCAGGAACCGAACCCAGACGTTGTCGTAATTGCAATCAGCCAGGACACTTTAAGGCTGTGTGTCCCCAGCGCCAGAAGGCCCCATCCCTGTCCCAGAAATCGACCACTGTTTTGTGTGTGGGAGGGGGTGGTGGGAGGTCCCTAGACAATTACCAACCCGTCACCATCGGCCGCTCAGCGGTCATGGGACTGCGGGACACAGGCGCTGAACGAACCCTGGTACGCCCTGAGGTGGTGTCCCCTCAAGACTTGGTACCTGGGAAAACTCTTTCTGTCTCCGGAATTGGAGGCGTTGAACCGGCGCTGCCCGTTGCCAAGGTGTATTTGGACTGGGGCGCCGGGTGGGGGATGCGGGAGGTGGGAGTAACGCCGAATATTCCTGCAAATGTGTTGCTTGGGACCGATTTGGGGCGGCTAGTGTCCCAGTATGTGGCCACTGAACCCCCAAGTTCGGCTCCCCAAGAATGTCATGACTATACTGTGAATGTTAATTTATTGAATGTGCCTTCAACAGTGGAGGAGGGAGTGAAACCTGATGGTAAGCCATGCACTGACACTACACACCCAGGGCTCACAGTGAGGACAGGCGAGGAGGCTGTAGGGGAGAGCTCAGAGGTGGAGGGAGCGGCCGCTATGGGCAGTGTAGGGCCCCTAAGTGAACCCAGCCTGCTGAGTCTAGGGCCCCTGCAGGAAGAGGAACAGGCCATGGGGGGAGGGGGCGTCCCGGGAGAGGAGCCACCAGGTAAGACCCCAGGGCAGGAGTTCCCCACATCCAGGAAGTCAGGGAAGTCTGCCTGACCCGGCGACTTGGTCAGGGGACGAGGGAAAGCAGGCGCTACCCGTGGTCTCAGCGGTCGGGGCCGCTGTTACCAGGAGTGGGAGCGCTGAAGCCCAAGGAGCCTCGCGGAGGTCCGACGGTTTCCCCCTCTCCGACCAAGTGGCTGCCGAGTCAGACAGTAGCCAGGAGACAGATCCCGGGGAACTGACAGAGGACATGGCAGTTTCATCAATTCTTGCCACGTCAAGTCAGGGATTTCAGGCAGCGTTGGAAGCTGACCCTAGCCTGAAGACTCTCAAGGAACAGGCGGCACAGGCTCCCCTGGAGTCCGACCGCGAGCGAGTGGTCTGGGACCAGGGACGGCTGTACCGGGTAACGGTCCAGCAGGGTTCACCGGAGGCGTGGCCCAGGGACCGACAGTTAGTGGTACCCCATCCGTTCAGGGCGGAATTGTTGCGGATCGCACACGAGATTCCAATGGCCGGACACCTAGGGATCACTAAAACCAGGGCCAGGCTAGCTCAGCATTTCTACTGGCCTGGAATGAGGACCGAGGTGATAGCCTACTGCCGTTCGTGTGACACCTGTCAGAGGGTGGGGAAGGCGGGGCCAAGCCCCAAAGCCCCACTGGTAACTCTGCCCATCATCGAAGAGCCTTTCTCGAGGGTGGCTGTGGATCTCATTGGACCTCTGTCCACTCCCAGCCGCTCCGGGAAATGCTTCATACTAACGGTAGTGGACTATGCCACCCGGTACCCGGAGGCGGTAGCTTTGTCGTCCATTCGGGCCGACAAAGTGGCCACTGCCTTACTGGAGATTTTCTCCAGAGTGGGGTTTCCCAAGGAAATGCTCACCAACCGAGGGACCCAGTTCATGTCGCAGCTGATGGAGTCTCTCTGTAAGCAGGTACAGGTGCAACATCTGGTGGCCAGCCCGTATCACCCACAGACCAATGGCTTGTGTGAGCGGTTCAATGGCACCTTAAAGCAGATGCTGAAGATGTTGGTCGACTCCCACGGGAGAGACTGGGAGCGGTATCTCCCACACCTGCTGTTTGCCTACCGGGAGGTCCCACAGGCCTCAACGGGGTTCTCCCCCTTTGAGCTCCTGTACGGGCGACGTGTACGGGGGCCCCTTGCTCTGGTGAAGGAAGCGTGGGAAGGGGATTTAGCCACCCCTGGAGTGTTGGTCATTGAGTATGTCGTGCGCTTCCGGGACCGAATGATGGCCTTGACGCGGCTGGTGCATGACAATATGGCCCAAGCTCAGGCTGACCAGAAGCGATGGTACGACCAGAATGCTTGTGAGCAGACCTACCAGGTGGGTCAAAAGGTGTGGGTACTGGTCCCCGTACCCCAAAACAAGCTTCAGGCGGCCTGGGAGGGTCCATACCTCGTGCACGAGCAGCTCAACACCGTCACCTACCTGGTCACCCTGGACCACGCCCGTGGAAGGAGGAAGGCCTTCCATGTGAACATGATGAAGGCCCATCATGAGCGGGAGGCTTATGCCCACCCAGTGTGCAACCTTCCAGAGGAAGGAGAGGCAGAAACCCTCCTCGATCTGCTCACCCAAGCCAAGGCGGGTGGATCCATCGAGGATGTGGGGGTTGGCCACCAGCTCTCGGTGGACCAACGTTACCAGCTGGGGGCCACCCTACACCCCTTTCGGGAGCTGTTCAGCAGCCTGCCCGGAAGGACTGAGGCAGCAGTCCATGAGTGGACACTGGCAACCACCCCCCAATCCGGCGTTCAGCATATCGGGTCTCTCTTAAGGTGCAGCAGCAGATGCGCCAAGAGATAGACAAGATGCTGAGGCTGGGGGTGATCCAAGCGTCCAACAGCGCGTGGGCTTCGCCTGTAGTCCTCGTCCCTAAAAAGGACCGAACTACGCGGTTCTGCGTGGACTACAGGGGGCTCAACGCTGTGACGGTCACCGATGCGTACCCAATGCCGCGCATCGATGACCTGCTCGACCAGCTGGCCGGGGCCAAGTACCTGACCATCATGGATCTGAGCAGGGGGTATTGGCAGATTCCCCTGACCCCTAGGGCACGGGAACGCTCTGCCTTTATCACCCCATTCGGACTGTACGAGTCCACGGTGATGCCCTTCGGCATGAAGAATGCCCCTGCCACTTTTCAGCGGATGGTCAACACGCTGCTCGAGGGACTGGAAGGGTATGCGACCGCGTACCTGGATGACATTGCCATCTTCAGTCCCACCTGGGAGGATCACCTAGAGCACCTGGCGCAGGTGCTCTGGCGGATCCAGCGAGCAGGCTTGACCATTAAGCCGGAAAAATGCCAGCTGGGTATGAGTGAGGTCCACTACCTGGGACACCGGGTAGGTGGGGGAGCTCTGAAGCCAGAGCCCGGGAAGGTGGATGCCATCGCATCCTGGCCCACCCCCAGGACCAAGAAGCAGGTGATGTCCTTCTTGGGTACTGCTAGGTACTATAGGAGGTTTGTTCCACACTATAGTGCCCTGGCCAAGCCCCTGACGGACCTCACCAAGAAAAGGCTGCCCGTCGCAGTCGACTGGACAGTCGCCTGCGAGACAGCTTTCCAGGCGCTCAAGACCGCCCTTTCTAGTTCTCCTGTACTACAGGCAGCCGACTTCACGCGGCCATTCTTAGTGCAGACCGACGCCAGCGACTTCGGCCTCGGTGCTGTGCTCAGCCAGGTTGATACTACGGGCCATGAACACCCCATTTTGTACCTGAGCAGGGAGCTCCTGCCGAGGGAAGTGGCCTATTCCACGATGGAGAAGGAATGTCTGGCAATTGTGTGGGCCCTGCAGCGTCTGCAGCCATACTTGTACGGACGCCAATTCACTGTGGAAACAGACCACAACCCCCTCAGCTGGTTACACACGGTCTCTGGGACGAATGGGAGGTTGCTACGCTGGAGCCTCGCTCTCCAACAGTACCACTTCACCATTCGCCACAAAAGAGGCAGGGACCATGGTAACGCTGATGGGTTGTCCCGGCAAGGAGAGGGTGCGGTAGGGCGCATGGGGGAACACAGGAATGTGATACCCCCTAGCGCCCTCAAAAGCAGGGAGGTGTGAGGTCGGGACCGCCACCATCTTAGATAGGGCCTGTACCAGCCTCCATTTTGTCAGTTCACAGAGCCACAAACTTCTAACTACGCAGGGCCTATTAGCATATTCAGTACGACCAGTGTTGATGTCCACTATGAATCAATAGGGCTTTAACATGCTAATTGGTTTAGGCCAGTGTCTGAATGGGATGGTCATTGGTATGTTGAATGGCTCGGACTCAGGCCAGTGTTTCCTGCTCCATATGAATTGCAGGCTAGTTAATATGCGTGCTTCAAAGCAAAGGGGAAGGACCTAGCAGTTTTAAGAACTGTAGCCATGAAGAAGCTGGGGCATTCCATTTTCTCAGAGCAGCAAGAAACACATGGGACAGATTTGATTTGCCAAGGGTGCAGCAACACATGCCTTGGGGACTATCCAGCAACTGAAGACTGTACCTAGGGACGGCAGAGCCCCTACCTTCCCATGACCATACTACCCGGTAATATTGATCTATAGCTTATACCTTTAAGCCTTGTACATTATCGTTGTATTTTTTCTCTGACTGCAAATCCATTGTAATTACGTTGTATAGCTTTACTGTATATTTCTGTAATTATCTAGTGCGCTCTTAAGGCGATTAAACCATAAAATTAATCTTGGGCTGATGCTTGTACTCTGATCACGAATCTTAGAATACCCAGTGGGTAACAGGACAACCTCCCCGGCTGCCATTTGCTCTAGGTGCAGTTCCCTTACTGACCTGAGAGACAAAGGGGGCGCCGGAGAGCTGTACCTGTGGAGTTACGTCCCATTGGTGACGTGGGAGGAAAGGGGATCGTCCGTCACATTTGGTAGCGGCGGTGGTATCAGAAGCTGTGATACCCAGGCTACCATGTGGCGGTCGGCTTAGTTCTTCACAATATTCATCGGGTGTTACCAGTTGATAGTGTCAAAATCAGCAGTGACACACAATTAAAGGGAATTTACCCCATCTGAAGATAACCATGTAGGGACTGAGACCTTAAATCCTAGGATATGTCACTTACTTTGCTGGATGCTGCAGTTTTGATTAAAAACTTTTGTCTTCTGCAGATCTACCAGTTCTCTGAATGCGGAGCTCTGTATAACCCTGATCACACCCCTGATTGACAGCTTACTATGTATAAGCCGAAAACTAATTCAGTGGTTTGGAGGGGTTATAAAGTAATGAATATGGAAAACTACAGTTAGGTCCAGAAATATTTGGACAGTTACCAAAACATATTAAAGAAACCGGCATATAATCAATATGGCCTTAAAGTGCAGACTCAGCTTTTAGGCTGGGGTCACACAGCTGTCTGTTCTCTCATGCAAGAGAATCGGGCAGAACATGCTAATGTCACTCAGATCAAACAGTTTGTCCAAGTGTCACCTTAGTGTGATCTGATTCTCTCGCATGAGAGTATTGTATCAGAGGTGTGGATAGGATTTAACCCCTTCACCCCCAAGGGTGGTTTGCACGTTAATGACCGGGCCAATTTTTACAATTCTGACCACTGTCTTTTTATGAGGTTATAACTCTGGAACGCTTCAACGGATCTTCGTGATTCTGAGACTGTTTTCTCGTGACATATTGTACTTCACGTTAGTGGTAAAATTTCTTCGACATACCTTGCGTTTATTTTTGAAAAAAAACGCAAATATGGCGAAAATTTTGAAAATTTTGCAATTTTCAAACTTTTAATTTTTTTTCCCTTAAAACAGAGAAATATGTCACACAAAATAGTTAAGACATAACATTTCCCACATGTCTACTTTACATCAGCACAATTTTGGAACCAAAATTTTTGTTAGGAAATTATAAGGGTTAAAGTTGACCAGTGATTTCTCATTTTTACAATAAAATTTACAAAGCCATTTTTTTAGGGACCACCTCACATTTGAAGTCACTTTGACGGGTCTATATAGCAGAAAATACCCAAAAGTGACACCATTCTAAAAACTGCACCCCTCAAGGTACTCAAAACCACATTCAAGAAGTTTAATAACCCTTCAGGTTCTTCACAGGAGCTGAAGCAACGTGGAAGGAAAAAATTAATATTTAACTTTTTAGCCACAAAAATGATCTTTTACAAACTTTTTTTATTTTCACAAGGGTAAAAGGAGAAAATGGGCAGATAAAGTTGTTGTGCAATTTCTCCTGAGTACGCCAATACCCTATATGTGGGGGAAAACCACTGTTTGGGCACACGGCAGAGCTCGTAAGGGAAGGAGCGCCGTTTGACTTTTTCAAACTAAAATTGGCTGGAGTTGAGATTGGACGCCATGTCGTGTTTGGAGAGCCCCTGATGCGCCTAAACAGTGGAAACCCTCCACAAATGACACCATTTTGGAAACTAGACCCCCTAAGGAACTTATCTAGATCTGTTGTGAGCACTTTGAACCCCAAAGTGTTTCACAAAAGTTTATAATGCCTGGGTGTGAAAAAAAAAAAACAATTTTCCACAAAAATGATTTTTAGTCCCAAATTTTTGATTTTTCCCAAGGAAATTGGACCCCAAAAGTTGTTGTCCAGTTTGTCCTGAGTACGCTGATACCCCATATGTGGGGGGGGGAAACTGGGCGCACGGCAGGGCTTGGAAAGGAAGCAGTAACGTTTTGGAATGCAAACATTGATGGGGCTCATGTTCCGTTTGTAGTGCCCCAGATCAGCCTAAACAGTGGAAACCCACCACAAGTGACCCCATTTTGGAAGCTAGACCCCCTAAGGAACTTATCTAGATCTTTGGTGAGCACTTTGAACCCCCAAGTGCTTCACACAAGTTTATAATGCCCGGGCATAAAAATAAAAATCCTATTTTTTTTCCCACAAAAATAATCTTAGTCACTAATTTTTTATTTTCCCATAGGTAACAGGAGAAATTGGACCTCAAAAGTTGTTGTCCAATTTGTCCTGAGTACGCTGATACCCCATATGTAGGGGGGGAACCACTGTTTGGGCGCATGGCAGAGCTCGGAATGGAAGGAGCACCATTTGACTTTTTCCAACCAAAATTGGCTGGAATTGAGATTGGACGCCATATTGCATTTGGAGAGTCCCTGATGTGCCTAAACAGTGGAAACCCCCCACAAGTGACCCCATTTGGGAAACTAGACCCCCTAAGGAACTTATCTAGATCTTTGGTGAGCAATTTGAACCCCCAAGTGCTTCACACAAGTTTATAACGTAGAGCCGTAAAATTAAAAAATCATATTTTTTCCCCAAAGTTGATCTTTTCACCCCAATTTTTATTTTCCCAAGGGTAACAAGACTCCAAAAGTTATTGTGCAATTTGTCCTGAGTACGCTGATACCCCATATGTGGGAGTAAACCACTGTTTGGGTGCATGGCAGAGTTTGGAAGGGAAGGAGCGCCGTTTGACTTTTTCAACGCAGAATTGGCTGGATGCCATGTCGTGTTTGGAGAGCTCCTGATCTGCCTAAACAGTGGAAACCCCCCACAAATGACACCATTTTGGAAACTAGACCCCTCAAGGAACTTATCTAGATGTGTGGTGAGCACTTTGAACCCCAAAGTGCTTCACAGAAGTTTATAACGTACAGCCGTAAAATAAAAAATCTTTTTTTTTTTTTTACAAAAATGATTTTTTCGCCCCCAATATTTTATTTTCACAAGGGTAACAGTAGAAATTGGACCCCAAAAGTTGTTGTCCAATTTTTCCTGATTACGCTGATACCCAATATGTGGGAGTAAACTACTGTATGGGCGCACGTCGGGGCTCGGAAGGGAAGTAGTGACATTTTGAATTGCAGACTTTGATGGAATGGTCTGGGGGCGTCATGTCGCATTTGGAGAGCCCCTGATGCGCCTAAACAGTGGAAACCCCCCACAAGTGACCCCATTTTGGAAAATAGACCCCACAAGGAACTTATCTAGATGTGTGGTGAGCACTTTGAACCCCGAAGTGCTTCACAGAAGTTTATAACGTACAGCCGTAAAAATAAAAAATCCTTTTTTTTTTACAAAAATTATTTTTTCGCCCCCAATATTTTATTTTCACAAGGGTAACAGGAGAAATTGGACCCCAAAATTTGTTATCCAATTTGTCCTGAGTACGCTGATACCCAATATGTGGGAGAAAACTACTGTATGGGTGCACGTCTGGGCTCGGAAGGGAAGTAGTGACGTTTTGGATTGCAGACTTTGATGGAATGGTCTGGGGGCGTCATGTCGCATTTGGAGAGCCCCTGATGCGCCTAAACAGTGGAAACCCCCCACAAGTGACCCCATTTTGGAAAATAGACCCCACAAGGAACTTATCTAGATGTGTGGTGAGCACTTTGAACCCCGAAGTGCTTCACAGAAGTTTATAACGTACAGCCGTAAAAATAAAAAATCCTTTTTTTTTTTTACAAAAATGATTTTTTCGCCCCCAATATTTTATTTTCACAAGGGTAACAGAAGAAATTGGACCCCAAAATTTGTTGTCCAATTTGTCCTGAGTACGCTGATACCCAATATGTGGGAGAAAACTACTGTATGGGTGCACGTCTGGGCTCGGAAGGGAAGTATTGACGTTTTGAATTGCAGACTTTGATGGAATGGTCTGGGGGCGTCCTGTCGCATTTGGAGAGCCCCTGATACGCCTAAACAGTGGAAACCCCCCACAAGTGACCCCATTTTGGAAAATAGACCCCACAAGGAACTTATCTAGAAGTGTGTTGAGCACTTTGAACCCCGAAGTGCTTCACAGAAGTTTATAACGTACAGCTGTAAAAATAAAAAATCCTTTTTTTTTTTTACAAAAATGATTTTTTCGCCCCCAATATTTTATTTTCACAAGGGTAACAGGAGAAATTGGACCCCAAAAGTTGTTGTCCAATTTGTCCTGAGTACGCTGATACCCAACATGTGTGAGAAAACGACTGTATGGGTGCACGTCTGGGCTCGGAAGGGACGTAGTGACGTTTTGGATTGCAGACTTTGATGGAATGGTCTGGGGGCGTCATGTCGCATTTGGAGAGCCCCTGATGCGCCTAAACAGTGGAAACCCACCACAAGTGACCCCATTTTGGAAAATAGACCCCACAAGGAACTTATCTAGAAGTGTGGTGAGCGCTATGAAGCCCCAAGTGCTTCACAGAAAATTTATAACATACAGCCGTAAAAACAAAAAAATCATTTTTTTTTTACAAAAATGATTTTGTCGCCCCCAGTTTTTTATTTACCCAAGGGTAACAGAAGAAATAGGACAAATTGCACAATAACTCTTGTGGTCCAGAGTACGCTGATACCCCATATGCGGGGGTAAACTACTGTTTGGGCGCATGGCAGAGCTCAGAAGTGAAGGAGCACCGTTTGAATTTTTCAACGCAGAATTGGCTGGAATTGAGATCAGACGCCATGTCACATTTGGAGAGCCCCTGATGTGCCTAAACAGCAGAAACCCCCCAATTCTAACTCCAACCCTAACCCCAACATACCCTAACCCTAGTCCCAACCCTAACCACAAACCTAACCCTAACACACCCCTAACCCTAATCCCAACCCTAACCCTAATCCTAACGTTAGCGCCAACCCTAACCCTAACTTTAGCCGCAACCCTAACCCTAACGGGAAAATGGAAATAAATACATTTTTTAATTTTATTATTTTTCCCTAACTAAGGGGGTGATGCAGGGGGTTTTGATTTACTATTTATAGCGGGTTTTTGTGATTGGCAGCTGTCACGCTAAAAGACGCTTTTTATTGCAAAAAGTAGTTTTTTGCATCACCACATTTTGAGAGCTATAATTTTTGCATATTTTGGCCCACAGAGTCATGTGAGGTCTTATTTTTTGCGGGATGAGGTGACGTTTTTATTGGTACCATTTATGACCATGTGACATTTTTTGATCGCTTTTTATTTAGATTTTTGGGAGATTAGAATGAACAAAAATCAGCAATTCCTGAATTTCTTTTGGGGGAGGTGTTTATACCGTTCCGCGTGTGGTAAAATTGATAAAGCAGTTTTATTCTTCGGGTCAGTATGATTACGGCGATACCTCATTTATATCATTTTTTTATGTTTTGGTGCTTTTATAGAATAAAAACAATTTTATATAAAAAATTATTATTTTTGCATCGCTTTATTCTGCGAGCTATAACTTTTTTATTTTTTCGCTGATGATGCTGTATTATGGCTCGTTTTTTGAGGGACAAGATGACATTTTCAGCGGTACCATGTTTATTTATATCGGTCTTTTTTTTTTTTTGTTGAATATGTATTTATTAACACACATGTATAACATATATCAAGGGTATGAACAGTAACAAAACATGTCACATAATATAAGCCAAGCGTCATCATATCAGGTCATGTCCAATAAAACAGAGCACAATATATATGAATGAAACAGCGTGATCGAGGATCACTACTAGTATTGCGTGAGATTTGGCACACAAATTGGGTTCCTGGACTAACGAACCCCAATAACATTCTACAAGAACAAGAACTAAGAACAAAATAAAACAAGAAGACACAGAAAATATAAGGGGAAATAAAGAAAAATAAGGGAATTAAATGAACCTAAATGAAAAATAAATAACTGGACAAAGAAAAAAGGAAGAAGGTTAAAGGTAAGGGGAAGGAAGAAGGGGAGGGGGGGTGCCCTCGGTCTCCGCCCACAGCACACCACGTGGCAGAGAATCTTACATACAAAAATAGCACTCCAATGAGTCACTTACACTATGTAGGCGAAGGGGTACGAAAGGCAATCCACGGGGACCAGATGGTCTGGAATTTATCCCGGGTATGGTTGATCCATGCCGACAGGTCCTCCATGTCCCTGATATGGTCCACAGCAACAGTCCACTCCTCCAGAGAAGGCACCACAGTAGACAGTCAATGCTTAGGCACTAGAAGTTTGGCAGCCGTCAACATAAAGGTCGCCAGTTTGTGCTTAATGGGGTTATAACCCGTCGCCGGCACCCAAAAAAGGACTGAGTCCCTGGGTAAATCACAAGGGAGAAGGCAGATATCTTTGATTTTTTGTCGTATCGCATTCCAGAAGGGCACAATGAGGGGACAATCCCACCAGATGTGAGCATAAGTTCCTGAACCCGCCCCACATCTCCAGCAGATGTCAGAGGTCTGCAAGCCATGGCGAAATAGGAAGGACGGGGTTCGGTACCACCTGGCAATCAGTTTATAAGAATTCTCTTTAATGCGAACGCACCTAGAAAATCCCAGTGCGTGTCTTTTAATACAGCTGGCGACTCGTAGGGACAATGGGTGCCCCAGTTCCCGTTCCCAGGCAGCAAGGTAAGTAGGCTCAGTATCAGAGCGAAGAGACATAAGCCATTTGTAAATAGTGGAGATCACGCCTTTGACAGGACTCTATGCCAGCAACAGCGGCTCCAAGTTGGAGGCAGCCCGCAAGGGACGATGTTGCTCCATAAAGGTCTGACAGACATGATGTACATGTGCTAGCGATAAAAAGTTGGCGTGTGTAGGTCCGAGGATGGATGACAGGCCCTCCGCCGAAGGGACATTGCCTCCAGCAAAAAAGGAATTGAGGGGCGTTACCAGTTTGCTCCACAAACCCTGAAAAGTCCAAAAACCCTCATCCGAGCAGGTCAACAAAGGGAGTAAGCGTACAGGCATGAGCGGAGAGGGGAACTTACTCATAGTGTCATGATGTAGACAGTTCAGGCATGTGTGGAGCAAACCCTTCAGGAGAGGGGAGAAGCCGCGTGTACGAGGGATCTGAGTATGCACACCCCATAACTCAAGTGCCTCCCGAGGCGAAAGAAGAGCCGTTTCTAGGGAGGACAAGAAAGACCTTTTGTTCCAGCTGTTTATCTCCACCCAACGACGAAGATGGCAAGCGAAGTAATAGTTCTTCAGGTCGGGCATACCCACTCCACCTGCATCTGTGGGCAGAGTCAAAGTCGAGAAAGCGATACGAGCCGGACGTTGGTTCCATAGGAACCGTGAGAACAGAACGTGTAAGGCACGAAAAAAGGAATTGGGAAGGAATATAGGAGCTGCCTGGAATAAGTAGAGGAATTTTGGGACTATATATGTGGACAGATAATTTTTTCGGCCCAACCAAGACATGAACGGTATTCGTAGACGCTGGAGCTGTGTCCTAACCGAGGAGAGTAGGCGTAGGTGGTTCAGAGTGTAGAGGCGAGAAATATCCCTCGGAATAAGAATGCCTAAATATTTTACATGGTCTGTCTTCCAGGTGAACGGTGACATTCGTTGGAGGCGGGTTAGAGTGTCCCTGGGGAAGCCGATAGCAAACGCGACCGATTTATTATAATTGATTTTGAAGTTTGAAAAAGTACCAAAATGGTGAAAAAGATCCAGCACAGCGGGTATAGCGGTCTCCGGGTTAGTGATACTAAGCATGATGTCATCAGCGTATGCGGACACGAGGGCCTCGCCTTTAGGCGTGGACGCACCTCGGATGTCTGGGTGTGTACGAAAAGCCTGTAACAAAGGTTCCAGGCACAGAGCGAACAGACTGGGGGACAAGGGGCAGCCCTGGCAGGTTCCATTGGATATAGAGAATGGAGCCGAAAAAGAATTGTTCACCTTGACCCTGGCAGTGGGCGAGGTGTATTTATATCGGTCTTTTTGATCGCGTGTTATTCCACTTTTTGTTCAGCGGTATGATGATAAAGCATTGATTTTTTGCTTAGTTTTTTTTTTTTTAAGGGGTTCACTAAAGGGGTTAACTAGTGGGACAGTTTTATAGGGGGGGTCATTCCGGACGCGGCGATACCAAATATGTGTACTTTTATTGTTTTGGTTTTTTTATTTACAGGAAGAAATGAATTTATTGGGGAATATTTTTTTTTTTTTATGATTTTTTTTTACCACTTTTTATTAATTTTTTTTTTACTTTGTCCCAGGGTGGGACATTACAGTATTTTAGCAGATCGCTGGTGTGACAGTGTGCACAGCACTCTGTCACACCAGCGATCGCTCTGGCATCTCTGCAGGCTTCCTCAGCGCCTGCTCTCAGCAGGCACTGAGGAAGCCGCCTCCCTGCAGGACCCCGGCGCCATCTTGGATCCGGGGACCTGGAGGGAGGACGGACCCTCGGAACAGCGCGACACATCGCGCTGCTCTGAGGGTCTCAGGGGAGCGCGCAGGGAGCCCCCTCCCTGCGCGATCCTCCCGTGCCCCCGGTACACCGCGATCATGTTTGATCGCGGTGTGCCAGGGGTTAATGTGCCGGGAGCGGTCCGTGACCGCTCCTGACACATAGTGCTGGGTGTCAGCTGTGATAAACAGCTGACACCCGGCCGCGATCAGCTGCGCTCCCCCCGGGAGCGCAGCTGATCGCCCATGACGTACTATTCCGTCCATGGGAATTAGGTCCAGGGTCACATGGACGGAATAGTACGTCTGATGGAATAAAGGGGTTAAAACTTAGTTTCTCCATCTCCTCCATTCTCTGTGTCTGTGGTAATTGGGCTGTACTCGACAGTAGAGATGAGTGAACCTTTTCCGGTTCGGTTTGATTCAACGAACGTACCCGAACCCCATTAAATTAAATTGGAGGCCAAACCAAGCATAAGCACAACACCTTAGGGGGGTGACAAAAAGTTTCCTAAACAGCTAAAATTAGGGGCAGGCACCATGAAAAGTAGCATCAATTGAACCACAGTAGAAATCCAGTCCGGGATAGTGGCGGAGAAATTGCTGTACCACCAGGTTGAGAACGAGAGGTTGCCACGATGTAGGGCTGTCACCAGGTTCACACCGTTAAAGCACATGGCCTTCCCTGGCTCCTGGTTCATTTGAGACAGCCATTGCTCAAACTTGGTCTGAATAGCTGTCCACATCTCTTGAGCTGCGTGACTGCGATCTCCAAGGCATATTAATTTAAACACAGCCTGACGGCGGTGAGCCATGGCTGCGCAGTACGGATGTGGGGGATTATCTCTGCATTGTTGGAATGTGTGTCTCATTAAAGCAGAGGTTGAGGGCACAGGTGGAGGAGGCAGAAGCAGTGGAGGAAGTGTTCGATAAAGAGGTTTTTCCTGCAAGACTTGGGGATACCAAGACTTCTGGAGAAGCCCCTTGACCGCCTGTCCCCACAGCCACCAGTCACCCAGTGCCTACTCAGTCAGATGTAACGCCCCTGTCTGTTTGCTCGTCCAGGTGTCAGTGGTGAAAAGCACCCTGGCAGACAGATTTTTGCAGGGAAGGGATGATGTCTGACATGCTGGTGTAGCACAGGCACAGCTTTCTTAGAGAAGTAATGGTGACTGGGTAACTGGTACTGGAGGACTGCGACGGCCATCAACTTTCGGAAACCGCCAGTCGGAAAGGCAGCATTTCTGTGGCCAACAGATTGGAGATGGTGAAGTTCAAGCTCTTCGCTTTGGCATATGTAGGAGGAAACATTCTTTTGTGAGACCACAACTGCCGGACTGAGGGATGGTGGAATATGGTGAACAGGACAAAGTGCTGGACTGTGAGAGGTGCAGGTGTAGATGTTATGGTGGATTGATAAAGATGTGTTGTGCTAAGTGGCACAAAAACAGCAGGCATCTCCACTTCCATAACAGTTGACAGGCTCTCACCCATCTAGTGTAACATGTAAATAAGTGGATTTTCTGCAACCACAGACCAGTGTGAAAACACTTGGCACTGTGACGGAGGAGGAAGAAGCAGCAGCAGATGTGGTTGATGGGATGGCCGGTGGTTGGCGAGGCCCACTTGTCTGCATTTTAGCGTAGTGAGATTTCCAGACTAAGACATGTTGATCATGCATGTGGGCTCATAAAAGGCCTAGGCGAGGCAATCCTTGCCGCCCCTGTGAACTGCACACACGTGACCGCTGCTGGCCACAGCGGTGTTACTTCGTGTCTGTGCGGGAAACCGGAATGTAACCTCATCTTCCTCCTCTGCTAACTACTCAGCTGCGTACCTCAGGGTTCACACCAAGTGGGATCTACCTCATCATCATCCTCTTTGTTATCACACTTCTCACCCTGGGAGTCACCTTCCTACTCTTCCTGCCTTGACACCACAGTACAGTCCGCATGTGCCTCTGGTATCGGAGTCTTGTTAGGATCACCTCCACACCCCGTGCTTAATATCTGGTGATGAGGGTCTGGATTCCGCTCAGACCCTACTTTGTCTGGCCTCAGATCCAACATGAAAAGATTTTGGGCATTGGTGCAGATGTTTTCCTCTGAATTCTGTGAATCGTTGAAGCAGACCTCTGATGCACATGGAATAGAATGTGTGAACAGCTCTGCAGAATGGCCCATCTGTGGTTCCCCACAGTCAGTTGGGCTGTTGGAAATTTGTGATGTGAGGAAACAAGGGTGATTGGGGTGCCACCCTAAGGGTTGTGCTGTGTGTGATGTTAAGGTGGAGGAAGAGGAGGAGAGGCCACTTTATGCAGCACTTGCCATCCACTGGAGCACATGCTCTTTCTGAGCCTCATCTACAAGGCAGACCGCTGTGCAGCTGCCAAGGACAGGTGAGTCGAGTATCCCATCCAGTAACAGATGTTGCCAGTTTTCTTTTGATAGGATGAAACGGTGTTTGTTCAGTTGAGCTTTCATTAACACCTAACCCACGTACATGTCGAATACGAAGCCTATTCCCCCTTCCAACACGTCCTTGCTCTTTCCCCACACATTGTATGTCTCCTTCACCTCTTTTAACCTGCTGTTTCACAACCTTAGGCCCACACCTGTCAATCATCTATTTATTTTCTTAGATAGTGTACCTGAACAACTGTTACACCTAACAATTTTTAAGTGGAAATGTTGCCTTCTGATATCTCACCGCAACACAGTTTTATCACAAAGGATTTGGCTTAGCAAATTGGGCCTCCTGAGACTGCAACACAGTTTTAGCACAATCTAGTTAGATGCTGGAAGATCTATTTTACACAGGACGGGATCCTATCTAGCTGACAAGTTCACTTTCAGCAGCAGCAGCAGCACTAGCAGGAGCGACTTCTCTGCACTGTGACACTGAGAAAATGGCGCCAGCAAAACAAGATGTCTGCTTTTTATATGGCCAGGGACATGTGACTTCGGAAGCCAATCACAGAAGACGTTGTGTCCATGGATGGTTTCTGCACCCTGATTGGCTGCCAGAATGTACACTCATTAACTTATTAAAGAAAAAAATACACTCCACAGCTCCTCTGACCTAGACACACCCCTCCCCTCATCAAACATGTCCTCCAGTCCCTCCCTCACATCATATAGCACCACTAGCCAAGCCTAAGTCATAACAAAAGCATTAGTAGAAACACGATTTACCGAACTGTGACCAAATTTTGCAGACTTTGAATAAAAATGCTCGGGAAACCGAACACATTTCTGAATGTGCTACATTTGCGGCGAATTTGAGATTAGCGAACATTTCCCAAACAAGTTTGCTAATCTCTACTTGGCACTCCGATGTTTCACACGCACCCATAGACTTGCGTGGGTGTGTTTGATCCATCGGCATGAGAAAAAAGCACTGGTCAGCATTGCCCCATAGTTTAACATTGAAAAGTTAATTTGTCCAATTAATTTTGACCCCTGAAATGAGGAGGCTTTGTAGAAAAATTATTGCAATTCATAAACGTTTCACAGGATATTTTTGTTCAACCCGCTTTTATTGAAACTGAAAGTCTACACTTCAATTGCATCTCAGTTGTTTAATTTAAAATAAAACATAGTGGCGTGTAGAGCCCAAATCGGAAATATTCAGTCACTTTCCAAATATTTCTGGACTGAATTGAACATGGCAGCAGGCTTACTAGTCCTCTAGTGTTAATCTGCTGATAAAACAGTGATTTTATAAAAACATCAGCAAACGGCAGAATCAAATTAGGAAAAAAAACTCTGGTGACAGAATCCCTTTTAACATCTGGGTTTGTTTAACAATTTCATTAGTCAATATATTCATACATTTCCCGAAGCAGAAATATCTCAACATACAATTCTAAGAAAAGATGATCCAGAATTATTTATTTAGCAAATGCAAGCATTTATCAAAATAAACATGTGGTGTTGTGATAGATCCTCTCTAGGGTTGAGCAAACGTGCTCGGTGATACTTGGATATCATCAGAGTATCTGGATGCTCAGATATACTTGTTACTCAGCGAGAATTGGGCGTTGCTCGATGTAAAACTCAAATCTGCACCCAGCATGTTTCGTGCCTGTTACTCAGCCAATAAGCATACGGGGATTGCCGACATGTCACTGTAATGCCGCAGCCATCTTGGTTGTGGCATTACTGTGATTGACTGGCCATGTGACATCATCAGGGATTATAAAAGAACAGGCGCCACCCTGGTCGGCACACTGACGCCATTGCACAGCTCTCTGACAGTTTGTATTGGAGGGAGACCTGTGTGTGCACAGTATATCAAATCAGAGTTATGTAGTGTTGATACTGGTGCTGAAGCTGAACCATCATACTAACAGCCCTTCTTAGGGCTAATCATTTGCTTTGCTGTTTGTATCACATATTGTCATGGAAAAAGTTAAAATCCATTTTAAAAAGATGAGAGAAAAGAGCTTGCACTCTGCAGGCTGTCTTCAAATTCCACTCTATGCAGCTGACCTCTTCCTTTGGAATTAGGTAACCAAGGAAACTCCCAAAGGCTGATGTGAGGCACCGCTTCAGGAATGTGGAGCAGATTTATGACCGAGATAAGAGTTTGAAAAAGTGTAAGGATGTAGGATCTCTTTGTCTACTTACTAGAAATTAAGAAGGGAGGTTTGCATAAACTGTGTCGATCCAATAGATAGAAAAATCATATTTTTGGAAAAATGAAGTGGCGAATTCAAAACATGGTTTCAAGTTGCTGAACGATGATCAGAATCCTTTGCTACACGTGTCATGTCTGGTCTCCATGTAAAGATAAAATCATGATAAAAAATATGATGTCGATATCGACCACTTGCGATTCTCTGGAGCAAAGATATAGTTAACCCCTTCACCCCCAAGGGTGGTTTGCACGTTAATGACCGGGCCAATTTTTACAATTCTGACCACTGTCTCTTTATGAGGTTATAACTCTGGAACGCTTCAACGGATCTTCGCGATTCTGAGATTGTTTTCTCGTGACATATTGTACTTCATGTTAGTGGTAAAATTTCTTCGATATAACTTGCGTCTATTTTTGAAAAAAACGCAAATATGGCGAAAATTTTGAAAATTTTGCAATTTTCAAACTTTGAATTTTTATTCCCTTAAAACAGACAAATATATAACACAAAATAGTTAAGAAATAACATTTCCCACATGTCTACTTTACATCAGCACAATTTTGGAACCAACATTTTTTTTTTGTTAGGAAGTTATAAGGGTTAAAAGTTGACCAGCGATTTCTCATTTTTACAGCAAAATTTACAAAGCCATTTTTTTTAGGGACCACCTCATATTTGAAGTCACTTTGAGGGGTCTATATGGCAGAAAATACCCAAAAGTTACACCATTCTAAAAACTGCACCCCTCAAGGTACTCAAAACCACATTCAAGAAGTTTATTAACCCTTCAGGTGCTTCACAGTAACTAAAGCAACGTGGAAGGAAAAAATGAATATTTTACTTTTTAGCCACAAAAATTATCTTTTACAAACTTTTTTTTTATTTTCACAAGAGTAAAAGGAGAAAATGGACAGATAAGGTTGTTATGCAATTTCTCCTGAGTACGCCAATACTCCATATGTGGGGGAAAACCACTGTTTGGGCACACGGCAGAGCTCGTAAGGGAAGGAGCGACGTTTGACTTTTTCAAACTAAAATTGGCTGGAATTTAGATTGGATGCCATGTCGCGTTTGGAGAGCCCCTGATGCGCCTAAACAGTGGAAACCCCCCCACAAGTGACACCATTTTGGAAACTAGACCCCCTAAGGTACTTATCTAGATCTGTTGTGAGCACTTTGAACCCTCAAGTGTTTCACAAAAGTTTATAAAGCCTGGGTGTGAAAAAAAAAAAATCAATTTTCCACAAAAATTATTTTTTAGTCCCAAATTTTTGAATTTTCCCAAGGAAATTGGACCCCAAAAGTTGTTGTCCAATTTGTCCTGAGTACGCTGATACCCCATATGTGGTGGGGGGAAACTGTTTGGGCGCACGGCAGGGCTTGGAAAGGAAGTAGTAACGTTTTGGAATGCAGACGTTAATGGGGGTCATGTTCCGTTTGCAGTGCCCCAGATGAGCCTAAACAGTGGAAACCCCCCACAAGTGACCCCATTTTGGAAACTAGACCCCCTAAGGAACTTATCTAGATCTTTGGTGAGCACTTTGAATCCCCAAGTGCTTCACACAAGTTTATAATGCCCGGGCATGAAAATAAAAAATCCTATTTTTTTCCCACAAAAATTATCTTTTAGTCACTAATTTTTTATTTTCCCAAGGGTAACAGGAGAAATTGGACCACATAAGTTGTTGTACAATTTGTCCTGAGTACGCTGATACCCCATATGTGGGGGGGAACCACTGTTTGGGCGCACGGCAGAGCTCGGAATGGAAGGAGCACCATTTGACTTTTTCCAACCAAAATTGGCTGGAATTGAGTTTGGATGCCATGTTGCATTTGAAGAGCCCCTGATGTGCCTAAACAGTGGAAACCCCCACAAATTACCCAATTTGGGAAACTAGACCCCCTAAGGAACTTATCTAGATTTTTGATGAGCAATTTGAACCCCCAAGTGCTTCACACAAGTTTATAACGTAGAGCCGTAAAATTTAAAAATCATATTTTTTCCACAAAAATGATCTTTTCACCCCAATTTTTATTTTTCCAAGGGTAACAAGACTCCAAAAGTTATTGTGCAATTTGTCCTGAGTGCGCTGATACCCCATATGTGGGGGTAAACCACTGTTTGGGTGCATGGCAGAGTTTGGAAGGGAAGGAGCGCCGTCTGACTTTTTCAACGCAGAATTGGCTGGACGCCATGTCGTGTTTGGAGAGCTCCTGATCTGCCTAAACAGTGGAAACCCCCATAAATGACACCATTTTGGAAACTAGACCCCTCAAGGAACTTATCTAGATGTGTGGTGAGAACTTTGAACCCCCAGGTGTTTCACTAAAGTTTATAACGTACAGCCGTAAAATAAAAAATCTTTTATTTTTTTTTACAAAAATGATTTTTTCGCCCCCAATATTTTATTTTCACAAGGGTAACAGGAGAAATTGGACCCCAAAAGTTGTTGTCCAATTTGTCCTGAGTACGCTGATACCCAATATGTGGGAGAAAACTACTGTATGGGCGCACGTCAGGGCTCGGAAGGGAAGTAGTGACGTTTTGGATTGCAGACTTTGATGGAATGGTCTGGGGGCGTCATGTCGCATTTGGAGAGCCCCTGATGCGCCAATGTGTAGCCCTGGTATTTAAGGTACACCATACCAGGAGGATGAGTGGAGAGGTAACGGTTAAGGGCTCTACATGACATCACATACACTTAGACACACCCACAGGGAGTGTTCAGATTCAGTTAGTGATTCAGCAGTCTAGCCTGGACCTGTGAGGAGGAAGGAGCAGAGTCTAGTTCGGGTGGCTCAGGACTGAGTCATCCCACCTGTGTGCAGTTCAGTAAGTGGAGGCCAGTAAAGGTGAGCCAGATCACCTCAGCCTGGTCAGAGCTGTGCCCCACTGGCAGACGGACTGAGACAGCTATTGAGAGTGTGAGCAAGTCGAAGGGCATAGTGGAAGGAATTGAGAAGTGCTTTAGGATTGGAGAAGTCCTGCACATTGTCACGGTCACTGGGGACCGACGTGTCACTATAGCTCCAGGCATAGTGATAAAAGAACCAGAGGCTTACTGGACCTTAGGTGGCAGCAAGTAGCCTTGGAGTGTCAGTACGTAACAGAGGTCAGTTGGAATAGGAACTTTGAGCCTGATCAGCAAAAGAAAGAACCTAGTTCCATCATTGGAAGGCTTCGACCACTATACTGACCGGGCAGTACAGCGTTGAAATAGCTGGAGTTTAAGGAGTGAACTACGCTTTATGCTGGTTGGACTCACCCTGATTGGAAAGTCAAGGAGGCCCCTAACTTGCTCAGCCGTTGCCTCAAAACTCATCCTCCATCAACCCCATCGGCCTCCCTGGGACCTGCCTGAACAACTTGAAGTAAAAGGTATGGAAAGACGCTGATGTGTGAGACTGTGTTATTCAATTGCACCCCTGCACAACCCTATCATAACTATCGACCTGAGGGAAGAGTCCCACCTGTAGGGGACCTGACATCTAGCTGCCTCACCATCCCCTCAGAGATCTACAGCAGCGCTGGTCTTAGTGATCAGGAAACTACAGGTGGCGTCACGAACTGTATATAAATCTATCCCCTGTAAATATACCCCCCAACATACGCCTGACCGCCAGGGCCACAGACCGAGCCACCGCTACCTGTGACAACCCCATAGACTTCTACAGGCTCGGCTCTGAGTACCCCATTGCCCTGGTAACCCACAATTGTGGTGCGTGGTCACGACAACTTGGCGTCACGAACAGGATCGCGAAACTCGCAAAATTGCGAGCCCTGTGTGCCTGTGGAATCGTTTTTGTGAAAAAGGACTGTCTGTGCTTTTGGCGCCAAATACCGCCATATTTGTCGCCATATTCGCGCCCTGAGGCGCTGGAGAAGAAGGTGGGCGTACCTGAAAGAGCGCGCAGAGTCTTGGACACGCCCCCGGTTCTGACTCATCGGCAGGTCCTGCGACAGGAAGTGAACGCTCTGACATCAGAGCGCCTGCGACGAAGGTCTTGTTCCCACTGCGGTGCCTGTGAAATAGCAGCGTCTGAAACCGGTAGGCTCCGTTTAACCAAGGGGGCGCTAAGATGTCACAGCAACCAGCCGACAGTGCAGCCCCAGCCGGAGGCCCCAATCCCGCACCGCCTGGCATTGTAGCGCCAGATGAGGGCGCAGGTCCAGCACCCAGTCCGGTAGTCCCGATCATGCCACTAACGCTCCCCTATATGCCAGGGGCGAAATGGCTTCCCCAGTACAGCGGTGAGCCAGGCACATTAGCAGGCTTCAAGCGGAAGTTATGCAGCATCCTAGAAATGTACTCCATGCCGGAGAGGCAAAAAGCTGCTGTGCTGGTAGGGCAGCTAACTGGCGCTGCTGAGAGGGAAGTGGAGACTTGGGATACCGTTGATCAGGAGTCGGTACCTGCGATCTTCCTTAAGCTGCATGCCATATTTGAGGACCGCACAGAAACGGATCTCCGGATGGCCTTCTATCACTGTTCACAACAGCCAGGTGACAGCATCAGGGACTACGCTTGCCGACTACAGGGAGCCCTGAGAGCCCTCAAGCAGATTAACAATTTAAATGCTATCGACGAGAATAAGATGCTGAAAGAGCAATTTATACAGGGATTGAGATCCCAAGAGGAGCGCAGAACTGTAAACTGGTGGTCCTTAGACCATCCGGATGCTACCTTTGATGCCCTAAAGGACATGGCAATAAAAGGGCTGATGCCCCTGGGCAAACCCGAGGTGGCAACCCAACATCATCAGGCTGAAGTCACTCTGGAACCGGCAGTAACCCCCTTTTCCCCGCTAGTGGCCGAAGCCAAAGCGCAGGTGACACCTCCCAGTGAATTGGATTGTCTGCGCTCAGAGGTGCGCCAGCTGACTAAAAATCTGGCTGCTGTGATGAGTGCCCTGCAACTGCGGAAAGAGGAAGAAGGGAAAATCTTGTTAGCTGACTGCCCAGAAGACGTCCCGTGGATGCACCGGAGAAGAAAGAAGACATCGCCCCCCGGAGGAGGACAACGCCACCCTCAGGAGCGACCTCTGATCAACACCCTCCTCGTCGAGAGATCACCTGTTACCGTTGCAACCGGAAAGGTCATATGTCTCCACAGTGTCCTTTAAACGGGCAGAACCTGGGTCCAAGGGCCAACACCCAGGAGAATACCCGTCAGGCCCCCTAGACTGGAACCGCAGGTATGTGGGCGGACGAACCTACCTGTCTATCATTCTAGATGGTATTGCTGTTCCGGCATTGTTAGACACTGGGTCCCAGGTGACCCTAATACCTGATGCCCTATATACTAAGTACTGGTCGATGGACAGTCTTAAACCCCCGAGCCCTGACTTTACCGTGTATGCTTCTAATGGTCTTCCTGTAGAAGTACTCGGGACAAAATGTGTAGATGTAAAGGTGGGCAGAGAGGAGTTGAAAGACCAGGGGCTTCTGGTAGTAAAGACTGTAAATGAGGAGAACGGGTTAAATATAATTTTGGGTACTAACATTATCGGTAATTGTTTGGGAGAAGTTGTGTTCTTACTCCAACAGCTCGCTGAGATTGCCCGACCAAGGCAGAAAGGAGTAATCCAAAGAGAGATCCGGGCCCTGGTGTGTCAGCAGCAAGCGAAGCTTACAGACGGCGAAATTGGTAATGTACGGGTCACTGACTCGGATCCTATTGTGATACCCCCAATGAGTGAAATGATCATCTGGTGCAGGGCAGCCATAGGTCTGAGAGGACAGAATTACCAAGCTGTAGTAGAACCCCACCATTCAGAACATAGACCTACACTTATGACTGCTAGGGGAGTAGTGGAAGTGGTGAATGGAAGAGTACCGGTACGGCTTCTCAATTGGGGAAATGATGAGGTGAACTTACCCCGTTATGCAACCATTGCTAAATTACATGCTGTTGACAATAATTCTATTCTCCCGGCTGAGTCTTTAGACTCCTGCCAGATAGCGGAGGACAATGACCCGGCAACCCAGGTGGCGGAATGGTGTCAGCAACTCCATGTTAGGACGGACACCACTCCCGCTCACCAGAAGCAAGGGGTATTACGGGTGGTGCAAGAGTACGCCCAAGTGTTTAGTAAGAATCCACTTGATTTTGGGACAATTAAGGGAGTACAACATCATATCCCTACAGGCAGTCATCCTCCCATCAAAGAGCGATATAGGCCCATACCTCCAGCCCATTATCAGAAGGCTAAAGAAATGTTGCATGATATGAAGAAAGCTGGGGTGATAAGGGATAGTTGTAGCCCCTGGGCAGCCCCTCTAGTTCTGGTTAAAAAGAAAGATGGTAGTATGAGAATGTGTGTGGATTACAGGCAGGTGAACCGCATAACACACAAGGATGCATACCCGTTACCACGTATAGAGGAATCATTAGCTGCTCTGAAAACGGCTAACTACTTTTCTACCCTCGATCTGACTAGTGGTTACTGGCAAGTGGCTGTGGCTGAGGAGGATCGTGAGAAAACGGCTTTCACCACCCCAATGGGGCTCTGTGAGTTCGACAGAATGCCGTTTGGGCACAGTAGTGCCCCAGGAACATTTCAGAGAGTGATGGAGAACTGCCTGGGACATCTCAATTTTGAAACCGTGCTGCTATACCTAGACGACGTTATCGTGTATTCCAAGACATATGAGGACCATCTGAAGCACCTGGCAGAAGTATTTGAGTCCCTGTCCAGGTACGGGATGAAGTTGAAACCCTCAAAATGCCATCTACTCAAACAGAAGGTACAATACTTGGGACACATCGTCAGTTCGGAAGGAGTAGCGCCGGACCCAGAGAAAGTCACCGCCATTCAGAAGTGGCCGGAGCCGAAGAACCTTAAGGAAGTGCGACAGTTCCTGGGACTAACGGGTTACTACAGAAGGTTCGTGAAAGATTACACGAAGAAGGCAGCCCCTCTACAGGACCTCCTAGTAGGACAATCCCTAAAGAGCAGAAACCCTCCCTTTAATTGGGGTAAGGAACAGGCTGAAGCATTTCAAAAGATGAAAGAGATCCTTACAGGTGATGAGATCTTGACGTATCCTGATTACAGTCAACCGTTCCTGCTGTACACCGATGCAAGTAATGAAGGTTTAGGAGCAGTTCTCAGTCAGAAGCAGAATGGACAAGAAAAAGTCATCGCTTATGCCAGCAGAAAACTCAGGCCAACGGAGAGAAATCCGGAAAATTATAGCAGCTTCAAGCTGGAGTTTCTGGCGCTGGTCTGGGCCATTACTGAAAGATTTAAGCACTATCTGGCCTCCAACAAGTTCACGGCGTACACAGACAACAACCCGTTAACGCACCTGGAAACCGCCAAGCTGGGCGCCATGGAGCAGCGTTGGATGGCTCGGTTGTCCAATTACCAGTTTACTATCAAGTACCGGGCAGGCCGAAAGAATGCTAATGCCGACGCATTGTCCCGAATGCCGCATGACTCTGACACGGAAGAAGAATCGGACGACTTGGAAGAAATTGAGCTACCTGCGTTCCATCGAAATGGGGTAGTCCATGAGCATCGAGTCTACAGAAAGCAGTATGGTGCAACATTAAATCCTTTACCCCATCACAGCTGGAAAGAGACTCAGGACAGTGATCCAGTGGTCAGCTGTATCAAGGAGTTGTTAAGACAGGAAGGTTCCTCCTTGGAAAAGGATGCACCTATGTCAGCAAAGCTCCTGTGGTACGAGAGAAGCCGGTTGTTCCTATACCGTGAGAAGTTGTGCAGGAGATACGTCAACCCCAGGACCCACGAGATGGTCTGGCAGATAGTGGTCCCCAAGGCAGACGTCCCAATGGTGTTGGAAGCATACCACGATCAAGCAGGACACTTTGGCTGGAGAAAGCTGGAGACCCTGTTGAGGTGCCGGTTCTACTGGGTAGGGATGCGCAGCTCCATCGAGAGGTGGTGTCGGAACTGTGGACCCTGTGGTCTTAGAAGAAAGGACTACGGTAGTCAGAAGGCACCCCTGCAACCTATCCGGACGACTCGTCCCCTGGAGATTGTGGCCCTGGACCACGTCAAATTGTCGCCAAGTAGATCTGGATACTCATACGCCTTGACCATGGTGGACCATTACTCTAGATTTCTGGTGGTTGTTCCAGTTAAGGACCAGACAGCAGTGACGGCAGCAAGGACCTTTCAAGCAAGCTTCTGCAGACCGCATGGGTATCCGGAGCAGGTATTAACTGATCAAGGACCTGCTTTCGAGGCTGACCTATTCAAGGAATTCTGTCACATGTATGGGTGCAAGAAAATTAGAACAACACCATACCATCCTCAAACCAACGGTCTTTGCGAGAAAATGAATCATATTGTCCTTGATTTGTTGAGATCCATACCGTTGGAAGACAGGAATCGATGGCCGGACTTACTTCCTGATTTGGTTGACTTGTATAACCATATACCTGTAAGTTCCACTAACTGCACTCCAGCCTATCTTATGAGAGCAAGGCCCGGAAAACTACCAATGGATCTAGAACTTGGAGTGGTAGAACCGGAGGCAGACGACGCC
The DNA here is from genome assembly GCA_033576555.1 of Oophaga sylvatica. NCBI lineage: Eukaryota > Metazoa > Chordata > Amphibia > Anura > Dendrobatidae > Oophaga > Oophaga sylvatica. Next base: position 275,316,830 of record JARQOD010000005.1, read on the forward strand.
GTTGAAAACTGGGACGTCAATCGGCAAGAGCAATACAGAAGAGTGCAAGTCTGCGTAGAAGAAAGTCTCAACAAGGCACGGGAAAAACAGGAAGATATTTACAACAGGAATGCTCCTGCCAAGCCTTTGATGCCTGGAGAAGTGGTATTGAAAAGGAAAAGGAAAATGCACAAATTGGATAACCAGTGGGAACAAGAACCCTACGTTGTACAAGATTCTAAATATGACAATAGAAAAGTTTGTATCATCAGTAAGGACGGAGGAAGAACAATATCCACTGTGTCCAGAGACCATTTGAAATTGTGTCCAGAACCCTTAAAGCTTTGTGAAAAGAACCCTGTCATCAATCAAGAAGAAAGAAAAGAAGAGGTCATACACACGGATCTGGGAGATTTTCCTGCGGATTGGCCCAGACTGGGAGATGCTGTAATAATTCCGGTGTTGCAGTTTTATCAGCCACAAGAGGAAGTTCTACCTCCAGTTGTGCCCGTGGTGCCAGTTGAGTCAGTTCAAGAGTTACCAATTCCAGCAACACCTCAACCTACAGAATCTCAAGAAGGACCATCAGAAGCAGCGCCCCATGCTATGGGATCCCCTGGTGAAGCTGACTCACACCGCCCAGCCATCAGTACGCTTGCCAGATCCATAGAAAGATTGAGGCAGTTCTATAGTTTGCCGTTACGCAGTGCAGACAGATCACAACTTAATATACCTGAAGCTACTCCACGTAGATCAGAGCGAACCACAAAAGGGAAGATACCCATTCGATACCAGCAGTAATTATAACAAACTAATGTGAATATTGTAAAATGTGTATATATATATGTGTCTTTTCCTTATTGTGTCGTATAATGGACTCTGAGGCTAAGGACTGAGCCAGCCCAAGAACTGATCTTGTATATAGTTGCACTTGTGCATTATCTTGGTTTTACATGAAACCACCTTAACTACCTCTGAATACAAAAACCCGTGTGGTGTGGCACTGAGTGAGGTCTGCAGCCAGATGTCCTGCAGCCCACCCAGGACCCACGTTGAAGGTTTGGTGCGGGTCCTTCACAAGAATACTGTGTATTTATTGAATGTTTTGATGCCTTAATACTTTTTGTATTTTTCTATATTTAATGTTTTATCGCAACGTTCAAGAAATCCTTACCTCCCGGATGGGACGAGTTAATGTTCGTTGTTGATGCATAACCAAAATGTCTTTTGTATTTCACAGCCCGGGAGTGCTGTATTTTACCATGGGGGAATGTGTAGCCCTGGTATTTAAGGTACACCATACCAGGAGGATGAGTGGAGAGGTAACGGTTAAGGGCTCTACATGACATCACATACACTTAGACACACCCACAGGGAGTGTTCAGATTCAGTTAGTGATTCAGCAGTCTAGCCTGGACCTGTGAGGAGGAAGGAGCAGAGTCTAGTTCGGGTGGCTCAGGACTGAGTCATCCACCTGTGTGCAGTTCAGTAAGTGGAGGCCAGTAAAGGTGAGCCAGATCACCTCAGCCTGGTCAGAGCTGTGCCCCACTGGCAGACGGACTGAGACAGCTATTGAGAGTGTGAGCAAGTCGAAGGGCATAGTGGAAGGAATTGAGAAGTGCTTTAGGATTGGAGAAGTCCTGCACATTGTCACCGGTCACTGGGGACCGACGTGTCACTATAGCTCCAGGCATAGTGATAAAAGAACCAGAGGCTTACTGGACCTTAGGTGGCAGCAAGTAGCCTTGGAGTGTCAGTACGTAACAGAGGTCAGTTGGAATAGGAACTTTGAGCCTGATCAGCAAAGAAAGAACCTAGTTCCATCATTGGAAGGCTTCGACCACTATACTGACCGGGCAGTACAGCGTTGAAATAGCTGGAGTTTAAGAGTGAACTACGCTTTATGCTGGTTGGACTCACCCTGATTGGAAAGTCAAGGAGGCCCCTAACTTGCTCAGCCGTTGCCTCAAAACTCATCCTCCATCAACCCCATCGGCCTCCCTGGGACCTGCCTGAACAACTTGAAGTAAAAGGTATGGAAAGACGCTGATGTGTGAGACTGTGTTATTCAATTGCACCCCTGCACAACCCTATCATAACTATCGACCTGAGGGAAGAGTCCCACCTGTAGGGGACCTGACATCTAGCTGCCTCACCATCCCCTCAGAGATCTACAGCAGCGCTGGTCTTAGTGATCAGGAAACTACAGGTGGCGTCACGAACTGTATATAAATCTATCCCCTGTAAATATACCCCCCAACATACGCCTGACCGCCAGGGCCACAGACCGAGCCACCGCTACCTGTGACAACCCCATAGACTTCTACAGGCTCGGCTCTGAGTACCCCATTGCCCTGGTAACCCACAATTGTGGTGCGTGGTCACGACAACTTGGCGTCACGAACAGGATCGCGAAACTCGCAAAATTGCGAGCCCTGTGTGCCTGTGGAATCGTTTTTGTGAAAAAGGACTGTCTGTGCTTTTGGCGCCAAATACCGCCATATTTGTCGCCATATTCGCGCCCTGAGGCGCTGGAGAAGAAGGTGGGCGTACCTGAAAGAGCGCGCAGAGTCTTGGACACGCCCCCGGTTCTGACTCATCGGCAGGTCCTGCGACAGGAAGTGAACGCTCTGACATCAGAGCGCCTGCGACAAAGGTCCTGTTCCCACTGCGGTGCCTGTGAAATAGCAGCGTCTGAAACCGGTAGGCTCCGTTTAACCAAGGGGGCGCTAAGATGTCACAGCAACCAGCCGACAGTGCAGCCCCAGCCGGAGGCCCCAATCCCGCACCGCCTGGCATTGTAGCGCCAGATGAGGGCGCAGGTCCAGCACCCAGTCCGGTAGTCCCGATCATGCCACTAACGCTCCCCTATATGCCAGGGGCGAAATGGCTTCCCCAGTACAGCGTGAGCCAGGCACATTAGCAGGCTTCAAGCGGAAGTTATGCAGCATCCTAGAAATGTACTCCATGCCGGAGAGGCAAAAAGCTGCTGTGCTGGTAGGGCAGCTAACTGGCGCTGCTGAGAGGGAAGTGGAGACTTGGGATACCGTTGATCAGGAGTCGGTACCTGCGATCTTCCTTAAGCTGCATGCCATATTTGAGGACCGCACAGAAACGGATCTCCGATGGCCTTCTATCACTGTTCACAACAGCCAGGTGACAGCATCAGGGACTACGCTTGCCGACTACAGGGAGCCCTGAGAGCCCTCAAGCAGATTAACAATTTAAATGCTATCGACGAGAATAAGATGCTGAAAGAGCAATTTATACAGGGATTGAGATCCCAAGAGGAGCGCAGAACTGTAAACTGGTGGTCCTTAGACCATCCGGATGCTACCTTTGATGCCCTAAAGGACATGGCAATAAAAGGGCTGATGCCCCTGGGCAAACCCGAGGTGGCAACCCAACATCATCAGGCTGAAGTCACTCTGGAACCGGCAGTAACCCCCTTTTCCCCGCTAGTGGCCGAAGCCAAAGCGCAGGTGACACCTCCCAGTGAATTGGATTGTCTGCGCTCAGAGGTGCGCCAGCTGACTAAAAATCTGGCTGCTGTGATGAGTGCCCTGCAACTGCGGAAAGAGGAAGAAGGGAAAATCTTGTTAGCTGACTGCCCAGAAGACGTCCCGTGGATGCACCGGAGAAGAAAGAAGACATCGCCCCCCCGGAGGAGGACAACGCCACCCTCAGGAGCGACCTCTGATCAACACCCTCCTCGTCGAGAGATCACCTGTTACCGTTGCAACCGGAAAGGTCATATGTCTCCACAGTGTCCTTTAAACGGGCAGAACCTGGGTCCAAGGGCCAACACCCAGGAGAATACCCGTCAGGCCCCCTAGACTGGAACCGCAGGTATGTGGGCGGACGAACCTACCTGTCTATCATTCTAGATGGTATTGCTGTTCCGGCATTGTTAGACACTGGGTCCCAGGTGACCCTAATACCTGATGCCCTATATACTAAGTACTGGTCGATGGACAGTCTTAAACCCCCGAGCCCTGACTTTACCGTGTATGCTTCTAATGGTCTTCCTGTAGAAGTACTCGGGACAAAATGTGTAGATGTAAAGGTGGGCAGAGAGGAGTTGAAAGACCAGGGGCTTCTGGTAGTAAAGACTGTAAATGAGGAGAACGGGTTAAATATAATTTTGGGTACTAACATTATCGGTAATTGTTTGGGAGAAGTTGTGTTCTTACTCCAACAGCTCGCTGAGATTGCCCGACCAAGGCAGAAAGGAGTAATCCAAAGAGAGATCCGGGCCCTGGTGTGTCAGCAGCAAGCGAAGCTTACAGACGGCGAAATTGGTAATGTACGGTCACTGACTCGATCCTATTGTGATACCCCCAATGAGTGAAATGATCATCTGGTGCAGGGCAGCCATAGGTCTGAGAGGACAGAATTACCAAGCTGTAGTAGAACCCCACCATTCAGAACATAGACCTACACTTATGACTGCTAGGGAGTAGTGGAAGTGGTGAATGGAAGAGTACCGGTACGGCTTCTCAATTGGGGAAATGATGAGGTGAACTTACCCCGTTATGCAACCATTGCTAAATTACATGCTGTTGACAATAATTCTATTCTCCCGGCTGAGTCTTTAGACTCCTGCCAGATAGCGGAGGACAATGACCCGGCAACCCAGGTGGCGAATGGTGTCAGCAACTCCATGTTGGGACGGACACCACTCCCGCTCACCAGAAGCAAGGGGTATTACGGGTGGTGCAAGAGTACGCCCAAGTGTTTAGTAAGAATCCACTTGATTTTGGGACAATTAAGGGAGTACAACATCATATCCCTACAGGCAGTCATCCTCCCATCAAAGAGCGATATAGGCCCATACCTCCAGCCCATTATCAGAAGGCTAAAGAAATGTTGCATGATATGAAGAAAGCTGGGGTGATAAGGGATAGTTGTAGCCCCTGGCAGCCCCTCTAGTTCTGGTTAAAAAGAAAGATGGTAGTATGAGAATGTGTGTGGATTACAGGCAGGTGAACCGCATAACACACAAGGATGCATACCCGTTACCACGTATAGAGGAATCATTAGCTGCTCTGAAAACGGCTAACTACTTTTCTACCCTCGATCTGACTAGTGGTTACTGGCAAGTGGCTGTGGCTGAGGAGGATCGTGAGAAAACGGCTTTCACCACCCCAATGGGGCTCTGTGAGTTCGACAGAATGCCGTTTGGGCTCAGTATTGCCCCAGGAACATTTCAGAGAGTGATGGAGAACTGCCTGGACATCTCAATTTTGAAACCGTGCTGCTATACCTAGACGACGTTATCGTGTATTCCAAGACATATGAGGACCATCTGAAGCACCTGGCAGAAGTATTTGAGTCCCTGTCCAGGTACGGGATGAAGTTGAAACCCTCAAAATGCCATCTACTCAAACAGAAGGTACAATACTTGGGACACATCGTCAGTTCGGAAGGAGTAGCGCCGGACCCAGAGAAAGTCACCGCCATTCAGAAGTGGCCGGAGCCGAAGAACCTTAAGGAAGTGCGACAGTTCCTGGGACTAACGGGTTACTACAGAAGGTTCGTGAAAGATTACAGAAGAAGGCAGCCCCTCTACAGGACCTCCTAGTAGGACAATCCCTAAAGAGCAGAAACCCTCCCTTTAATTGGGGTAAGGAACAGGCTGAAGCATTTCAAAAGATGAAAGAGATCCTTACAGGTGATGAGATCTTGACGTATCCTGATTACAGTCAACCGTTCTGCTGTACACCGATGCAAGTAATGAAGGTTTAGGAGCAGTTCTCAGTCAGAAGCAGAATGGACAAGAAAAAGTCATTGCTTATGCCAGCAGAAAACTCAGGCCAACGAGAGAAATCCGGAAAATTATAGCAGCTTCAAGCTGGAGTTTCTGGCGCTGGTCTGGGCCATTACTGAAAGATTTAAGCACTATCTGGCCTCCAACAAGTTCACGGCGTACACAGACAACAACCCGTTAACGCACCTGGAAACCGCCAAGCTGGGCGCCATGGAGCAGCGTTGGATGGCTCGGTTGTCCAATTACCAGTTTACTATCAAGTACCGGGCAGGCCGAAAGAATGCTAATGCCGACGCATTGTCCCGAATGCCGCATGACTCTGACACGGAAGAAGAATCGGACGACTTGGAAGAAATTGAGCTACCTGCGTTCCATCGAAATGGGGTAGTCCATGAGCATCGAGTCTACAGAAAGCAGTATGGTGCAACATTAAATCCTTTACCCCATCACAGCTGGAAAGAGACTCAGGACAGTGATCCAGTGGTCAGCTGTATCAAGGAGTTGTTAAGACAGGAAGGTTCCTCCTTGGAAAAGGATGCACCTATGTCAGCAAAGCTCCTGTGGTACGAGAGAAGCCGGTTGTTCCTATACCGTGAGAAGTTGTGCAGGAGATACGTCAACCCCAGGACCCACGAGATGGTCTGGCAGATAGTGGTCCCCAAGGCAGACGTCCCAATGGTGTTGGAAGCATACCACGATCAAGCAGGACACTTTGGCTGGAGAAAGCTGGAGACCCTGTTGAGGTGCCGGTTCTACTGGGTAGGGATGCGCAGCTCCATCGAGAGGTGGTGTCGGAACTGTGGACCCTGTGGTCTTAGAAGAAAGGACTACGGTAGTCAGAAGGCACCCCTGCAACCTATCCGGACGACTCGTCCCCTGGAGATTGTGGCCCTGGACCACGTCAAATTGTCGCCAAGTAGATCTGGATACTCATACGCCTTGACCATGGTGGACCATTACTCTAGATTTCTGGTGGTTGTTCCAGTTAAGGACCAGACAGCAGTGACGGCAGCAAGGACCTTTCAAGCAAGCTTCTGCAGACCGCATGGGTATCCGGAGCAGGTATTAACTGATCAAGGACCTGCTTTCGAGGCTGACCTATTCAAGGAATTCTGTCACATGTATGGGTGCAAGAAAAATTAGAACAACACCATACCATCCTCAAACCAACGGTCTTTGCGAGAAAATGAATCATATTGTCCTTGATTTGTTGAGATCCATACCGTTGGAAGACAGGAATCGATGGCCGGACTTACTTCCTGATTTGGTTGACTTGTATAACCATATACCTGTAAGTTCCACTAACTGCACTCCAGCCTATCTTATGAGAGCAAGGCCCGGAAAACTACCAATGGATCTAGAACTTGGAGTGGTAGAACCGGAGGCAGACGACGCCGTTGAAAACTGGGACGTTCAATCGGCAAGAGCAATACAGAAGAGTGCAAGTCTGCGTAGAAGAAAGTCTCAACAAGGCACGGGAAAAACAGGAAGATATTTACAACAGGAATGCTCCTGCCAAGCCTTTGATGCCTGGAGAAGTGGTATTGAAAAGGAAAAGGAAAATGCACAAATTGGATAACCAGTGGGAACAAGAACCCTACGTTGTACAAGATTCTAAATATGACAATAGAAAAGTTTGTATCATCAGTAAGGACGGAGGAAGAACAAATATCCACTGTGTCCAGAGACCATTTGAAATTGTGTCCAGAACCCTTAAAGCTTTGTGAAAAGAACCCTGTCATCAATCAAGAAGAAAGAAAAGAAGAGGTCATACACACGGATCTGGGAGATTTTCCTGCGGATTGGCCCAGACTGGGAGATGCTGTAATAATTCCGGTGTTGCAGTTTTATCAGCCACAAGAGGAAGTTCTACCTCCAGTTGTGCCCGTGGTGCCAGTTGAGTCAGTTCAAGAGTTACCAATTCCAGCAACACCTCAACCTACAGAATCTCAAGAAGGACCATCAGAAGCAGCGCCCATGCTATGGGATCCCTGGTGAAGCTGACTCACACCGCCCAGCCATCAGTACGCTTGCCAGATCCATAGAAAGATTGAGGCAGTTCTATAGTTTGCCGTTACGCAGTGCAGACAGATCACAACTTAATATACCTGAAGCTACTCCACGTAGATCAGAGCGAACCACAAAAGGGAAGATACCCATTCGATACCAGCAGTAATTATAACAAACTAATGTGAATATTGTAAAATGTGTATATATAAATGGTCTTTTCCTATTGTGTCGTATAATGGACTCTGAGGCTAAGGACTGAGCCAGCCCAAGAACTGATCTTGTATATAGTTGCACTTGTGCATTATCTTGGTTTTACATGAAACCACCTTAACTACCTCTGAATACAAAAACCGTGTGGTGTGGCACTGAGTGAGGTCTGCAGCCAGATGTCCTGCAGCCCACCCAGGACCCACGTTGAAGGTTTGGTGCGGGGTCCTTCACAAGAATACTGTGTATTTATTGAATGTTTTGATGCCTTAATACTTTTTGTATTTTTCTATATTTAATGTTTATATCGCAAACGTTCAAGAAATCCTTACCTCCCGGATGGGACGAGTTAATGTTCGTTGTTGATGCATAACCAAAATGTCTTTTGTATTTCACAGCCCGGGAGTGCTGTATTTTACCATGGGGGGAATGTGTAGCCCTGGTATTTAAGGTACACCATACCAGGAGGATGAGTGGAGAGGTAACGGTTAAGGGCTCTACATGACATCACATACACTTAGACACACCCACAGGGAGTGTTCAGATTCAGTTAGTGATTCAGCAGTCTAGCCTGGACCTGTGAGGAGGAAGGAGCAGAGTCTAGTTCGGGTGGCTCAGGACTGAGTCATCCCACCTGTGTGCAGTTCAGTAAGTGGAGGCCAGTAAAGGTGAGCCAGATCACCTCAGCCTGGTCAGAGCTGTGCCCCACTGGCAGACGGACTGAGACAGCTATTGAGAGTGTGAGCAAGTCGAAGGGCATAGTGGAAGGAATTGAGAAGTGCTTTAGGATTGGAGAAGTCCTGCACATTGTCACCGGTCACTGGGGACCGACGTGTCACTATAGCTCCAGGCATAGTGAAAAAGAACCAGAGGCTTACTGGACCTTAGGTGGCAGCAAGTAGCCTTGGAGTGTCAGTACGTAACAGAGGTCAGTTGGAATAGGAACTTTGAGCCTGATCAGCAAAAGAAAGAACCTAGTTCCATCATTGGAAGGCTTCGACCACTATACTGACCGGGCAGTACAGCGTTGAAATAGCTGGAGTTTAAGGAGTGAACTACGCTTTATGCTGGTTGGACTCACCCTGATTGGAAAGTCAAGGAGGCCCCTAACTTGCTCAGCCGTTGCCTCAAAACTCATCCTCCATCAACCCCATCGCCTCCCTGGGACCTGCCTGAACAACTTGAAGTAAAAGGTATGGAAAGACGCTGATGTGTGAGACTGTGTTATTCAATTGCACCCCTGCACAACCCTATCATAACTATCGACCTGAGGGAAGATTCCCACCTGTAGGGGACCTGACATCTAGCTGCCTCACCATCCCCTCAGAGATCTACAGCAGCGCTGGTCTTAGTGATCAGGAAACTACAGGTGGCGTCACGAACTGTATATAAATCTATCCCCTGTAAATATACCCCCCAACATACGCCTGACCGCCAGGGCCACAGACCGAGCCACCGCTACCTGTGACAACCCATAGACTCTACAGGCTCGGCTCTGAGTACCCCATTGCCCTGGTAACCCACAATTGTGGTGCGTGGTCACGACAACTTGGCGTCACGAACAGGATCGCGAAACTCGCAAATTGCGAGCCCTGTGTGCCTGTGGAATCGTTTTTGTGAAAAAGGACTGTCTGTGCTTTTGGCGCCAAATACCGCCATATTTGTCGCCATATTCGCGCCCTGAGGCGCTGGAGAAGAAGGTGGGCGTACCTGAAAGAGCGCGCAGAGTCTTGGACACGCCCCCGGTTCTGACTCATCGGCAGGTCCTGCGACAGGAAGTGAACGCTCTGACATCAGAGCGCCTGCGACAAAGGTCCTGTTCCACTGCGGTTGCCTGTGAAATAGCAGCGTCTGAAACCGGTAGGCTCCGTTTAACCAAGGGGGCGCTAGATGTCACAGCAACCAGCCGACAGTGCAGCCCCAGCCGGAGGCCCCCAAACCCGCACCGCTGGCATTTTAGCGCCAGATGAGGGCGCAGTCCAGCACCCAGTCCGGTAGTCCCGATCATGCCACTAACGCTCCCCTATATGCCAGGGGCGAAATGGCTTCCCCAGTACAGCGGTGAGCCAGGCACATTAGCAGGCTTCAAGCGGAAGTTATCAGCATCCTAGAAATGTACTCCATGCCGGAGAGGCAAAAGCTGCTGTGCTGGTAGGGCAGCTAACTGGCGCTGCTGAGAGGGAAGTGGAGACTTGGGATACCGTTGATCAGGAGTCGGTACCTGCGATCTTCCTTAAGCTGCATGCCATATTTGAGGACCGCACAGAAACGGATCTCCGGATGGCCTTCTATCACTGTTCACAACAGCCAGGTGACAGCATCAGGGACTACGCTTGCCGACTACAGGGAGCCCTGAGAGCCCTCAAGCAGATTAACAATTTAAATGCTATCGACGAGAATAAGATGCTGAAAGAGCAATTTATACAGGGATTGAGATCCAAGAGGAGCGCAGAACTGTAAACTGGTGGTCCTTAGACCATCCGGATGCTACCTTTGATGCCCTAAAGGACATGGCATAAAAGGGCTGATGCCCTGGGCAAACCCGAGGTGGCAACCCAACATCATCAGGCTGAAGTCACTCTGGAACCGGCCAGTAACCCCCTTTTCCCCGCTAGTGGCCGAAGCCAAAGCGCAGGTGACACCTCCCAGTGAATTGGATTGTCTGCGCTCAGAGGTGCGCCAGCTGACTAAAAATCTGGCTGCTGTGATGAGTGCCCTGCAACTGCGGAAAGAGGAAGAAGGGAAAATCTTGTTAGCTGACTGCCCAGAAGACGTCCCGTGGATGCACCGGAGAAGAAAGAAGACATCGCCCCCCCCGGAGGAGGACAACGCCACCCTCAGGAGCGACCTCTGATCAACACCCTCCTCGTCGAGAGATCACCTGTTACCGTTGCAACCGGAAAGGTCATATGTCTCCACAGTGTCCTTTAAACGGGCAGAACCTGGGTCCAAGGGCCAACACCCAGGAGAATACCCGTCAGGCCCCCTAGACTGGAACCGCAGGTATGTGGGCGGACGAACCTACCTGTCTATCATTCTAGATGGTATTGCTGTTCCGGCATTGTTAGACACTGGGTCCCAGGTGACCCTAATACCTGATGCCCTATATACTAAGTACTGGTCGATGGACAGTCTTAAACCCCCGAGCCCTGACTTTACCGTGTAATGGTCTTCCTGTAGAAGTACTCGGGACAAAAATGTGTAGATGTAAAGGTGGGCAGAGAGGAGTTGAAAGACCAGGGGCTTCTGGTAGTAAAGACTGTAAATGAGGAGAACGGGTTAAATATAATTTTGGGTACTAACATTATCGGTAATTGTTTGGGAGAAGTTGTGTTCTTACTCCAACAGCTCTGCTGAGATTGCCCGACCAAGGCAGAAAGGAGTAATCCAAAAGAGAGATCCGGGCCCTGGTGTGTCAGCAGCAAGCGAAGCTTACAGACGGCGAAATTGGTAATGTACGGGTCACTGACTCGGATCCTATTGTGATACCCCCAATGAGTGAAATGATCATCTGGTGCAGGGCAGCCATAGGTCTGAGAGGACAGAATTACAAGCTGTAGTAGAACCCCACCATTCAGAACATAGACCTACATTATGACTGCTAGGGGAGTAGTGGAAGTGGTGAATGGAAGAGTACCGGTACGGCTTCTCAATTGGGGAAATGATGAGGTGAACTTACCCCGTTATGCAACCATTGCTAAATTACATGCTGTTGACAATAATTCTATTCTCCCGGCTGAGTCTTTAGACTCCTGCCAGATAGCGAGGACAATGACCCGGCAACCCAGGTGGCGGAATGGGTGCAGCAACTCCATGTTGGGACGGACACCACTCCCGCTCACCAGAAGCAAGGGGTATTACGGGTGGTGCAAGAGTACGCCAAGTGTTTAGTAAGAATCCACTTGATTTTGGGACAATTAAGGGAGTACAACATCATATCCCTACAGGCAGTCATCCTCCCCATCAAAGAGCGATATAGGCCCATACCTCCAGCCCATTATTCAGAAGGCTAAAGAAATGTTGCATATATGAAGAAAGCTGGGTGATAAGGGATAGTTTTGTAGCCCCTGGGCAGCCCCTCTAGTTCTGGTTAAAAAGAAAGATGGTAGTATGAGAATGTGTGTGGATTACAGGCAGGTGAACCGCATAACACACAAGGATGCATACCCTTTACCACGTATAGAGGAATCATTAGCTGCTCTGAAAACGGCTAACTACTTTTCTACCCTCGATCTGACTAGTGGTTACTGGCAAGTGGCTGTGGCTGGGAGGATCGAGAGAAAACGGCTTTCACCACCCCAATGGGGCTCTGTGAGTTCGACAGAATGCCGTTTGGGCTCAGTAGTGCCCCAGGAACATTTCAGAGAGTGATGGAGAACTGCCTGGGACATCTCAATTTTGAAACCGTGCTGCTATACCTAGACGACGTTATCGGTATCCAAGACATATGAGGACCATCTGAAGCACCTGGCAGAATATTTGAGTCCCTGTCAGGTACGGGATGAAGTTGAAACCCTCAAAATGCCATCTACTCAAACAGAAGGTACAATACTTGGGACACATCGTCAGTTCGGAAGAGAGTAGCGCCGGACCCAGAGAAAGTCACCGCCATTCAGAAGTGGCCGGAGCCGAAGAACCTTAAGGAAGTGCGACAGTTCCTGGGACTAACGGGTTACTACAGAAGGTTCGTGAAAGATTACACGAAGAAGGCAGCCCCTCTACAGGACCTCCTAGTAGGACAATCCCTAAAGAGCAGAAACCTCCCTTTAATTGGGGTAAGGAACAGGCTGAAGCATTTCAAAAGATGAAAGAGATCCTTACAGGTGATGAGATCTTGACGTATCCTGATTACAGTCAACCGTTCCTGCTGTACACCGATGCAAGTAATGAAGGTTTAGGAGCAGTTCTCAGTCAGAAGCAGAATGGACAAGAAAAAGTCATCGCTTATGCCAGCAGAAACTCAGGCCAACGGAGAGAAATCCGGAAAATTTATAGCAGCTTCAAGCTGGAGTTTCTGGCGCTGGTCTGGGCCATTACTGAAAGATTTAAGCACTATCTGGCCTCCAACAAGTTCACGGCGTACACAGACAACAACCCGTTAACGCACCTGGAAACCGCCAAGCTGGGCGCCATGGAGCAGCGTTGGATGGCTCGGTTGTCCAATTACCAGTTTACTATCAAGTACCGGGCAGGCCGAAAGAATGCTAATGCCGACGCATTGTCCCGAATGCCGCATGACTCTGACACGGAAGAAGAATCGGACGACTTGGAAGAAATTGAGCTACCTGCGTTCCATCGAAATGGGGTAGTCCATGAGCATCGAGTCTACAGAAAGCAGTATGGTGCAACATTAAATCCTTTTACCCCAATCACAGCTGGAAAGAGACTCAGGACAGTGATCCAGTGGTCCAGCTGTATCAAGGAGTTGTTAAGACAGGAAGGTTCCTCCTTTGGAAAAGGATGCACCTATGTCAGCAAAGCTCCTGTGGTACGAGAGAAGCCGTTGTTCCTATACCGTGAGAATTTTGTGCAGGAGATACGTCAACCCCAGGACCCACGAGAGGTCTGGCAGATAGTGGTCCCCAAGGCAGACGTCCCAATGGTGTGTTGGAAGCATACCACGATCAAGCAGGACACTTTGGCTGGAGAAAGCTGGAGACCCTGTTTGAGGTGCCGGTTCTACTGGTAGGGATGCGCAGCTCCATCGAGAGGTGGTGTCGAACTGTGGACCCTGTGGTCTTAGAAGAAAGGACTACGGTAGTCAGAAGGCACCCCTGCAACCAAATCCGGACGACTCGTCCCCTGGAGATTGTGGCCCTGGACCACGTCAAATTGTCGCCAAGTAGATCTGGATACTCATACGCCTTGACCATGGTGGACCATTACTCTAGATTTCTGGTGGTTGTTCCAGTTAAGGACCAGACAGCAGTGACGGCAGCAAGGACCTTTTCAAGCAAGCTTCTGCAGACCGCAGGGTATCCGGAGCAGGTATTAACTGATCAAGGACCTGCTTTCGAGGCTGACCTATTCAAGGAATTCTGTCACATTATGGGTGCAAGAAAAATTAGAACAACACCATACCATCCTCAAACCAACGGTCTTTGCGGAGAAAAGAATCATATTGTCCTTGATTTGTTGAGATCCATACCGTTGGAAGACAGGAATCGATGGCCGGACTTACTTCCTGATTTGGTTGACCTTGTATAACCATATACCTGTAAGTTCCACTAACTGCACTCCAGCCTATCTTATGAGAGCAAGGCCCGTAAAACTACCAATGGATCTAGAACTTGGATGGTAGAACCGGAGGCAGACGACGCCGTTGAAAACGGGGGACGTCAATCGGCAAGAGCAATACAGAAGAGTGCAAGTCTGCGTAGAAGAAAGTCTCAACAAGGCACGGAAAAACAGGAAGATATTTACAACAGGAATGCTCCTGCCAAGCCTTTGATGCCTGGAGAAGTGGTATGAAAAGGAAAAGGAAAATGCACAAATTGGATAACCAGTGGGAACAAGAACCCTACGTTGTACAAGATTCTAAATATGACATAGAAAAGTTTGTATCATCAGTAAGGACGGAGGAAGAACAATATCCACTGTGTCCAAGACCATTTGAAATTGTGTCCAGAACCCTTAAAGCTTTGGTGAAAAGAACCCTGTCATCAATCAAGAAGAAAGAAAAAGAAGAGGTCATACACACGGATCTGGGAGATTTTCCTGCGGATTGGCCCAGACTGGGAGATGCTGTAATAATTCCGGTGTTGCAGTTTTATCAGCCACAAGAGGAAGTTTCTACCTCCAGTTGTGCCCGTGGTGCCAGTTGAGTCAGTTCAAGAGTTTTCCCAATTCCAGCAACACCTCAACCTACAGAATCTCAAGAAGGACCATCAGAAGCAGCGCCCCATGCTATGGGATCCCCTGGTGAAGCTGACTCCACACCGCCCAGCCATCAGTACGCTTGCCAGAAACCATAGAAAGATGAGGCAGTTCTATATTTTGCCGTTACGCAGTGCAGACAGATCACAACTTAATATACCTGAAGCTACTCCACGTAGATCAGAGCGAACCACAAAAGGGAAGATACCCATTTCGATACCAGCAGTAATTATAACAAACTAATGTGAATATTGTTAAAATGTGTATATATATATGTGTCTTTTTCCTTATTGTGTCGTATAATGACTCTGAGGCTAAGGACTGAGCCAGCCCAAGAACTGATCTTGTATATAGTTGGCATTGTGCATTATTTTTGGTTTTACTGAAACCACCTTAACTACCTCTGAATACAAAAAACCCGTGTGGTGTGGCACTGAGTGAGGTCTGCAGCCAGATGTCCTGCAGCCCACCCAGGACCCACGTTGAAGGTTTGGTGGGGTCCTTCACAGAATACTGTGATTTATGAATGTTTTTGATGCCTTAATACTTTTTGTATTTTCTATAAATTTTAATGTTTTATCGCAACGTTCAAGAAATCCTTACCTCCCGGATGGGACGAGTTAATGTTCGTTGTTGATGCATAACCAAAATGTCTTTTGTAATTCACAGCCCGGGAGTTTCTGTTTTTTACCATGGGGGAATGGTGTAGCCCTGGAATTAAGGTACACCATACCAGGAGGATGAGTGGAGAGGTAACGGTTAAGGGCTCTACATGACATCCATACACTTAGACACACCCACAGGGATTGGTTCAGATTCAGTTAGTGATTCAGCAGTCTAGCCTGGACCTGTGAGGGGAAGGAGCAGAGTCTAGTTCGGGTGCTCAGGAACTGAGTCATCCCACCTGTTGCAGTTCCGTAAGTGGAGGCCAGTAAAGGTGAGCCAGATCACCTCAGCCTGGTCAGGGCTGTGCCCCACTGGCAGACGGACTGAGACAGCTATTGGAGAGTTGTGAGCAAGTCGAAGGGCATAGTGGAAGGAATTGAGAAGTGCTTTAGGATTGGAGAAGTCCTGCACATTGTCACCGGTCACTGGGGGCCGACGTGCACTATAGCTCCAGGCATAGTGATAAAAGAACCAGAGGCTTCCTGGACCTTAGGTGGCAGCAAGTAGCCTTGGAGTGTCAGTACGTAACAGAGGTCAGTTTGGAATAGGAACTTTGAGCCTGATCAGCAAAAGAAAGAACCTAGTTCCATCATTGGAAGGCTTCGACCACTATACTGACCGGGCAGTACAAACGTTGAAAAAGCTGGAGTTTAAGGAGTGAACTACGCTTTATGCGGTTGGACTCACCCTGGATTGAAAGTCAAGGAGGCCCCTAACTTGCTCAGCCTTTGCCTCAAAAACCATCCCCCCATCAACCCCATCGGCCTCCCTGGGACCTGCCTGAACAACTTGAAGAAAAAGTAGGGGAAAGAACGCTGATGTGTGAGACTGTGTTATTCAATTGCCAACCCCTGCACAACCTATCATAACTATCGACCTGAGGGAAGAGTCCCACCGTAGGGGACCTGACATCTAGCTGCCTCACCATCCCCTCAGAGAATCTACAGCAGCGCTGGTCTTAGTGATCAGGAAACTACAGGTGGCGTCACGAACTGTATATAAATCTATCCCCTGTAAATATACCCCCCAACATACGCCTTACCGCCAGGGCCACAGACCGAGCCACCGCTACCTGTGACAACCCCATAGACTTCTACAGGCTCGGCTCTGAGTACCCCATTGCCTGGTAACCCACAATTGTGGTGCGTGGTCACGAAACTTGGCGTCACGAACAGGATCGCGAAACTCGCAAAATTGCGAGCCCTGTGTGCCTTGGAATCGTTTTTGAGAAAAGGACTGTCTGTGCTTTTTGGGCGCCAAATACCGCCATATTTGTCGCCATATTCGCGCCCTGAGGCGCTGGAGAAGAAGGTGGGCGTACCTGAAAGAGCGCGCAGAGTCTTGGAACACGCCCCCGGTTCTGACTCATCGCAGGTCCTGCGACAGGAAGTGAACGCTCTGACATCAGAGCGCCTGCGACAAAGGTCCTGTTCCCACTGCGGTGCCTGTGGAAATAGCAGCGTCTGAAACCGGTAGGCTCCGTTTAACCAAGGGGGCGCTAAGATGTCACAGCAACCAGCCGACAGTGCAGCCCCAGCCGGAGGCCCCAATCCCGCACCGCCTGGCATTGTAGCGCCAGATGAGGGCGCAGGTCCAGCACCCAGTCCGGTAGTCCCGATCATGCCACTAACGCTCCCCTATATGCCAGGGCGAAATGGCTTCCCCAGTACAGCGGTGAGCCAGGCACATTAGCAGGCTTCAAGCGGAAGTTATGCAGCATCCTAGAAATGTACTCCATGCCGGAGAGGCAAAAAGCTGCTGTGCTGGTAGGGCAGCTAACTGGGGCTGCTGAGAGGGAAGTGGAGACTTGGGATACCGTTGATCAGGAGTCGGTACCTGCGATCTTCCTTAAGCTGCATGCCATATTTGAGGACCGCACAGAAACGGATCTCCGGATGGCCTTCTATCACTGTTCACAACAGCCAGGTGACAGCATCAGGGACTACGCTTGCCGACTACAGGGAGCCCTGAGAGCCCTCAAGCAGATTAACAATTTAAATGCTATCGACGAGAATAAGATGCTGAAAGAGCAATTTATACCAGGGATTGAGATCCCAAGAGGAGCGCAGAACTGTAAACTGGTGGTCCTTAGACCATCCGGATGCTACCTTTGATGCCCTAAAGGACATGGCAATAAAAGGGCTGATGCCCCTGGGCAAACCCGAGGTGGCAACCCAACATCATCAGGCTGAAGTCACTCTGGAACCGGCAGTAACCCCCTTTTCCCCGCTAGTGGCCGAAGCCAAAGCGCAGGTGACACCTCCCAGTGAATTGGATTGTCTGCGCTCAGAGGTGCGCCAGCTGACTAAAAATCTGGCTGCTGTGATGAGTGCCCTGCAACTGCGGAAAGAGGAAGAAGGGAAAATCTTGTTAGCTGACTGCCCAGAAGACGTCCCGTGGATGCACCGGAGAAGAAAGAAGACATCGCCCCCCCGGAGGAGGACAACGCCACCCTCAGGAGCGACCTCTGATCAACACCCTCCTCGTCGAGAGATCACCTGTTACCGTTGCAACCGGAAAGGTCATATTCTCCACAGTGTCCTTTAAACGGGCAGAACCTGGGTCCAAGGGCCAACACCCAGGAGAATACCCGTCAGGCCCCCTAGACTGGAAACCGCAGGTATGTGGGCGGACGAACCTACCTGTCTATCATTCTAGATGGTATTGCTGTTCGGCATTGTTAGACACTGGGTCCCAGGTTTACCCTAATACCTGATGCCCTATATACTAAGTACTGGTCGATGGACAGTCTTAAACCCCCGAGCCCTGACTTTACCGTTTGTTTTAAAGGTCTTCCTGTAGAAGTACTCGGGGCAAAATGT
This sequence comes from Oophaga sylvatica, assembly GCA_033576555.1. NCBI lineage: Eukaryota > Metazoa > Chordata > Amphibia > Anura > Dendrobatidae > Oophaga > Oophaga sylvatica. The sequence continues at coordinate 275,335,160 of JARQOD010000005.1, forward strand.
GTAGATGTAAAGGTGGGCAGAGAGGAGTTGAAAGACCAGGGGCTTCTGGTAGTAAAGACTGTAAATGAGGAGAACGGGTTAAATATAATTTAGGTACTAACATTATCGGTAATTGTTTGGGAGAAGTTGTGTTCTTACTCCAACAGCTCGCTGAGATTGCCCGACCAAGGCAGAAAGGAGTAATCCAAAGAGAGATCCGGGCCCTGGTGTGTCAGCAGCAAGCGAAGCTTACAGACGGCGAAATTGGTAATGTACGGGTCACTGACTCGGATCCTATTGTGATACCCCCAATGAGTGAAATATCATCTGGTGCAGGGCAGCCATAGGTCTGAGAGGACAGAATACCAAGCTGTAGTAGAACCCCACCATTCAGAACATAGACCTACACTTATGACTGCTAGGGGAGTAGTGGAAGTGGTGAATGGAAGAGTACCGGTACGGCTTCTCAATTGGGGAAATGATGAGGTGAACTTACCCCGTTAGCAACCATTGCTAAATTACATGCTGTTGACAATAATTCTATTCTCCCGGCTGAGTCTTTAGACTCCTGCCAGATAGCGGAGGACAATGACCCGGCAACCCAGGTGGCGGAATGGTGTCAGCAACTCCATGTTGGGACGGACACCACTCCCGCTCACCAGAAGCAAGGGTATTACGGGTGGTGCAAGAGTACGCCCAAGTGTTTAGTAAGAATCCACTTGATTTTGGGACAATTAAGGGAGTACAACATCATATCCCTACAGGCAGTCATCCTCCCATCAAAGAGCGATATAGGCCCATACCTCCAGCCCATTATCAGAAGGCTAAAGAAATGTTGCATGATATGAAGAAAGCTGGGTGATAAGGGATAGTTGTAGCCCCTGGGCAGCCCCTCTAGTTCTGGTTAAAAAGAAAGATGGTAGTATGAGAATGTGTGTGGATTACAGGCAGGTGAACCGCATAACACACAAGGATGCATACCCGTTACCACGTATAGAGGAATCATTAGCTGCTCTGAAAACGGTTTAACTACTTTTCTACCCTCGATCTGACTAGTGGTTACTGGCAAGTGGCTGTGGCTGAGGAGGATCGTGAGAAAACGGCTTTCACCACCCCAATGGGGCTCTGTGAGTTCGACAGAATGCCGTTTGGGCTCAGTAGTGCCCCAGGAACATTTCAGAGAGTGATGGAGAACTGCCTGGGACATCTCAATTTTGAAACCGGGGCTGCTATACCTAGACGACGTTATCGTGTATTCCAAGACATATTGAGGACCATCTGAAGCACCTGGCAGAAGTATTTGAGTCCCTGTCCAGGTACGGGATGAAGTTGAAACCCTAAAAAATGCCATCACTCAAACAGAAGGTACAATACTTGGGACACATCGTCAGTTCGGAAGGAGTAGCGCCGGACCAGAGAAAGTCACCGCCATTCAGAAGTGGCCGGAGCCGAAAAACCTTAAGGAAGTGCGACAGTTCCTGGGACTAACGGGTTACTACAGAAGGTTTCGTGAAAGATTACACGAAGAAGGCAGCCCCTCTACAGGACCTCCTAGTAGGACAATCCCTAAAGAGCAGAAACCCTCCCTTTAATTGGGGTAAGGAACAGGCTGAAGCATTTCAAAAGATGAAAGAGATCCTTACAGGTGATGAGATCTTGACGTATCCTGATTACAGTCAACGTTCCTGCTGTACACCGATGCAAGTAATGAAGGTTTAGGAGCAGTTCTCAGTCAGAAGCAGAATGGACAAGAAAAAGTCATTGCTTATGCCAGCAGAAAACTCAGGCCAACGGAGAGAAATCCGGAAAATTATAGCAGCTTCAAGCTGGAGTTTCTGGCGCTGGTCTGGGCCATTACTGAAAGATTTAAGCACTATCTGGCCTCCAACAAGTTCACGGCGTACACAGACAACAACCCGTTAACGCACCTGGAAACCGCCAAGCTGGGCGCCATGGAGCAGCGTTGGATGGCTCGGTTGTCCAATTACCAGTTACTATCAAGTACCGGGCAGGCCGAAAGAATGCTAATGCCGACGCATTGTCCCGAATGCCGCATGACTCTGACACGGAAGAAGAATCGGACGACTTGGAAGAAATTGAGCTACCTGCGTTCCATCGAAATGGGGTAGTCCATGAGCATCGAGTCTACAGAAAGCAGTACATTGGTGCAACATTAAATCCTTTACCCCATCACAGCTGGAAAGAGACTCAGGACAGTGATCCATGTGTCAGCTGTATCAAGGAGTTGTTTAAGACAGGAAGGTTCCTCCTTGGAAAAGGATGCACCTATGTCAGCAAAGCTCCTGTGGTACGAGAGAAGCCGGTTGTTCCTATACCGTGAGAAGTTGTGCAGGAGATACGTCAACCCCAGGACCCACGAGATGGTCTGGCAGATAGTGGTCCCCAAGGCAGACGTCCCAATGGTGTTGGAAGCATACCACGATCAAGCAGGACACTTTGGCTGGAGAAAGCTGGAGACCCTGTTGAGGTGCCGGTTCTACTGGGTAGGGATGCGCAGCTCCATCGAGAGGTGGTGTCGGAACTGTGGACCCTGTGGTCTTAGAAGAAAGGACTACGGTAGTCAGAAGGCACCCCTGCAACCTATCCGGACGACTCGTCCCCTGAGATTGTGGCCCTGGACACGTCAAATTGTCGCCAAGTAGATCTGGATACTCATACGCCTTGACCATGGTGGACCATTACTCTAGATTTCTGGTGGTTGTTTCCAGTTAAGGACAGACAGCAGTGACGGCAGCAAGAACCTTTCAAGCAAGCTTCTGCAGACCGCATGGGTATCCGGAGCAGGTATTAACTGATCAAGGACCTGCTTTCGAGGCTGACCTATTCAAGGAATTCTGTCACATGTATGGGTGCAAGAAAATTAGAACAACACCATACCATCCTCAAACCAACGGTCCTTTGCGAGAAAATGAATCATATTGTCCTTGATTTGTTGAATCCATACCGTTGGAAGAAGAATCGATGGCCGGACTTACTTCCTGATTTGGTTGACTGTATAACCATATACCTGTAAGTTCCACTAACTGCACTCCAGCCTATCTTATGAGAGCAAGGCCCGGAAAACTACCAATGGATCTAGAACTTGGAGTGGTAGAAACCGGAGGCAGACGACGCCGTTGAAAACTGGGACGTCAATCGCAAGAGCAATACAGAAGAGTGCAATGTCTGCGTAGAAGAAAGTCTCAACAAGGCACGGGAAAAACAGGAAGATATTTACAACAGGAATGCTCCTGCCAAGCCTTTGATGCCTGGAGAGTGGTATTGAAAAGGAAAAGGAAAATGCACAAATTGGATAACCAGTGGGAACAAGAACCCTACGTTGTACAAGATTCTAAATATGACAATAGAAAAGTTTGTATCATCAGTAAGGACGAGGAAGAACAATATCCACTGTGTCCAGAGACCATTTGAAATTGTGTCCAGAACCCTTAAAGCTTTGTGAAAAGAACCCTGTCATCATCAAGAAGAAAGAAAAGAAGAGGTCATACACACGGATCTGGGAGATTTTCCTGCGGATTGGCCCAGACTGGGAGATGCGTAATAATTCCGGTGTTGCAGTTTTATCAGCCACAAGAGGAAGTTCTACCTCCAGTTGTGCCCGTGGTGCCAGTTGAGTCAGTTCAAGAGTTACCAATTCCAGCAACACCTCAACCTACAGAATCTCAAGAAGGACCATCAGAAGCAGCGCCCCATGCTATGGGATCCCTGTGAAGCTGACTCACACCGCCCAGCCATCAGTACGCTTGCCAGATCCATAGAAAGATTGAGGCAGTTCTATAGTTTGCCGTTACGCAGTGCAGACAGATCACAACTTAATATACCTGAAGCTACTCCACGTAGATCAGAGCGAACCACAAAAGGAAGATACCCATTCGATACCAGCAGTAATTATAACAAACTAATGTGAATATTGTAAAATGTGTATATATATATGTGTCTTTTCCTTATTGTGTCGTATAATGGACTCTGAGGCTAAGGACTGAGCCAGCCCAAGAACTGATCTGTAATAGTTGCACTTGTGCATTATCTTGGTTTTACATGAAACCACCTTAACTACCTCTGAATACAAAAACCCGTGTGGTGTGGCACTGAGTGAGGTCTGCAGCCAGATGTCCTGCAGCCCACCCAGGACCCACGTTGAAGGTTTGGTGCGGTCCTTCACAAGAATACTGTGTATTTATTGAATGTTTTGATGCCTTAATACTTTTTGTATTTTCTATATTTAATGTTTTATTCGCAACGTTCAAGAAATCCTTACCTCCCGGATGGGACGAGTTAATGTTCGTTGTTGATGCATAACCAAAATGTCTTTTGTATTTCACAGCCGGGAGAGCTGTATTTTACCTGGGGGAATGTGTAGCCCTGGTATTTAAGGTACACCATACCAGGAGGATGAGTGGAGAGGTAACGGTTAAGGGCTCTACATGACATCACATACACTTAGACACACCCACAGTGGAGTGTTCAGATTCAGTTAGTGATTCAGCAGTTCTAGCCTGGACCTGTGAGGAGGAAGGAGCAGAGTCTAGTTCGGGTGGCTCAGGACTGAGTCATCCCACCTGTGTGCAGTTCAGTAAGTGGAGGCCAGTAAAGGTGAGCCAGATCCACCTCAGCCTGGTCAGAGCTGTGCCCCACTGGCAGAACGGACTGAGACAGCTATTGAGAGTGTGAGCAAGTCGAAGGGCATAGTGGAAGGAATTGAGAAGTGCTTTAGGATTGGAGAAGTCCTGCACATTGTCACCGGTCACTGGGACCGACGTGTCACTATAGCTCCAGGCATAGTGATAAAAGAACCAGAGGCTTACTGGACCTTAGGTGGCAGCAAGTAGCCTTGGAGTGTCAGTACGTAACAGAGGTCAGTTGGAATAGGAACTTTGAGCCTGATCAGCAAAAGAAAGAACCTAGTTCCATCATTGGAAGGCTTCGACCACTATACTGACCGGCAGTACAGCGTTGAAATAGCTGAGTTTAAGGAGTGAACTACGCTTTATGCTGGTTGGACTCACCCTGATTGGAAAGTCAAGGAGGCCCC
>JARQOD010000005.1:275340291-275379745 GCA_033576555.1 Oophaga sylvatica
TCCGCCTACCCACCAGTAATGACTGTGGCTCTCTTCCTTCCATCTGCAGCTGAAATACACTATTTCAGAAAGGACTGGCCACTCCGCAAAAACATGGTTGCTGGACAGAAGAATGTTAAACATAATTTTCTCGTTGATCCAGCAAAGATATTTCTCCCTCCTTTGCATATTAAACTTGGGCTTATGAAGAATTTTGTCAAAGCATTGAACAAAGAATCGGAAGCCTTTTCTTACTTGCGACAGAAATTTCCAAGAAAAAGTGATGCAAAGATTAAAGAAGGTATTTTAATTGGCCCACAAATCAGAGATCTAATGTATGATAGTAGCTTTGATGGTCTTTTCAAGGTGCTGAACAAGTGGCATGGAGATCCTTTAAAGATGTGACCTTCAACTTCCTTGGCAACAGCAGGGCACCAAACTTTAAACAACTTGTGAACAACATGCTCACAGCATATCATTTGATGAAATGCAATATGTCACTAAAAATACATTTTCTACATTCTCATTCGGACTTTTTTCCAGCCAATCTTGGTGCCGTTAGCGATGAACACAGTGAAAGATTTAACCAAGACATTGCGCTGATGGAGAAAAGGTACCAGGGAAAGTGGACTACGTCAATGCTGGCTGACTATTGTTGGAATTTTATTCGAGAAGCATCTGACATGGATTATAAACGAAAATTGTCTGCAAAACACTTCTGAACAATTGATTTTGCTACTGACATCGATGCACATATGTAGTGTCTCGGACGTCATAATGTAGACTATAAACTGGTGTTTCTTAAAAACCTTACGTGATACAGACTTTTGGAGCACATATTCGTGTTCAGCATATCAAAATCTATAAGATACAATAAAATTTTCTCAGGGGACAAGAACTTCCCTGAAATTTGTTGCGCAGTGTATTGAATAAATGAGGTAAACAAAATGTCGCTTGTGTTTGGATTTGTGATCTGGAGCCAGTACAAATACTGATGAAATACTGATAAAACATACTGATATGTGAATAAGGCCTAAGGCAAATTCAGGAGTCTGTATAACAGTCCATGTAAAGACCATGATGTACAGTACATACTGGCCACGGGTCTCTCAACCAGAACTCAACAACCTAATATGAGGCTGGGGAGCATGTGATGGGAGACTTCTGGCTGCTGCATAAAGGGACTGTTTCACAGATGTCCGAATTTTCTTTCCATATACAATGCAGGAATCGGGTGAGTACTCAACCATCAGGGACAGCAGAAGACTCCAAGGAAACGACAGAAGTGGCTAACTTGCTTCTGGCTGTTTTTGCAAACATAGTAGTCAATGAGCAATAAATATGTAGTGAACAGAGGTCGCAGCAATGCTGCTTCCTTTATTGGACAAAAAGAGCACAAAAATCGTGGCAAACTGATGTTTTTCCCTTTTATAAAAGTGTAATAAAAGTGTTATGTGACACAGAAAAGGGAAGTTAAAGCTGCAAAATTAGTTTAGAAACGCCAGAGATAAAAAAAAAAAAAAAAAAATTTGGGCTATTAAAAATCAAGTATGCAAAATCGCTCAAAAGTATTTAGTGGCTTAGGACTAAAGCATACTAATCATTAAGTGGTGAATATAAAATAGTATTTATTGCAGTTCCCCTCTAATTGGCAGAAGACACCGCTATAGGAATTATATTCTCGTCTCAGATCAATCGACTATAAAACGTACAATGCTTTTCCATGACAGAAATTACAGGTCTTCAGTTCCCAGTAGGGTTGAGCATTCCGATACTTCTGATACCTGAAATCCAATGTAAGTCTATGGGAGCAAAATATCGGAAGTATCGGAAGTATTTACTTCCGATATTTTATTCCCATAGACTTACATTGGATTTCAGGTATCGGAAGTATCGGAATGCTCAACACTGGTTCCCAGACATGCCACCTTCACCACAATGCATCTGTATCTCTCACCTTGACAGGACTCAGCAGTGCGGTCTCCAGTCTAGCATTACGAGCTAGAGATCTGTAGAAATACTTCTGACAGCCATCCCATGTGGTTGTGATTTCCGCAAGCAGCCTGAAGCAAAAATGTGTTCAAGTACCAAAACCCATATATATATATATATTTTTTAACAATACTCATTTTCAGCCTATGTCATGGACCCATGAATATAGAATTAATCATAAATGAATGTGTCTTATTCTACTCTTTAACAATTCAGTATGCTGTATTCTTATCTGACTGTCTCATACTAGGATAGACTACATATTATCTATTTTGATACCACAATAGGAGAAAGCAAATATGAAAAGTGGTGACACACAGTTAACCATTTTCCTTCAGTATGTGTTGCTCATAGCTGGATAGGATTGTGTCACTACATGGGTGTTCGGATATTACAGCTAAGGTACCTATTGATACAGTCAGTGAGACTTTGGAAACTGTGGACTCGGGAGTATCTGGGTGAAGTTAAAGTAGAAACTGCACTCTGTATTCATCATTCTGACCTCTTTACATACTAATGAATGCTATGCATTACAAGATGGGCGAATTGCTGTCCAATAGTCTGCAGAATCTTTTGGGTGGAATATTTGGTCAGCATGGATTCCTTGGCCTACTTCCTATAGAATTGCCTTTACCTGCATTTACGGTAGTTCTAAGAATAAGACCAGATACCTTAACTAAATATATGTCTTGATTATCATGTAAAGAATTGCAGATTGCCTAGGGTTTGACCTCACTTATTAAACAAATGGCTAATGCAAACAATTCTACTCAAGAAAATAGATAATATCCATACTCAGATTTGTTTTCCAGCATATGATTTGAGATGATAAAAGCACTGTGAAGGTCCAAAGGAGGAAGGCAAAGCATATCCTTATTGTCCTTCGTACGCATCCATGCAATTCCCCGGCGATAAGACAAGCCTATAAATTATGATAGGAAGAATGTCAATGAAGAAGATGTAAGCATCCAAGAAGTTTTCCTTTTCTGCTTTAGGGAATGTGAACATAGCGTCTTTAAAACGGGACCCTGTTCCTAAGCAAAGTGGCTACAGGAAGAAGCCGTTCATTTTCCTGAAGCAGCTTCATCAGCGCCTTTGCTCTCTACTTTGAAGTGTATACAACAGGCAGCTTACAAACAAAGTCACCAGAAGAATGAACATGTTACTTTTTTTTTTTAATAGTTTCTAGGTTTTTGAACCCTGAAACAGTCAAAAAAAAAAGAAGTGGTACAAGACAGACTATGTGCTAAGCAATACCATTCTCACATTGCTGTACACCATGTTTAATTTTTGCGTTTCTGAATGAATCCGCTTGAAGACATGTGCACATACCCTTAAATGGCATGCTTTTTGCTTAATTATCCTTAACTTGGCAAAGTTATGAATTTTTTTAAATATAATTCATTACTTCAACTTCCCCACTGAAACTCACCAGTCGGCAGCCTAGAAACTCCTGTCACAGGACCCCAACTCTTCTCTATCTATAGCTTTGACCTGGGACAACGGATAAAGTCCCATGGCTTCAAATACCATCTATACGCTGATGACACTCCGATCTACCGCTCTGGCCAAGATATCACCTCTCTGCTGTCTAAAATCCCAGAATATCAGCCATATATTCCTCCTCCTCTCGCTTCCTACAACTCAATGTAGATAAAACTGAACTCATCTTTCCTCCATCTCACCTTCTTTCCCTACCGGATTTATCTATCACAATAAATTACATCATGTTTTCCCCTGTACCTGAGGTCCGCTGCTTTAGGGCCCCGTCTCACATAGCGAGATCGCTGCTGAGTCACAAATCAGAAGCGATCTCGCTAAGTTTGACATGCAGCGACGATCAGCCCCCTGCTGGGTATCGCTGATCGTCGCTAAATGTCCAGGACTTTTCTTTGATCGCTGGTCTCCCGCTGGCCAGCGCGCATCGCTGCATGAGACAGGCGGGAGACCAGCGATCAGCCAGCCGGAGCTGGTAACCAAGGTAAACATCGGGTTTCCATGCGCCGGGCGGTGTACCTTAGATACCAGCGCGCTGATGCAGGGGAGCTGATAACCAAGGTACACAGCGGGTTTCTAAGCGCCGAGCGGTGCCTAGAAACCCGCTGTGTACCTTGGTTACCAGCTCCCTGCACCAGGGCGCTGGTATGCCGGTAAGTAAGCGACGTGTGTCGCTTGTTACCGACGTACTCGCTGTCCTGATCGCTGCTGAGATCTGCCTGTTTGGCAGCTCAGCAGCGATCATGTAGCGACTCAGCAGCGATCCTGACAAGTTCATATTGTTGTCGGGATCGCTGGTGAGTCGCTATGTGAGACGGGGTCCTTAGTGTAACCCTTGATTCTGCCTCGTCCTTCAATCCACACATGCAAGATCTCGCTACCTCCAACTCAGAAATATTTCCAGAATCCATCCTTTCCTCAACCCTTAATTTACTAAAATAATAGTGCATGCCCTCATTATCTCCCAACTCGACTATTGCAATATCCTCCTCTGTGGCATTCCTGCTAACACTCTGCACCTCTCCAGTCTCTCCTTAGCTCTACTCACCTCTCCCCTCGCTACTCCTCTGCAAATCCCTTCATTGGCTCCCAATTCTTCATATCCACTTCAAACTACTAACACCGACCTACAAAACCACCTAGAATACGTCTCCCCATATATCTCTAAAAAAAATCTCCCGACATCTTCCCAAACGTAATCTCTGGTCCTCCCAAGACCTCCTTCTCTCCTCCACACTTGTAAGTTCCTCACCCAATCACCTGCAAGACTTCCCCGAGCATCCCCCATCCCCTACATTCGGAACTTTCAAGAGGAAGCTGAAAACCCATCAGTTCATAACAGCTTACAGCCTGCAATAACCCCAAGGCCACCTCATTACTACCAGAGCTGCCGCCTCACCAACACTGGAGCTGCTGTAACCCCCCAACCTACTGTCTCCTTTCCATTATCCTGTAGATTATACGCCCACAAGGGCAGGGCCCTCTGCCCTCTGTGCCTGCCACTATTAGTTTGTTCATTGCAATTTCTATTTGCGTTTTGTATGTAACCCCTTCTCATGTACAGCACCATGGAATAAATGGTGCTGTAAAAATATAATAATTACTTTACTTTGCTTCCTTCTCTGGAAAACTCTGTAGTATTGTTTTAATGTTTATTTAGCTGCTTTTAACTGTTGCTCAGCAAAGATCCCTACATTATGTTAAAAAAAACAAACAAAAAAAAAAAAAACAGGGTATGGGAATTCCACAGTCTAATTACCAAATGGGAAGCAGACATGGGAAGGACTGCACTCCTAATGACCTTTGCAATATTTGGAGAATAATAATAATAATAAAAAAAATAAGTATTTACTCTTCAGCAATGATTTAAACACTCTAAAAAACAGCTGTTTGGCAGTAGAAGATAAATCATCAATAGCAGGGTACAAAAAATCCATTTCATAAACATTTTTAAAGTTACACCAGTGAAATAAAATTTAATTAAATAAGAACCTTAATTTTCCAAAAATATACTACATTCAGGCATTTCTTTGATGTCCACATGAACATAACTATAATAAGAATATAGAACAGTATTTATATAGACCGTGTAAATCACATCCAAGAGCAGTTGTTAATACTGCACTTCTGTCTTATTCTCATACCAAATGCACTAACTAGGTGAAAGAGGGATTTTAAGTACTCAACGTAAAATCTCTTTCTTGGCGCCTTCATTGTGGGACACAAGTAACCATGGGTGTATGCTGCTGTCGCTAGCAGGCTGACCCTAGGCAAAAAATGGAAAATAGCTCCTCTTCCGCAGTGTACACCCACCGACAGGCACCAAGTACCTCAGTTAGTGTTAAAGCAGTAGGAGAAGCAATCAAAACTCAGCATATGTACCAACTTAACAACAAAGGCCGTAGGCCCAAAGCGGTACAACCAGTTAGGGAGGGTGCTTTGTCCCCCCAACGAAGGCTCCAAGAAAGATTTTACGGTGAGTACCAAAAATCCCTCTCTCTTTATCACTTCATTGGGGAACACAGGTAACCATGGAACATCCAAAAGCAGTCCCAAGGTTGGGAAATAGAAAGAACACAAAGAAAACAGATTTAGGTCGGCTGGTGCGTAACCGCCGCCTGTAGCACCTTCCTTCCCAGGCCTACATCAGACGAGGCATGGGTATGAACCCTGTAAAACCTCGCACAAGTGTGCAAAGATGACCAGGTCGCTTTACAAATCTATAAAGCCGAAGCCTGGTGACGAACTGCCCAGGAAGCTCCCACCGCCCGGGTGGAGTGAGCCTTTACCCCCGGAGAAGGCTGTTTGTCCTGAACGCAGTATGACTCCAATTTTGCCGAACTAATCCAACGGGCAATAGAGGATTTGAAAGCCCCTTACGACGACCTTCAGAGATTACAAAAAGGGCATCAGAGAGGCGAAAGGAAGCAGTCCTTGAGAGGTAGACTCTGATAGCTCTGACCAGATCCAACTTGTGGAGGGACATCTCCAGAGGATGAACCGGAAAGGGAGACAGAGAGGGAAGGACAATTTCTTCATTAATGTGAAATGAAGAAACCATCTTGGGCAAGAAGGAAGGAACGGGTCTGAGAACTACCTTGTCCTGATGGAGAAACAGGAACGGAGAACGGCAGGGTAATGCCGCTAACTCAAACTCTCCTGATGGACGCAATGGCAACTAAAAAGGCCTCTTTCCATGACAGGAGAGAAGACGGAATGTCTTGAATAGGCTCAAAAGGAGCGTGCTAAAGTGCGCCAAGGACAAGGTTAAGATTCCTTGGATCTATCGGAGGCCGGATGTGCCAGGCGAGCGACTCCTCGAAGGAAAGTAAATTCCCCAATTCCATGGAGGCGATTGCCGAACGTAGGGACTCCATCCTGAAATGACGGATCCGAACGTGACGGTTCAGTCGCTTAAGGTCCAAAATCAGACGGAGCGATCCGTCTTTCTTCAGGACTACGAAAAGATTGGAGTAGAACCCTGAAAAGTGTTCATTCCGGGGACAGGTACGATTACTCCTGTGCGTAGTAGGGAAGAGACGGCCTGAAGAACCCCTGGAGCCGGATGTCGTGGAGGGTGAGAACGAAAGAAACGTCTTCCTGGGGGGGTTTGGGTTAGAAAAGTCGATTTTGTAGCAGGACGTGACTATCTCTCTGAACCAGGCATCGTCGACCACCAACAACCAGGCGTCCCGGAAGAGAAGAAGTCGGTCTCCCACCCTGGAGAGATTCCCGGTTGAATCCGTCACGTAGAAGAGAACCTGTTGGCGCGGGACCTCGAAGGCTTGGAAGACCGACCCTTTGGTCGCCAGTGAGAAGCTGCTTTAAGGGATGGCTTCTTCCTTTCCCCTTGGGTGGAAGAGCGGTCCTGCTGGGAGGGAATCCCTGAAGAGAAGGGCCAAAAGGAAGCAACCTTTTCCTATTGAGAGAACGTTTAGGCCTAGACTGGGGAAGAGAGGTGCTTTTCCTGATGGTAGCATCCAAAATTATCTGATCCAGTTTGGACCCAAAAAGCCTAGAGCCTTGAAAGGCAAGGTTAGTGAGAGACTTTTTTGAGGGTGAATTAGCATTCCACGCTTTCAACTAGAGGATGCGGCATATAGCAATGATGTTGCCGTTTGCCCTGGCGGAACAACCGGCCGCATCTAAGAATACGGTCAGAAGATATATGCCAGCATGGACAATCTGTTCTGCCAAATCTGCCATCTCATCCAGAGGAACTGCTGCTAGGATACCCTGGCAAAGCATTCTTGCCCAGCAGACAAGGACTTTGCTACCCAGGTGGAGGCAAAAATAGGATAGAGGGAAGAGCCTGCCGTTTCAAAGGCTGATTTAGCCAAGGACCCAATCTGCCTATCCATAGCGTCCAGCAAAGACAAGACTGTCTTGGAAGACAGGCGAGAAATCGGCGGTTCCATATTAGGGGATTCTGCCATTTACCAACGAGGTCTGGACTAAAGGGATAGAGAATATAGAGCTGCTTCCTTCCCGGGAAGCGCTTTTCATGATGTTCCAGTGTTTAGCCATAATTGATTCAAATTCCCTGTGATTGGGTAAGGTTTGTGAAGGACGTTTTACCCGTTTGAAGGAAACGGTGTGCTCCTGAGCAGGAGCCTCGTCCTCCTTTAGGTTAAGTGTTTGGGTAATTGCCAAGATAAGACTATTGAACATATCCTGCGCTTTTGAGGCCAGGTTCGTATCAGATTCAGACTGGGAATCCGCATCCGACCCAAAAACCGCCTCCGAGGAGGGGGCATGGGGAAAGGAGGGCATCCTAAATGATGTAGAGGGATCCGGGGAACTGGATGAGGAACTGGAAAGAGCCCGCTTCCTTTGCTTTGTACCCGATCGGTCCCTGCGAAGGTCGTGGTCAGGTGCATGCGAATCACTGTGAGAGGCGTTCGGAGCACTGGTGGCAGCAGACAAATGTGGAAGACGCTCAAGGACCTGGACCAGGGACTGTGAGACTGTGGTATGTCAATAGCCCACTCCGGACGTTAGGGGGCTCCTGTGGGGCAGACATGGTGAAAGGACTACAAGACGGGCAGAAAGGGGAAGGCTGACTTGAGGACCACTTTCTTTTGCAAAGGGCACAGGCGTAATGAGCCACAGTAGGCTTAGAGGGGCAACGAGAAGCCTCTGCAGGGTTGGGCATAAGTCGAGCCTTGGTAATACTGCAGAGAAGGGCTATATAGGAGGACAGAAGAAAGGAAGGAGAGAGAGAGGGCAGGGCCTACCCGATGTCAGGGACGGTCAGCAGATGACTGTGAGGTTAGCTGTGTCACCCTGTGGCAGATGTCCGCAGGCTAAATGCAGGTCAGATGCCGAGGGCGCAGAAGATGTGCAGAAAAATGCAGTGTCTCAGACATGATTATATCTGCTGAGGCACAAGTACCGATAAAGCATCTGCTGAACTGTGTTACAGCAAGAAAGATGAAAGCGGTGGGCGTGACTGAAAATCCCGCCAGTGAAAAAAAAAAAGAGGAAACTTCTGATTGGCTGACACGCCGGGGGGCATGACCAGCCAAGAAGATATGCCGGCCGGTGGAAACAGAAAGCGCCCCATCGATTGGATAAATCGCCGAGCGCATTACCGGCAGGGAGAAGGCTCTCCATGATGGGAGCAAAAGCGCGCCAAGTACACATGCGCAAAAACGGGGGAGGTGTGGCTAGGTCACAGCAGGAGAATCTCTGACCCAGCGAGACCTGCTATTGGTGTTAAAAGAGCGCACAATTCAAAATGCGCGGTGGAGAGTGACCGGGGAGCAGCTGCGGCCAGGAATAAAGGGGGGTGGCCCCAAGGTCTGGGACCAGCCATGGAGAAATGGTCGCGTCTGTGTGAAGTTTACTGCATTAAAGCCGCCCTGCCTCCTGTCTGAATGGGACGAAAAACTGCTGTGTGTCGCTGCGGGGGGAGAGGGGTGATTGGGGAGGAAACATACATACCTGCAAAGTGGGTCCCCTGCTCATCTTCACTGATGAGGATGCCTTCAGGAGCCCTCAGATGGATGAAGGTCCTGATATGATAGATCCTCCTTCCCCACCATCTCCAGATGGTGTAGAAGTCGGCGTCAACCTCTTACAAGAAGGAGGGAGGCCACCACTGGTGACCACAGTCTTCCTCCCAGCCCTCTCCTGGGATCAGATCTACAGTCACCAAGCTTAAACTGATGGACTTGGTGCCTGTCAGTGGGTGAACACTGCTGAGGAGGAGCTATTTTCCTTTTTTTTTGCCTAGTGTCAGCCTCCTAGCGACAGCACATACACCCATGGTTACCTGTCCCTCCCAATGAAGCGATAAAGAAAATGGCATTGTGTCTACTAAAAAGCAAGAAAAGGTTTCTCCATGTACCCAACTGTTAGCATGCTCTGCTATACATTAACCTGTCACTAGGAACCTTCATACCCAAACCACAGGAACAAAGAATCAGAGGCTACCTTATTGAACTAAGGTATGCCTTTCTCTGAAACGCTCTGGCAATTCAGAGGAAATAAAGTTTGAAGAGTTGGTCGGAGACCATAGGAATATAAGTAACTAGTCTGGTGTGGCCCACAGCCAGCTTCTCCTCGCTAGTTACTACTCTAGTTGATTGACAGGTGTGTCCAATGTGTGTACATAAGGAGACATGTATCAATCAACTAGAGCGAGACGTGGAGAAGTCAGCCAGGGGCCGCACCTGACTAGTCAGGGCTCTCCCTATGGTTCCTAGCTAGCTTTGCAGCCAGGTAAGATTTTCTCTGAAATGCTCCGGAATTTCAGAATAAACTTCTTTATAATCACACAGCAAGGCTCTGATTCATGCTGTATATGATTTAGGTAGCATGAAGAAACTGACAGGTTCCCTTTACTCCAATTTCCTTTCAAGCGGAAATAGGTCTAGAATGTTTCATTACAACCATTTAAAGTTTGTTTTAACATTCTATACAATTATCAGTGTTAAAACATTTAATCATTGAACAAGGATGCTATACAAGTACAAAACATCTCATAGCATACCTGTTTTAGACAACATTTTAAAAAGCTCCGCAAGTGCCCTTTGTTTTTGCATTAAGATGTGTTTGGCCTCAGATTTCTGCTTCTCCTTCTCTGCTGCCTGGTTGACGGTAAGATTCTGAAGCTCCTGCACAGATTCTATAATCCCCTCTGCAAAGAAGAAATTAAATGACTTATTCTGGCACAAGACGAAATAACATAGAAACTACATTTTTTAGACAGACGTGAACACAAGTTTTATAGAGGCTGTCCACTAATAGGACAACCTCTTCTTGATCCAAATGTTTGGCCCAGATCAAAAAAAGAAAAACTTATACTCCCCTCCCGTGCTAACGACATTCCAGGGGCTCTTGTGGCATTATTTGGACATGTGACCCTGGCGCCCAATCAGCGCTGGCGTCACTGTCCCTGCATTCGTACGGTTAAGTAGTGTAGAGGAAGTGAGAAGCAAGCCGCAGCTTTCATTTCCTGTTAATTACTCAACAGTAGGAAGGCAGGGACAGTGATGCCAGTGCCAGGGTCACATGTCCTAATAATGGCACAAGAGGCCCGGGAATGCGAGTGCCGACACCGCTGGTACGGCGCCAGTACGGGAAGCGATTATAGGCTTTTTTTATTTTAGTGGGCCAAGCTTGGGGAATGAGAAGGGGTTGACAACTTCTTTAAAGTGTGCAGTCTTTTTTTTTTCATACCTGTAAATGTATTGAGGCTTTCAAACAAGGATGGCATTGAGCTCTCCTTTATGAATGTATTGCACAACTGTCTCATTCTTTTAGTCAGTTTTGGAAGACGGCACTGAAGGGATGCAGCGGAATAAATATCCTCTCCACAGTTTAGCTGATAAAGAACAGAATGTATTATTACTTTACAGCTAGTGAAGAATAAATCATAAAACTTCATATGTAAAAAGGGAATCTGTCATCAGGTTTTTACCACCTGATCTGAGAGCAGCATGATGTAGAGACAGAGACATAGAATCCAACACTGTATCACTTAAAAGGCTGTTTGCTGTAGTTTTGATAAAATCACTGCTTTATCAGCAGGCGATTATAACTAGGGGACTAGTAAACCTGCTGCCAGGTAGTCCTCCATATTCATGAGCTCCGAAAAGCCCTGCTAGACCACTGATTGGCAGCTTTCTGCCTATGCGCAGTAAACACCAAAAGCTGTCAATCAGCGGTGGAGATGTGGATGATTTGTAGCAGATAAAACAGTTTTTAATCAAAACTGCAGAAATAAGCTCAGTAAGTGATACATTGCTGAAATCAGGGTCTCTGTCTTACACCATGTTTTCAGATGGGGTTGCAACTGCCTGGTGACAGCTTCCCTTTGAGGAAAAAAAAAAGAAGAAAATGGGGCAACATGTAGCAAATGTTCAGAACAGAACTCCATTTCACAACTCACACAAAGTGGAAAAAGGTGTATTGCCTTTCCGGTGAAGCGTAGTAATCAACCTCAGCAATCAGGTTGCAGCTTTCATTTTCTATAGGGTCTTAGAAAAAGAAGTTGGGATCTTATGGTTTGAAACGGGCAATTTCCTTTGCACTGGTTTAGATAAATCTCATTTTAAAGTATTATACTAACAAACAAACTTCCTTGGGTCCAAGTCTTTGATATGGATCGGGAGGTAAACCCACATCTTTACTGGCAAATAATGGCTGTGTTTTTCAGCCATCATCTACCTCTAACTGCCGTGTGTGGAGCAAAGCTCTCCCTGCTGCTCTTAACCTGTTAAATGCTGCTGCAAATCTATGACAGCGGAGGTTACAGCATGGACTGGGAAGTGCACTGTTTCAAGTGCCCATCGAACTCTCAACTGCAAGATAGTGGGGTGCTAATGGGTTGCCATGATGTCAAAGGTTCTACTGAAGATCCCCTGAGCCTATCATGACTGTACTTTTATGAAGACCAGCCTATGCCTGGAGTTCATAGGAGACCGTGATTTTCCTAAATACAGCAAAAAAATACTGCTGTGTATAGTACAAGTGATCGTTACCTAAGGAATCTAAAAAATACAGTAAAACTTTAAAACATTTTTCAAAAAAATATGGAAAAAAAAAGTTTTGAATCACCCTTTTTCTATTGCTGAAATCACGGTGCCCTAGAGAATCAGATCAACTGGCCATTTTAACCATATAATGAATACTGTATAAACAAAACCCAAAAGACAATGGCAGAATTGTGCTTTTTTTTTTTCCCAATTTCGAGGAATTTGGACTTTTCTTCTATTTATCAGTACATCACATGATAAAATGGATGAGGTCATTGAAAAGATTATATAACTCATACCGCAGAAAACAAGCCCTCAATGGCTATACTGAAAAACAAATACAAAGTGTGTAAATTTTGTCAACATTTCTACAATTAACACAATATATACACTGTGTTCCAAATTATTATGCAAAAATTGTTTAGGAGTGATAAGGTAAGAATTTTTTTGTTTGTCAATTAAACTCATTGATTGTGATGTGTGTCAGGGCTCTTTATAATATCCCTGTAAGGAATTGCAGACACCTGTGCTAATTAGTTTGGCAGGTGTGTCCAATGAAAGGCAAGACTACTTAAGAAGGCTGTCCCACATTATTAAGCAGCCTACATTTTCTGCCAAAATGGGAAAGAAAAAGGATGTGTCGGCTGCTGAGAAGCAACAAATTGTGGAGTGTTTAGGTCAAGGCATGACTACAATCAACATTGCCAAGACACTTCATCGTGATCATCGCACAATCAAGAAGTATGTAGCTGATTGACAGTACACACGTGTGCGTGCTGATAAGGGAAAATTGAGGACTCTTTCCTACAGGCAATTACGTCAGGTTAAAAGAGCAGCGGAAAAAAAGCCTTGTCATAGCAGCAGACAAGTTTTTGAAGCTGCTGGTGCCTCCAACGTCCCCCGAACAACAAGAAGCAGGGTCCTTCAGAGGTTTGCAGCTGTGCGTAAGCCATCCTGTCGACCTCCTCTATCCACTGCACACAAGCAGAAACTGCTCCAGTGGGCCAAACAATACATGAAGACTGACTTCAAAACTGTTTTGCTCACCGATGAGTGCCGTGCAACGCTCAATGGTCCAGATAGATGGAGTGGAGGATGGCTGGTTGATGGACACCCCATGCAAACATGGCTACGGCGCCAACAAGGAGAAGGTGGAGTAATGTTTTGGGCTGGAATCATGGGGAGAGAGATTGTCGGCCCCTTTAGGATCCCTGAAGGGGTAAAGATGAACTCCATAGTGTATGTTGA
The DNA here is from genome assembly GCA_033576555.1 of Oophaga sylvatica. NCBI lineage: Eukaryota > Metazoa > Chordata > Amphibia > Anura > Dendrobatidae > Oophaga > Oophaga sylvatica. The sequence goes on from JARQOD010000005.1 coordinate 275,353,992, forward strand.
GTTTCTCAAACAGCACTTCCTGCCATGGTTCAAGAAGAAGAACCGTGCATTCCGCAGCAAGATCATTTTCATGCATGATAATGCACCGTCTCATGCTGCACATAACACATCTGCATCTCTGGCTGCTATGGGCATAAAAGGAGACAAACTTATGGTGTGGCCCCCATGCTCCCCTGACCTCAACCCCATTGAGAACCTCTGGAGCATCATCAAAAGGAGTGTCTATGATGGCGGGAGGCAGTTCACATCTAAGCAACAGCTCTGGGAGGGTATTCGGTCCTCATGCAAAACAATTGAAGCAGAAACCATCCAAAACCTGACAAATTCAATGGACGAGAGAGTTCAGAAGCTCCTTTCGAACAAGGGGTCCTATGTGCAAATGTAAAATCACCTAGAATAAAGTTTTGAGTTAAAAACTGTTTGAATTCAGTTTGTAATAACCGGCTACTGCTTATAATTTCAAAAATGACCATTTTTTTTGTTCTTTATTAAAATGAAAAGGTTGAAAACTCTGCTGTGCATAATAATTTGGAACATGCATTTTGAGTGCAGTTTGAGTGTTTTATTTTTTACAAAATATACTGTTATCATAGGCAGTTTGTCCAAAAACCTTTCAATTGTACTCTAATAGTTATTTGACTGGAAAATTACAATGACTGAAATTCATATAGGTAATTTGGGAAAATCTGAGAAAATATTATTTGCATAATAATTTGGAACACAGTGTATATATATTTTTAGACCTAGATAAAAGCGAACAAAAAAGAAAGATTTTGCAAAACAGTGAACTGAATTGCTCTCATTTCTTACTGGTACACTGCTGGCTCCTGATGAGGGCGAGTTCAATAAAGAAGCGAGTTGTTGCACAGCATTTCTTTTGACTTTCAAGTCTGCTGTGGTGCCCATGAAATCCAGCTGATCCTCGTGGATACTTTCTACTAAAGCTGAAGAGGAGGCTTCATTCAGGGTTGCTTCAAACTTCTTAATGTGTTTAAAGAGCGTTCTAAAAGGAAAGCGAGACATTACCAAGAATCCTGGAACATACACCAAACATGTGGTTCAAGCAAAGCGCCACATAAAGGCAACAAAGAAGTGTTCTTGAGTTACACTATCACAAGCTCCATAAATTACATTAGTAATCAAACTGAAAGAGCATCACTTGCCTCCCCGCCATTATCTTACCGATGCGTCTTTTCCACTGACTGTTTCACGGACCAAAAACTCACATCATTCCACTTGGATATTTTCACAAAATCCTACAAAAAAAACCCATAACACTAGTCAATTTGCAAAATAAGGATTTTGTGTACTCACCGTAAAATCCTTTTCTCCGAGACGCTCATTGGGGGACTCAGACCATGGGTGTTAATGCTGCTGCCACTAGGAGGACACTAAACAAATACATCAAAGAAGTTAACTCCTCCTCCTACAGTATACCCCCTCTGCTGGCTCTATCCTGAACCAGTTCGGTGCTAAAGCAGTAGGAGAAACATATCATATCAAAATACGATCATTCACATATAGAGATCAACACATAGAATGAAAGAGACAAGCAGAAGCATCAGACTAAAAAGGGGTGGGTGCTGTGTCCCCCAATGAGCGTCTCGGAGAAAAGGATTTTACGGTGAGTACACAAAAATCCTTATTTCTCCATCGCCTCCTTGGGGGACACAGACCATGGGATGTCCCAAAGCAGTCCATGGGTGGTACACAGCGCGATAGCTGAAACCTTATGTACCAAACCATTAATGTGGCCTACAAATGCGCTACTGTTGAATTGCAGACTTTGTCTGCCAAGGGCAGCATCTGAAGAGGCTTAAAGATGAATGCTGAAACGTTTAACTAACGTGAGAAGACTGGACTAAGTTGCAGCTTTTCCAACTTACAGTACCGAAGCCTGGAGCCGAATGGCTCAGGACGCCCCCACTGACAGAGTTGAGTTTGCCTTGAATCTCACAGGGATAGGCGACCTCTGACACAGAAAACTTCTTGAAATGGAGAGCGGATATATCCGGCTATTGTAGCTTTAAAAGCCGGTAGGCTTTTTCTGTGTCACTCTGGAAACAAAGAGGGAATACAGATTTGCGGAAAGGCGCTATTCCGGCAATGTATTGCCTGAGAGCTCTCACCGAATCCCAAGTGTGGAGGGCCTTTTCAATACAATGAACTGGAGCTGAGCAAAATGAGGGAAAAAACTATGTTCTCATTCAGATGAAAGGAAAAAAAAAAACGACCTTAGAGATGACCCTAACACCACCTTGCCCTGTTAAAAGAGCAGAATGGGAGTTTGCGAGACAAAGCCGCCAAATTCGAGATCTGTGTGATGGCTGCTACAGCCACAAAAAAAGGAAACTTTCCAGGAAAGAGTGAGGGATGCGTCTTGTACGAGTTCGAAGGGGGCCCCTTTGTAAGGCACCTGAGAACAGATCAAGATCCGAAGACTCCCAAGGCATCCAATAGGGAGACAAACAAGGTGCAACACTCCCTGTATGAAGATCTTAAGCTGAGATTTGGAAGCTAGTCTTCGCCGGAACAGGCTGGATAGGGCTGAAAATTTGGTATTCGAGAGAAGACAATGCTAGGGACGAATCCAATCCTGCTTGGAGAAAAAAAAACTCCAAAAGGGACAAACTAAAAAAAAAAAAAAAAAAACAAATGGCAAACATCCGTGAAGCCCCCTTTTTTTTTAAAAACACCAAGAGAAAAAAGGACCTCCCAAATACGATGGTAAACACGTATGGAAGTAGGTTACCGAGTGCTTATCATGGTGGACCCTACCTGTAGCGAGAAAACAATCTGGGCTAGGATCCAAGATTCAATAGCCAGCCCGTTAACCTTGGCACTCTCGAGATCTGGCAGGAAAAAGGGTCTTTGAGAGAAGAGGTCAGGACAGACTGGTAACCGCCAGGGAATGTCGGTGACTAGTTGCGCCAGTTCCGCGCAGATGCTTGGCGCGGCCAGTCTGGTTAGATGAGAAACACCAGAATACCCTCCGCCATGATTCTTTGGATGATCCTTAGGATGAGCTGAAGCAGCCCAAAGAATGACAGAGATGTGAAACTGATGCCGCTGAAAAACAGGAATATCTGCTCAGATAGTTCTAGGGCAAGAGCAACGAATGCCGGAAGATAGGCGTTTGGCTATAAGGTCCATATCTGGATTACCCAGAGTTAACAAATGTGCCGAAAAAGATTTCCGGATGAAGGAGCTACTTGTCGAGGCCATACTTTGACGCCTGAGAAAAAGACTACCTCCTAATTCTCTACTCACGGAAAAAGAACTACCAACTGGATGGAGAGACTCGTAAGTTGACCTAGGGGACGTTGACATCCACCCCGAGAGACTGCCCAGTCCAGGAGGGCAGTCAAAGCAAAGGACCAGGGGGGCTGGATTTACAATTTAAGCCGACGGCAATGCATGCTGTAAAGGACGGCGATGGAGTTGGGAATTGGTAATGGCTCGATCGATGCACCAATTTTCACAGGACCTGTATACCGAATCGCAGAGAATGGGGGGAAAAGCTAAAAACTTCTAGGTTCCCTGCAACAGCGTCAAGATCTTTCCTGGAGTGAGAATTATCCACACTCGGGAGGGAAGAGTCTACGATCATTCCTTAACAGAAGGGAGGATTTGCAGAGATGAGGTGGAGATTTGACTAGGTTCACTAGCCAACTGGGACGAGAGAGAGAGAGAGAGAGAGAGAGGTCGCTGGCCCTCTCCGCCCAAGCCTGGGAGGGAAAGATCCCGTGATGAAGGGGAATCTAGGAAGGGCAGAGTCCCACGCCCCTGGAGTGCAGAATTGACATGGCAACAGCCACGATCCTGGGGAACACTCTGGGAGAGTGACAACGCTGAAGGGCAAAGCCCTGAACTGAAAATGCCAGCCTCCAGTAGACCTGAACGGCTTGGAATGAGAAGATATGCGTCCCTGATGTCGAAAGACGAGGGGAATTTCCTTGACCCCAACGAGGTGAAAACAGAACAGAGGGAATCCGTTCAGAAATGACGCACTTTGACAAACTTGCTTAACAGGTTTGGATCCAGAATAGGGCGCATGGTTCCGTCCTTCTTTGGGACTACGAATAGGATTGAGTAAAACACCTCTGAACTTTTCCGCGCGAGGAGGCGGGATGAGAACACCACTGTTGCGGAGAGCATATATAGCTTGATAAAATGGAACTGCATGCGCCTCTGTCTTTGGAAGACGCGACTTGAAGGAGCATGATGGAGGGGGGAGACAACTCTTATCCTGTATCCGGAGGTCACCCGGTCTCTGACCATTGGTCTTGAACGACCGCCAACCAGACCTGAGGAAGGAAGAGCGGACGGCTGCCTTGTGTGAGGAGTAGGCTCATATTAGTATTGTGGCCGTTTAGAACCTTGTCAATCCACCGTTCTTTTAGATAGGGAGGTGGAGAGGTCTCGTGCGCCTCCAGTCACCAACTACCTTCAGTCAGTGGTGGTGCGGTGGGCTGCACAGAAGGCGCACGGAGCCTCCACACATTACAAGAGGCAATCCCTCCGGACAGGACTGGTGAGGCAGGCCGGCTGTCCAGCTAGAGAACCCGGGTCCAGAAGGGGGCACCCGGGGGTGACACCCCATGTTCCCGTCTGTTGGACATGCGAGGAGAGGCACCTTTGGATCCAGACAGGAAGGGCCTGTGTCTCCAAGGACGAGAAAGAAGCACGTGAACTCCCATCCCTGCACGGGGGATGGGCGATGGCAACCACAAGGGCGGCAGAGCCAGCCGCAACTAGGGCGACATGCGCAAGGAAAATCCCGGCCAGGACAATCTGGTCCCGCGAGATTGACCGCATCAGGAGACAGGCCAATGTCTCCAACGATCCAAGCCCGGCGGACAGTGGCACCCCAGATGGTGCCAAAACCCCGCGGCGCGATCCGGGCCAGGGCTGGGCGCTTCGTCAAGAAGACAATCTAGCAAGTCCTGGCACTCTGGCGAGTCCAAGTCCACAGCCACATCAGACCCGTATTGTGAGTCGAGTTCGCTACACACCCCTGGTGAGGGGGAAGCGTGAAGCAGCGTCTGAAGACGCAGGGGCATGGAGGCAGTGATTTGATCCTGCATACTCCGATTTTGGACACTGACCCTCTCCCTATGGAGAGCTTTGTGTGAGACATACACTACTGTGTCATATGTTGCATCTGTTTTGATGCTGCAAGAGGGTGCTGCAGGGAAGAGGTGTGCACCAGCTTCCCGGCTCCGAATCCCTGCCCCCTAGCCAGCGCTGAATGAAATGCGCCTGTGTCTTCCAGTAGACACACTGCACTGCGCATGTGATGACTGATTGCCTCCCCCAGCCTGTATGAGACAGGTGCGGAAGGGGGAGAAGAGCCCGAGAACAAGACAGCGCTTCCCGTTAGAAACGAGAAGCACCAGCCGAAAGGGCGGTGACAGGACCAGAGGCAGGATGTGGCGGCAGCAATGGCACCGGATGGGCGGAGCTTGGCCTATCCTGGTCAGAAACCGGGGCTAAATTAGAGGCCGAGCGCCGGCGACGACCGCCACAGCCCATGGGACACTGGGGGGCTGCGGAGACAGCCGCGTCGGCGGCTCCCTGAGAAGGCCGCAGCGGTGACCCCCGGAGAGAGAGGACTGCGGTGGCGGCCCCCATACAAGGCTGCGGGGGCGGCCACCAAAGAAGGCTGCGGTTGCAGACAAGGCCGCGGCAGTCGACCACAAAAGAAGGCCACCGCGTCCTTGTCTGCGGGCCAGCGCCGCGGCCTTTGCTGGAGCCGCCGCGGCGGCCTTCTTTTGTGGTCGGTACCATGCAAGGCCGAGGCGGCGGCCCCAGACAAGGCAGTGGCGGCCGGCTTCCAGACAAGGCCGCGGCAGCGGCTACCAGACATGGCGGTGGCCAGCTTCCAGACAAGGCCGCGGCGGCGGCCACAAAAGAAGGCAGGGCTGCGGTGGTGGCTCCGGAAAAGGCCGCGGCGGCTCGTAAATAAGGCCGCGGCAGCGGCTCCTGGACAAGGCCGCGGTGGCGGCTCGCAGAGACGGCCGCGGCTCCGCTGCAGAGAAGGCCGCGGCAACGGATAAGGCCACGGCGGCGGCACCCACTGGAAGGCTGTGACAGCGGCTGGTGGGGAAAGGCCGCGGCTGCTGGAAGGCTACTGCGCGGCATGCATGGAGGTCAGTACTCACTGAGTAGAGCTGTATACACACTCCTGCCTCCTCAATCCACCATCCCTTTAATAGGGAGGTGGAGAGGTTCCCAGCACCAGATTTCAATGGAGGTTGAGGGGCCTGGCTCCAGAAGGGGGTACATGGGGGCGACACCCCTTGTTCCCGTCCGATGAAGATGTGGGGAGAGCGGACCCATTAAAGGGATCCGTCGCCCAGAACCGAGCTCAGGCAAGGTAACGTTGCAGGATGGGGTACGGGGAGGCGACACTCCGCGTTCCCGACTGTTGAAGATATCTGGAGATCGGGACTTTTCTTACAAGACCCCATGCCTCCTACAGACACTAAGCAAGAACTGATTCAGGATAGAGCCAGCAGAGGGTGTATACTGTAGGAGGAGGAGTTAACTTCTTTGATGTATTTGCTTAGTGTCCTCCTAGTGGCAGCAGCATAACACCCATGGTCTGTGTCCCCCAATGAGGTAATGGAGAAAATGATGATCTTGTTAAAAAGATATCAATGCTCAAACAAGGATGAATAAATTGTTTCTTGCAATAAAATGCTGGTACATGAGCAGTGGCAGGGTACTGCAAATACCCATGTTGCTAAACTTTTCCACCAATTTTGACATGGGGGAATAAATGCAGATGAATTTCCACTGCTTATTTAGTGCCAAAATATTCCGCAGTAAATAAAAGGTTACAACTAGTGATGAGCGAGTATGCTCGTTGCTCAGGTGATCTCGGAGTATTTGGGCATGCTTGGAGATTTAGGTTCTGTCGCCGCAGCTGCATGATTTGGGGCTACTAGACAGCCTGAATACATGTGGGGATTCCCTAACGAACAGGCAATCCCCACATGTATTCAGGCTGTCCAGCAGCCGCAAATCCTGCAGCTGCGGCAATAGAAACTAAATCTCCGAGCACACCCGAATACTTGAAGGCCACCAGAGCATGCTCGGGAAAACCCGAGCAAAGAACATACTCGCTCATCACTAGTTACAACGTCTCCACCACATATGCCAATTTCTTAAAATCTTAAAACCTACCAAGCCAGTGTCACACTCCTGTGAACCAACAACGTATGCAGATCGCCATACCTCATGAGGCAGTAGCCCAGAGGTCCTAGCGATCGACTGCTTATTGCAATCCAAGCATAGTGCACTTTTCAGGGATGGATATCAGACTATATTCACACTATCATTCGGTTTTACATGTGTTAAAAAAGCATATTACATAGATGGCATCCATGTGCATTTTTTCTTCACACTCAAGACTTTACAGCCCTGATCTGCAGAAAAATGACCGGAGTCTAATCTAGAAAAAACTACCAGAAGTTTAGGAAATGTTGAGAAATGCAGCATCACCTAACACATGTTACACCTGTCAAGTTCAGAGATATAGAAGCGATTTCTACAGCTATAAGCTGTTGTTATATTAGATCTTCACTTGTAATTCGTATGTGGTAGATATAGAAACAGGAACGATCATGCACATGCACATATACATACTTTGAGCTCTTTCTCCACAGGCTTACGCAATTCATTAATTCTTGCTTCAACAGATGGCAAAAATTGCTTATAATAATGGTAAAGATTCCAGAGTAGACTGCACAAAGAGTCTGGAAAGAAAAAGAAAATATATGTTTATAATCAGTGTCAAAATATATAGTGTAGTAACGTAATACATTTTACATACAGTAAGTATTATATTATGACAATTAAAGAACATGTTTCTGAATAAAAAAATCTATAACACTTTTATATTTTACTCAACCACTTTTTATTCAGATGCTTTTTTTTATTTTTTTTCAAGAGTTGATGCATTACTTTCACACAGATGATCTATACTCAGAATAGGTCATCAATATTGGATGCCTGGGGGTGCGATACCCGGCATCCTCACTGATCAGCTGTTCTGTGTCAGCAGCAGAGGAGCTTCAGTGCACAGCTCTGCTCACAGTGGAGTGGCCACTGCTGGGTTCTGCAGATTCGCTATGTGCAATAAAGTTTATGAATATATATTTGTTGTGGTAAATCTGTCTTCGGTAAGCTTTTCCCTGGAGAGGCTTTCTATATACCCCCATACGCTGCTTAACTGAGACAGTCCCTTTAAAAAAGTGACGCTGGTACAGAATTTTGCTGACTGTGCCAGGTTTCTCTTCTGCAACCCGCCACATTCAGTGGTTATTGCCAGGGAAAGTTGCGGCCACAGAGGCGGCAATCACTTAGCTTATGAAGGTTCATGTATCACATGCATTGGCCAAGTACAGCAGAGCAGAAGGTGCAAATTGTGAAGTTCCTAAATATCGCCATAAGCCACATGTAACAAAGGGGCAAATGTTCCCTTTATTGTCTTATTTACATTATGAAATAAAAAAGACATCTGATTGAGAAAAAGCAGATTAGATGTAAGTTGTTTTCATTAAAACAATGGCATACCTTTTCTAGAGGTTTGTGGCACAAGAAGAACATGACAGTGAAAAACCAGTATCATGTGGAGACGAGACTGGTATTCTCCCAAAGAGGATCCTTCGATAAACGCCTGCAATGTCTTTATAACAGACTGAAATGATTGCTCTTGATCATTCCCTGCATATAAAACCAGTACACAAATGTCAAATAAACTGCTTTGTACAAGGCAAGAACATCAATGACAGACAGGCATTTATTACGTCACCTTCCTTCTGTTCCACTTGCAGGTGATCTTCAATCAATTGGTAAATAGAAAACCAGTGCTTATGGGATTTTTCGGCATGTCGCTTCATGGCATTGTCAAGACTCAAAGACCAGCAGCTGCAAGATCAAAAAGAGAGCCACTTAGTTTATGAACTGTACAATGAAAGAAGAAGGGAACGGCGACAATTTACATAGCCAAACCTTACTATCAAGAAATATAAGGAATGCTCCGTATGTTAGAGCAAAATCAACCTGTACTTGGGAAATAAAAGAATACTCAATGACTTCCGGAAATCTTCGAGGGGGGTACAACACAGACAGCGGTGCACTGCATCTGTGGGGGTTTCAATCTCACCGATATATTTTTGCATCAGTAAAGGCAGAGCTTACATGGAGCAATTGTCTACAGGCCTACATCAACCAGCATGAATCTGGATGTAGCAGGATTAGAATAATGGCTTTCACTAAAGATCAAACAATAAAAATCCTTACTTCAGTTCGAGTTTACGCCACTGGAATATAAGCTGTGTAACTTCATCAAGGTTTTTTTCGAAGAGACAGATTCCGGCTAGCATTTTCTTCCCAGTCCTATTGAAGAATAAAGAAACTGAAGTACTCACATTATAAATTCTACTAAATAAAAATCAGAATCATGTCCCCCCCCCCACTTTGTATTTTTCAAAATGTATGTTTACGTCAAAATGGTGCAAAACAGAAAGTACAACTTGTTCTGCAAAAAAACACCTAGTAGAAGCATATAGACCACGGGTACACTAGTCCAGCAACGCCCCCTCCTGTGATAGGCAGCTTACTGTCTATGGGCTTTGAATGTGGAGAGCCTGGTGTGGGCGGAGGCAGCTTTCTCAGCTCTGCTTCATGCGAAATCCACAAGCTCTGATCGAGTCAGAATGACTGCACCCAGTAATCTAAGTGATACATTGCTGGATTCAGGGTCTCATTACCTACATTATTCTTTTAACCATAAACTTTTTATAAAATTTTAAATAAAGTCAAATTTAACAACCATATAGCCTCCAATCATTGTACATCATTACAAAACCTTTCTCAATCATTTTCAGCTAAATATAATAGTAATTTAACATAGCTAAATAAATGAGAAAAAGAAGAGAGAAGGGAAGGGGTGATGACATCAGATTATCATACTGTATATTACCATTAATAGCCTTATTACATCTCTATGACCACAGTGTTTAGTCTGAATGATCGCCAGCTATCCCATTTTTTGAGATATGATATTGTATTATTGGTGGATGAAGCAATTATCCTTTCTGATAAACAATTGTCATTCACCAATGCCACAATCTCAGTTAAAGATGGACATTTGGGTTTTTTTCAATATCCTGCAATCTTAATTTTAGTAGCTATGAGGATGTGCACAATTACACATGAATAAATACTTGAATAAAACGTATTATTAGCACATAAAACATGCGATTTTGCTGCAGAGCAGGCGCCACGGCCAGCACCGGCCTGCAGAAGGATTTTTTTTTTTCAAGTATATACAGATATTCCTTATGCAAACTAGGGAGCAAGTCAGTGAGGGAGCAGTGACCTGTCAGCAGTCTGCATTATGAATACCTAATCAGAGCACCACATGAAGACCCCCCCCCACAGGCCACCCCGGATCACGAACATATCATTAACTGAAAACTGAAACTAAAGATTAAACAACCACAAGACGGATTTCATCACCCAAGGTATCATTTTAATTAGTATAACGGCGCCGACCTGACACTGTGTGCAGGTTACTGTGCACAATCCTGCTGACAGGATTAACATATAAGAAAAATGTAGATTTCTCTGGAACAAGACATTGGATCACAGATATTATTGATTGTATCACTTTATTCAGCTTCTTATGACCTACATGCTCATATAGATGGCCTAGGAGGGTTGATTCTACTGACAGATGTCCTTTAATTCTTCGGGTGCCATGACAATTTTCACACTTTTGACAATTATAAAAGGTTAATTTGAAAAAAAAAAAAAAAAACAGTGGTGAGCAAGCGTGCTTGGATAAGGTATTATCCGAGCATGCTTGTGTGCTAATAGAGTATCTTCGGCGTGCTTAAACACACCTTATTCGAGCACGCTAGCTCATCACTTAAAAATAATCACATTATACACTAACAACAATATATTTTCGGGGATAAGACACCTGGCACAATGTGAACATGCCTAGAACTTATATTTCATTTTAAAAACAAAAAAGTTCAACATGTATCCTATTTGCACATGGGCTGGGTGAGCATTAACACCATGAAGAAAAGTTTGCATACCTTACTTGCATGTGTACTTACTTGAGATTTTGCTAAAAGAATTTCCAGACCATTTAAAAATTTAGAAAGAGGACTGGAGAGAGAAAATCCTTGAATTCTGTCAATGATCACCACAAGCTGAAAATAAAAAGATACTAAGGTTAAATGATAAAGAGCACTACAACCTATGAGAAAGACAATGACAGACATCTCTAATAGTTTCTCTCTTAGGGCTCGAGCACACGACTGCTATTTTGTCGTTTTGATGGAGAGCACTCGTTCCCATGTTATCCAATGAGGCCGCTCATATGTCAGATTTTTTTTTTTTGTAAGCACTCTCTGTCTGAGGGAAAAAAAAAATCTCACCATGAAACATTTGACTCCGATAATCGAAATGTAGTCAGCCATTCAAGTCTTTGGGACCATTGAAAAGATAGGACCGCACTAGGATGACATTCGAGTGTGGCCTGATTTTCACGGACAGATTGAATGGAGAAACACTCTGACCACACACGCTCTGACCGATTTTCTCAGATAAGAGAAAATGATCTTGTGACCCTAGCCTTAAAGAACGAAAAGATCAGCAATCTCAAATTGGACAGATCGGATTTTTCTGCTCAAAGACATACTCTGTCAGGGAAGGGCGACTGGACCCATACATATTGGAGTGTTGGGCAAGCCTGCTGATAACATGTGACATTAGTCTTACATGTACATGGGCCTAACAGGGAACTGTCATGTGGAAAAGTGTAATTGATCTGGCAAGCAGCATGTTATGGAGAAGGAGGAATTGATCAAATCATTTTTTTGTGGGAAAAAGTTTCAGAAAACTCTGCATTTTATTTATTGAAATTCCTGGTATTTGCATGCATATGAGTCCAGTGGGCAGCCAGTGCAGTGAATGACAGTCTGCCCTGTATGACAGTGCAGGGAATAAAGGGAAACCACTTCCCTGCAGACTGCTACCTATTCAGTGCACTTATTAGTCATTATGCAGTAAATTATCAAGCTCCCAACAGTGGAAGCTGGTGCTAACCCACATGCTATTTTTTAAAATGTATGTCAAAGCTAGAGATTAAAAAAAATTAAATCAGCACAAATTGTAAACCCTCTAAAAATAAAAAAGGATGGACATTCACATTTAGGATACAGAATTCTAATTTTACTTAATCTTTAGGATTTAATCGGAACCTGCTCTTTTCTCACCTGAAGCAAGGCAGGGTGATCTGGCCAATCTCCCATCAACTGGCTCAGCTCTTCGCTGAAGCGCCTCAGCACACACTGGCACTGCGTGACCTGCTGGATGTTAGGATGCTGATAAAAGTCGTAAGGGCCTTCATGCTGCACTACGAGGTCGGAGGCACTGTTCCCCAATATTGTGTTCTGCAGGAGAGTGCTTGCCAGCAGATGGCTGCTGGAAAGGTGATCATTTAAGTCAGCCCCTAAAAGTTAAATTAAAACATAATATCATACAACCAAATAAGTGGTAAGTACATGCTCAATATTATAAGAAAAAGGCACACAGGTGACAACACAAGTGCAGTGTGCTACAGAATGTAGCAAAGAAGCACATGACTAAACTGATATAATGTGCCAGAAACCAGTTTAATTCAAACTTGCTTAAAATTTAGGCGATTTGCTGAGGGTATTTGGCCATGTTAATGAGAAAACATGCAGCACTATTTCTCCACAGATCAATCACTTGTCGCTATAAAAGGGATTCCTGTTCCGTAAAACTCCGTGCACTGGCTGCAATTAGTTCTTATAAAGTCTCATTGAGTCTCCGCCGCTATTCCTGATGTCCGTTATTGCCTGCAAGGCCAACCAGGGCTGTGGAGTCAGTAAGCCAAGCCTCCGACCGATTCATCTCAGCTGAAAGCCGAGGTCCTTAGATCAGGAACAGAACAGACATTTATAGGACATTCCAGAACTTTCCAAAATTCTTATGAAAACATTTACAGCACGTCCTGCACTGTACTACTGCACCCAATTTGTTATATATTGTTGGAGTCAGTCCATTTTATACAGGCTCAGAATGGATTCCAACTCCACAGTCGTGGCGCCAATCACGCAGCGACAGCACTTTAGCCAATCAGTGAACTAAACTAGGGCAGAAGTCAACTCCTTTTAAGTGACCCTTGACGATAGATGTAAGTATACATTTCCTATCTACCGTATTTTTCGGATTATAAAACGCACTCCCCCCCCCCCAAATTTGGGGGCGAAAACGGGAGTGTGTCTTATAATGCGGATATACCTTACTGGCCGCGATGGAGGAGGGTCCCAGTGTCGCGGCTGGAGGAGGAAAGAGTGGAGCGTTGCTGCAGGCCGCAGGCTTGGATGAGGGGGTGTTCCGATGTGCAGTGTGCTGCTGCGGGAGTGTCCAGTGCTACGGGGGCTCTGTCGACATTCTGTGAAAGGCCAGAGCCCCCGCAGTTCCATGGTTTCCTATGCGGTGGACTCCGGGAAAATGGCTGCCGGGGGCGGAGCATGCGCAGATGGAGATCTTGGCACCAAGATCTCGGGAAATGAGATCTCATCTCCCGAGATCTTAGTGCCGAGATCTCCATCTGCGCGCAAGCTCCGCACTCGCAGCCATTTTCCCCAGAGTCCACCGCATAGGAAACCATGGAACTGCGGGGGCTCTGGCCTTTCACAAAGTGTCAGAGCCCCCGCAGCAGCACTGGACACCTGCAGCAGTGTGCCGCACATCAGATCACCCCCTCATCCCAGCAACGCTCCACTCTTGCCTCCTCCAGCAGCGACCCTGGGACCCCACTTCACCGCAGCCACCACCCCCAGAAAGCAATAAGACGCATAAATTATAAGAAGCACCACCATTTTATTAAAAATAAGTTTTTTGTCTCAAAATTTGGGTGAGTCTTATAATACGAAAAACACGGATTTTGGTAAGAACTTACCTGTAAAATCCTTTTCAGCGAAGGAAGGAAGAGAGACACAGTATTCATTACTGATGGGTAGGCGGAGCCCCAGATCAGGATGTTACCTCAGATCAAAAGAGTGATGACTGGCTGGCCCCTCCAGCTCGGGCTCCTCCTACTCAGCTCCAGTCGTACCAAAGCTTTTAGGAAAAGAGCCAAGATCACCAGCGGAGCAACATAACCCCTTCTGAAGGAACTTCAGAGAAAAAAACACAAGGATACAGGTTATGCATGCAAAGAAAGCCAAAAACCACAGAGTTCCAGGTACTACTCACGGAACCTGACTACTGCGATGAGCTGGCGATGCTGGAACAGAGCCTTAGCGCGCTGACCTCAGCCCAGATAATCGCTATCAGATAAGGGTCGCGCTGCATCTGAAAACATCAACACACTTCTGCCTTGGGAGGGTGCTGTGTCTCTCTTCCTTCCTTCGCTGAAAAGGATTTTACAGGTAAGTTCTTACCAAAATCCGTGTTTCAGCTGCAGATGGAAGGAAGAGAGCCACAGTATTCATTACTGATGGGACGTCCCAAAGCAGTTCAAAAATAAGGGTGGGAAAAACCAACAAAAGGCAGAAACCCAACAACCTTAACAACAAAGCGCAACCAGCGCTAAACACAAGTTCATCCAGAACTTCAAACTACAGCTGCCTGCAGGACCCTACGTCCGAGGGCTGCATCAGCGGAAGCACTGACGTCCACTTTATAAAACTTTGTAAACGTGTGGACAGAGCGCCAAGTTGCCGCTCGGCAGAGCTGCACTGCCGAGGCACCTTGATGAAAAGCCCACGATGAGGCCACAGCTCTCGTAGAATGGGCTCGAATCTTAATCGGGCAAGATTCACCCCGAAGACGGTAAGCTTCCAAAATAGCTGACCGGATCCAACGAGCTATAGAATCCTTGGAAGCTCGTTGACCACGCCGACGACCTGCCGGAACCACAAACAGGGAGTCCGTCTTACGAAAACCTTGAGTAATAGATAGATAAAACTTCAAGGCCCGCACTAAATCCAATGTGTGTAAATCTCGCTCTTTCGCATTCTTCGGATCCGGACAGAGTGAAGGCAACACAATATCCTGGTTAACATGAAATTGTGACACCACTTTAGGCAAAAAATCACCCCGAGTGCGAAGCACTACACGATCCGGAAAAAACTCCAGAAAAGGAGGCGAACAAGAAAGAGCTGCCAACTCAGAAACTCTCCTCAAAGAAGTGACTGCAACAAGGAAAGCCACCTTCCAAGAAAGTAAAGAAAGGCTAGCAGAAACCATAGGCTCAAAAGGTTTATGCTGAAGAGCCTCCAAAACAAGGTTGAGCCGCCAAGGAGACACGGGAGCCTTCCGCGGCGGAAACTTACGAGATATACCTCGGAAAAAGGAGAGCACGTCTCTATTTGAAGCAATGGTTCTCCGGAACAATAAAGACAGAGCAGAAATCTGACCTTTCAGAGTGCTGACTGCCAAACCCTTGTCTAGCCCATGCTGCAGAAAAGCCAACAGGTTGGGAATGGAAAATTTTCTCGGGTTCCGAGAGGACCCCAAACACCACGAAAAGAAGGTTTCCCAAATTTTGTGGTAAATCCTAGTAGTAGCCGGACATCTTGCAGCACGAAGGGTAGCAATAACCTCGGCTGAGAAACCTCTACGGGTCAAGATTTCGGTCTCAAGAGCCACGCCGTCAAACGCAGGGACATCAAGTCCGGATGACAAACAGGCCCCTGAGTCAACAAGTCCGGTTGAAGAGGGAGTGGAAAAGGAGGTGCCGCCAACAGCGACATTATTGTCGAGAACCACACCCTTCTTGGCCAGTCTGGAGCTATCAAAATAGCTGAAATTCTCTCTAGTCTGATCCGACGCAGTACTAGAGGAAGTAAGGATATCGGCGGGAATACGTAGATCAGCTCGAACTGATCCCACTGAGCCACTAGAGCATCCACCGCCACCGCCTTCGGGTCCTTGTACCTGGACATGAATGTCGGTAACTTGGCATTGGACCTGGACGCCATCAAATCCACTTGGGGGGTTCCCCAGCGAGAGCACAGTAGTGCAAAAACTTCCGGGTGAAGGCTCCATTCCCCGGGATCCATCCTTCTGCGACTGAGAAAGTCCGCTGTAATATTCTGAACCCCTGGAATGTGAATCGCCGAAATGGCTGGTACACTGGCCTCTGCCCAAATCAGAATTCGGGACACCTCTACCATGAGTCTGGAACTCCTTGTCCCACCTTGGTGATTGATATACGCGACAGCCGTCGCATTGTCTGTCTGCACTCGTACTGGCAGACCGCTCAAAGGGACCGTCCAATGTTGGAGGCAAAGGAAAATCGCCCTCAATTCCAGGATGTTGATCGGAAGAAAAGACTCTTCTGATGACCATACCCCCTGAATCCAGAGATTGTTCCAAACACCCCCCCAGCCCGTCAGGCTGGCATCGGTGGTTATGACTGACCACTTCGGAGGGAGGAAAGACTTCCCCAGGGAGAATGCCCCTGGACGTAACCACCATTCTAGAGAATCCCGCACCGCGCGAGAAATGGTGACACTGCAATCCAGCGATTGCGACTGGTTCCATCGACTCAAGATGAACCTTTGGAGAGTCCTGGAATGGAACTGGGCAAAAGGAATTGCCTCCATGGACGCCACCATCAGTCCCAGAAGACGCATACACTTCCGTAGGGACATTGCCGTTGAGGATATCATAATCTGTACATGTCGAAGAAGACATGACTGTTTGTCTGGTGGTAGGGAAACTACCGACCGAAACGTGTCGAGATGCATTCCCAAAAAGAGGATTGTCCTCGATGGTTCCAGAGACGACTTCTCCCAATTGACCAGCCAACCGAAGTCCTTCAGAAACTGAAGAGACAAATCCCGAGCCGTCAACGCCTCCTCCTCCGAGGAAGCCATGATCAAAAGATCGTCCAGATAAGGGAGAATCGTAATCCCCTGCCTTCGAAGGATTGCCATGAGGGGCGCCAGAATTTTTGTAAAGACCCTTGGCGCTGAGGCTAAGCCGAACGGCAGAGCCACGAACTGGTAATGATTCTGACCTATGGCAAATCGAAGAAAGCGCTGATGAGCCTTTCCGATGGGAATATGCAAATAGGCGTCGCGAATGTCGATTGACACCAGAAAATCGTTCTGTGACAGAGCTGCCACAACGGAACGAAGCGACTCCATGCGAAATTTCCGGGCATGGACATGCCGGTTTAATCGCTTGAGATCCAGAATCGGGCGAAATTTGTTCTCCTTTTGGGAACTATAAAAAGGTTGGAATAAAAACCTTTCCCTCGGTCCTCTGACGGAACCGGTATCACTACACCCTTTTGTAGTAGAGATTCGACCTCTCGCTGTAGAGCGACAACAAGCTCGGGTTCCGACGGAACGTGAGATTGACAAAAAACATTTGGGGGTTGAGAAGCAAACTCTATGAAATAGCCTGCCGACACTATCCGCGTTACCCAGGAATCTGGAACGCGAGCCATCCAAGTCTCCTTGAAAAGAAGCAGGCGACCCCCCACTCGAGAATCCTCGAATGGACCCCTGGCGTCAATCCGACTTTGCGGGTTTCTTGTCAAGTTCCCGCTTGTCCTGGCGGAAACTCTGCTTCCAGGGAGTACGAGTTTTCTGAGAGGATTTCTTTCCTGAGAAAGAAGGACGACCCGATCCCCACGAGGAGTGACTAGATCGTCCTCGGCCCCGAAAGGACCGCCGACCACTATAGACACCAGGCTTACTGGACACCGAGGCCATGGCCCTTCGCTGTGGTAATGCTGATTCCTTCGCCTTAGCCTTGGAAATCAGCTCTGTGAGGTCGGATCCAAAAAGATGGCCACCCTTGTAAGGTAAGGCCAACAACCCTTGTTTGGAAACTGCGTCCCCGGCCCACTGTCTGAGCCATAAAGCTCTTCTGACTGTGACCGCTGAAGCTTGCGCTTTGGCCAGCAGAGATGCCGTATCCAGACCGGCATCAAACATATAACAGGCTGCCGTTTCTAACCATTCACAAGTTTCCCGTATCTCAGATAACGGAGATTCATTTTGCAACTCCGTCTTCAGACGTGCCAACCAGCTTAGAGAAGCTCTAGCAGCACACATGGATCCTAGCACTGCTCGAAATCCATGACCCGCAGCCTCATAGCTTGCTTTTGCCGCCAATTCTGCCTTTCTATCCAAAGGCTCCTGTAAGCTCGCTTTTCCCTTAATAGGGAGTAGTGAGGAATTACTAAGCTGAGATAAGGACACATCCACTTCAGGAGCAGAAGTCCAATTAGCCTTTAACTCCGCAGAGCAAGGATAAAGTGTATCAAAGAAATGCGTTCCATGAAAACGCTTATCTGGACATAGACGTTCCTCCTCTATTACACTATTAAGCTCATCCAGAGCTGGCAATGTTGTACGCGAAGCACGGGACTCCTGGAACATGCGTGCTGATTTACCAGGACGACTAGTTACCTCCTCCGGTAACTGTAATATATCTCTCATGGCTTCAATCAATGCCTCCGTACGCTTCGCCATAGAGGAACGCCCCTGCGGCTCGTCCGCATCAGAATCGGATATTTCTCCATCCGAATTTAAAGGGGAACTCTGCCCAATATCAGATACATCTGACTCGCTCCGTGTAGAGGCCGGTAACGGCCTGCGTCGCTTCCTCTGAGAGGAATTAGCAGACACATATTGACCTAAAAGGTCAGACAAGTTGTTAATCGATCGAGCGATATCATCCAATTTTCCACCGCTGTCGACCGCAGCGCTAGACGCTGTGGAGGTCTGCGTATCTGATTGCCGCAACGGCACTGGGACGTGATCCGCGGCATCTGAACTCTGTTCAGACATGTCTCACCTGTATGAGCAGGTCAAAGCGGTAATACCAGCAAAAACTATGCGTTTTTTTTTTTTTTTTTAAAACGCTGAAGGGTTAACGCTCCACCAAGCAGGGTTACCCCAGCGGTATTCAGTCAGCAAATTTAGCTGGTAGAAATAACCCTCAGAGGGGTTAATATTGCAAACTCACCACAATATATATATATATGTGAGCCCCAGCCAATTTTTATGTCTCTGATGAGACTGCAGCTGCAGGATAGCGATCGCTGCGCTGCGGGGTGAGGAATCAGCACTCACCCAGCTGGCCGTGGTGTCTTATGAGGAGAGGAGCGGTCCGAGGAGCCCAGGAGCCTGAGTAATGGCCGCCACAGTGAGGGGGTCGCAGGAGAAACGCCAGAGCGCGCGTCTTCCTGCTCAGAAGACCGGGAATATTTAGGCCACGCCCCCCGCCAGCTCGAATAATGAGCGCGAACTCCCCCGCTCCTGCTCCCTCTCTGTCCTGCAGGTATCTGCCTGCGGACAAAAAATCACCACATCTACTTGTAACAGCGCTGTCACAGCAGCGCTGAAGCATACTGACATACATGTAGTAGCGCTGTCACAGCAGCGCTGAAGCATACTGACACAAGTAATAGCGCTGCTCATTCAGATGCTAAAGCACTCACACATAATTATATCATTAAAATTTGTGTGGAGTACTCACCAGCCAAGGCGCCACAGGGACCCTCAGGGGTTTCTGGCGCTGTGCCCATGCTTCCCCCCAGGGCGAAGAACGCAGTGACCGCACGTGTGGTTTGCGTCCCGCCAGGGAAGCTCTCCTCATCCCCCAGGGCCGGCAAGGATTCTGCAGGGACTTTGAGTAAATACAGATCCGCCAAGGGAGAGGTTGGGGTACAGCAGCGCTGGTACCCCTGAGACCTCTAGACCAACTAGTGATCCAAGTCTCCTGTCCGAATATTAAAATAATAAAATCTTCTGAGGAGCTGCATTAGCAGCGACCATCCTCTGGACCTCAAATCTTAGACTGGAGCTGAGTAGGAGGAGCCCGAGCTGGAGGGGCCAGCCAGTCATCACTCTTTTGATCTGAGGTAACATCCTGATCTGGGGCTCCGCCTACCCATCAGTAATGAATACTGTGGCTCTCTTCCTTCCATCTGCAGCTGAAATACGGTATACCCTATCTATAGCCTTTGTTTATGCTACCACTGCCTCAGTTTACCATTCTGTGGCCATTTTCTTCTTGAGCAAAATGTCTGCTGCAGTGGTATAGCGGGCAGTATGAAATGTTTGTACTAGTCTGTTTTACCCTTCTCCTGCCATCAATACTGGTCTAACACATGGCATGGAATCCGACTTAAAGGGGTTGTCCCGCGAACAAAGCACATTGTAATCAATAGATCTTGAAATAATAATACATTCTGCTTCTTTGTTTTATCACAGGAGCAAGTGTTTCTGCCATGTCACAAGCACTTTGAGCATATCATAAATTAAGTCAAGTGACATACAAGTTTCAGAGGCCACGTTAGCTCTTATGTTACTGACTTGATTTAAGATCAGCTTAGAGAGTGGTGTTACGGTTTACATTAAATTTAAAGCGCTTTGTAGTAAGGATTAGGAGTGCACAGTTATAATAAATGATGTGGTCTCCAATTACTTTATTTTACATTGTTTTGCTTCCCTCCTGAAAACCATAGTCCGTGAAACGCTGCCCCCCAACTCCTTCACAGCAGGAGAGATGGACAGTGGCAACACTAGGCCTCTAGCTCTGCACCATGCTCTGGTCTATGATTTTGATCACAACTGACCCCTCATTCGGTCATAAAAAAACATAACTGCTTTATTCAAGAAACAGTATTCTTCCTTCCTATCCATAGGGCGTACCTGGTAGTGCACAACAAATTTATTGAAGCAAATGGGACCATGTCAAGTTACTAAACATAACCTGTTTTTTTTTTTTTTTTAAAAAAAGCAGCCATGTGTTTGTAAGCCTGGATAACCCATCATCTGCTAGTGAAGACATTTAGTTTTTAAGGTAGGCTGTGCTACGCTGTCAGTGGCATAGGGGTTAGCACTGTTGCTTTGCTTGAGCCCTGGATTCAAATCCCACCAAGGACATCATCTGCAAGTGGATTGTATGGGTTTCCTTCCTGCCACACTGCAAAAACATACTGATTAGAGAATTTTTACTTTAGGAGTCCCAATGGGGACAGTGTTAATGATCTCTGTAAAGTGCTGTGGAACATGATGGTGTCATGCAAGAATAAATAAAAAGAGCTGCTGTTTATCCAGTGCCGTGGATTTAATCGCTATAACACTTACTAATGCATATAAAATGTCGTTATCCATATTACCCTATATACAAAATAACAAAGTTATTCCCTTCATCCATACTACTAAATCTAAAAAAAATTACCTATAAGAGGGTAGAGCGATTCTATGAGGGCAGCACAGGTCTGGTAACAAGACAGGAACACGGTCAGGTAATTTCTGGTAAGATTCAGTGCTTGCTTCTGCTGATACCAACGAGATCTGGCAACATTTAGACAAAGCTGCTGATGGACGAGCATCACAGTATGCATTGAACTCTGAGACAACAGTCTAGATTCATCCGCTACTTCACTATCGCTGCCTTGTGTCTCCATAACATCATCCAGGTTGAATTGTTCTGTTAGGTCAGCAAAATCCTATAAATAAGCAATGAAGTATACATCACAAAACTGTACATGAGGAATCATAGAAGGTACGAAAACAGTAAAAGGAATAACCTCCCAGAACAGATTAGTAACACTAGAAGTCCCACTTGTTCTTATATAGTTCACTTCTCTTAATTTCATAGCTGTAAAGACATGTCCATGAAATGCACTGCTTCTCAAAGGTTGTGCCATCACAGATTCTTATGAGAACCACAAATTCTACATTTGAAGTACTATTAATATTTTAAAGGGAATAGTTCAGCAGTATTTCACATGATAAACTGTATGTGCATGTAGCTCAACCAAAGACAAGACCAGCAATACCTTTACATGGCCGGTCTGTTCCTCCGCTACTGAGAAATCGGTGTTTGAAGTTATATGCATGATCTGTTTCCTTTAAAGGTTCACCAATTGTTGCATAAAATCACTTTACAAAGTCATAATAAAAACAAATTTAGTGCCACCATATTCTGAACGCCATAAATTACTACTTTTCTTTTGATGGAGCTGTGTGAGCAGTTGTAAGAAACAGAATGAATTGAAAACAGCAAATCAGACCATTTTTGCATTCCCAGAGAGGATTATATTATTTTATATTTTGGTTCATTGAGGATGTGGAAATACTAAATATGTGTGGTGCTTTTATTTTATGTATTTTACATTACACTTGAAAAAAATAACATTTGTGCAATGCTATGGTGCATTAAAATCAACTGGACAGAAGGAAAGGTTTAATGTCACATAAAAGATGAAAGTGGGCTCACAGGGTAAGCCAGCCTCATACTCGGCATCTAAAAGCTGTGTGCTACACAGCCAGGACCTGCTTCTAACAATCATGAGTGGCGCGAAGCACCATCTATGATTGTTAACTAGTGTTGAGCGATACTGCTCGATATCTAAAAATATCGGATCGGAATGGCATCGCCGATATCACTAAATATCGCCGATATCCGATTCCGATACCGGAAGTCCCATGTAAGTCTATGGGAACAAAATATCGCAACTAAAAAAACACTTTCTTTCCTTGTAAACACAAAATATACACACACAGAATACATATACATATATATATATATATATATATATATATATATACACATGTCATTGTGACATATATATATACATATATTTATAGTTTATTCACTTCTACATAGTAAAATAGCCTCTGATTCAATTGCCGGGTAAAGCCGGCATTTGTGAAAAGACAGAAGCACCCGAGGGTCCAGTCGCCACAGAGATGTTGCATCGCACCCAGCGGTGTGACAACTTACTCTCAGGTAAGGAGGAAACACCCCATTGACTCCAACCACTGCATTCAACAGTACACTATGCCAGCTGAGTGTAGGCGGACCCAATGGGATGGTCTAGCTCAGGCTGGTTAGAACAGGGTGTAGCTAGTTGGATGGGAGGGGTTGAGGCAGCCTTATGCTGCATGTCTTTGTAGTAAGAATTGTTTCCTTTCCTGCTTTCTTACTACGTCGCATACTCCACTCTGCTACATCACTCTGCACCATTGCTCTATCTCACATCTATCTGCCCTGGAAGGATACCGTCTTACCTGTAGAAGACTTATCACCTAGCTGCACTACACCATCCCTGCCAGAGGACCTGCACAGCAGCGCTGGTCACCCTGACCAGGTACTACAGGTGGCGTCACGACAAACTACACAAACATTCTATCATCCCCTGGAAATATCCCACATTCCAGTGAGCGACCAGGGCACGGACATAGCTGTGCTACCCGTCACATCCCCCATAGATGTCGACGGGCTTGGTGCCGAGTACCCCCAAAACCTGTGGCTCTGTGCGACTCAACTTTGGCGTCACGAACAGGATTCAGAAGCTCGCTATAAGCGAGTCCTGTGTGCCTTAATTGAACTGTTTTTTTGCTTGAGAATTGCAAAAATCATCATAGACTGTATTTGCCATTTTTCCGTCATATCTGCGCCACGAGGCACAGGTGAAGAATAAGGGCGTGCTCTCGTGGGCGTACACTCACTCCGTGGCGCGAAAACGATGTCCGCACACTCTAAATGTTACTGCAATGTAAGATCGTGCCCCACAGCTCTGGAGTTCCGCCTCCTCATCCTCCTCAGTGGGCGGAAACGAACACGAAGGTCCCGCCTCCCTACAAAAGATGTCGCCTCTCCTGATGCTAATGACACATGTGACTTGGCAGAGATGGCGAATGGACGTGAGCAGAAGTGGGAAGGGATGGAGGAGTCAGAGCTCTCCCCCCACGGAAGCGACCCGATCGCCACGGAGCCACCGTTTGGCACCCGGCCTGGAAACCCTCCTACGCTGGAAGAAGCGGAGGATACCCTGAGAGACCTGGCCCGGCACCGGGAGGAGGTCGCCAGGATGGAAGCGAGCTGGCGGGCCCTAAAACTACAATTGGAGCGGCGCCAATCCCTCTTACCCCCTGAAGTGTCTGTACCGGAAGGTGAGGCACCCGTTCCAGTAGAGGAGGCCGTGCGGGCATCCCAGCCCTTGCAATCTGAACCGGTTGCCAGTATCTCAGTGGAGGCACCCGTTCCAGTAGAGGAGGCCGTGCGGGCATCCCAGCCCTTGCAATCTGAACCGGTTGCCAGTATCTCAGTGGAGGCACCCGTTCCAGTAGAGGAGGCCGTGCGGGCATCCCAGCCCTTGCAATCTGAACCGGTTGCCAGTATCTCAGTGGAGGCACCCGTTCCAGTAGAGGAGGCCGTGCGGGCATCCCAGCCCTTGCAATCTGAACCGGTTGCCAGTATCACAGTGGAGGCACCCGTTCCTGCTGAAAACGCCGCACCAGCACCCCAGATCCCGCTGTCTGCCCCCGTCGCTGAGGCAGAAGAAGCGACACCCGTCCTCATGGAGGAGGCCGCGCAGGCACCAGAGCTCTACCTGCCTGTACCGGAGCCCCGACCGTCATCTGTTCCAGAGCCGGCTGCTTCCGCCACAGGTGAGCGCCGCCAGGACTGGCGGGCGCCAGGAGAGCTGCCGCAAACCGGACATCGTAAGCTGGCGTTTGATGTTGGAGACATGGAGCTGCTGGTGGAGGAGAATTACAACCGGCGTCAGGAGGAAGAGTGGAGACGTCGGGAGCGGGAAGCAGAGCGACAAAGGGAGCAGCGAGAATCCCAAAAGCTTCGGCAACGTCACCTGGAGAAGGACCTGGCAGAGAAGGCACGTATAAGAAAGGATAAAAGTACGGTGAGGGAGCAGCGGCGTAAGGGTGCAGTACGGAACTTTAAGTTAAAAGGTGGTTGGGGCTTCATCCAGGAGCCTGGACTTTATTTAGAAGTTTTTGTAACCCGGTGGGACGTGGAGGCTCACCTCCCAGAAGGACACCCGGGGAGGGACCTGTTGCCAGGAGACTTGGTGACTTACACCCGACACTGGGGTTACAATGGATGGTACGCCCTAAATGTTACCAGGTGCGACCCCTACTCCCCAGAGTGTCAGGAAACTGACAGACCCTACGAGCCTTCAGCCTCCCCCAACCAGGCCTCTGCACAAGTGCCCACCCCACGCCGTAAATCTCCCCAGCCTCCCTCAGTGGTCTCCTCAGCAGCCCCAGCTATGGACATGATAATGATAGCTGGCCCGTACCCGGCGCCTGTTAGGCCCCCTGGGGTTCGTACAGTCCGGGACATAGGGTTCCAGACCCGGAGGGAGACTAAAGAGGTGGCCACACAGACCCAGATAGCGGGTCACGACGTCACTGTACAGGCCACACGACGTCATCAGGTCTGGGTGGACCCTCCTGTCACGGATGTTTGGCAAGCTCCAGAACAGTACCAGGTGGTACCTGTAAGAGGCCAGCCAAAGAAGTCTAAATAACCCGGACAGGGTCTCTGTATGTAAATAGTTAAATTATTGATGTACCCGGACGGGTGAATGTTCATAAAAAGAAGTTTATTGTTGCCTTAATATACCCAGGTTGGGTAATGGTTTGATGTACCCGGACAGGTGAATGTTCAGAAGAACAAGTTTATTGTTGCCTTAATATACCCAGGTTGGGTAATGGTGTTTCACTGTAATGAAAATGTTGAACTTTGAAGCCATGAACTGTACTGGCTCACAAACTTTTCTGTAAATAGTTGGCACTTCGGTGCTCCATCTTGGTTTTACAAAAAACTTTACTGTGCACTATTTTCAACTACCTCAGAAACTAAAAACCCGTTTGGTGTGGCCGAAAGTGAGGTCTGCTCAAGGA
>JARQOD010000005.1:275379845-275660530 GCA_033576555.1 Oophaga sylvatica
TTTGGGGTGTTCACATGGCTGCTTTGAGAGTGTGGGGCCCAGCCCCCTTTATGAATGTAGGGGCGTGACAATAGGTGTAAACCCCAGACACTATGAATTTCCCTTGTGTAAAACAGCGCCCTTACGGGCTTTTTTGTCAACTGATATGGCAGTCACCCCTCGGGAATGGGTACGGTGGACAGGGGCTTTTATCCATATTTGACCTGTGTTGCAAAAATTTCTTGCATATGGGCTGGCTGCACCCTGTAGTGATTTGTTCAAAGATTGGAAGGTAAGCGTGCTGCCTTTTTTTTGCTGTGTTAGCTGAATAGTAATACCCGGGCAGCAGGCAGTGTTACTATGCCGAAGAAAACCAGTTACGTCTTTTTTTAAAGATTTATTATTTGAATTTTTCTTTGATTTTCGGATAACCTTTTTAAAAAACAGGGTTTTTTTGTGAGTACTCACCGAAAAAATCTTTTTAAACCCCGCCTTTGGGGACACGAACAGGTGTTATGTGCTCCCCTGGACTAAAACACTAAGCAATACAAAAAAAAAGTAATCATCCTTCTGCAGTTTACACCTCTTCGGTTTGTTCGAACCAGTTGGGTCCCAAAGCGTGGAATCAAAAACTAAGTGCAATATGCCAAAACCAAGAATAACTACAAGCAAAATGGCCAAAAGGGGTGGGTGCTGTGTCCCCAATGAGCGGTCGGAAAAAAGGGGATTTTAGGTGGTACTCAAAAAAATCTCGTTTCCATGCCTATTGGGGGACACAGCCCCATGGGACGTCCTAAAGCAGTCCCTGAGTGGGAAAACATCTCAACGTGTGAGACCTCACGCACCCAATGCCTTAAAGACTAGTTGACTAGAAGGCAGACTTACAGATGCGAAACTGCCGATTGCAGAATTTGTCTGCCAAAGTCGCAGCCTTGCATACTTGCTGGGCGAAAGCCTGGTGCCGAATGGCCCAGGAAGCCCCCACTGATCGAGTGGAGTGAGCCTTAATCCCCGCCGGGATAGGCTGACCTTTGACACCGTAAGCTTCTTGGATCGCTGAACGAATCCATCGGGCAATCGTGCTCTTAGGAGCAGGCAGACCTTTCCTCAGTCCCTCCGGAAGCACAAACAGGGTATCTGATTTGCAGAAAGACGCTGTTCTGGAGATGTACCTCCTGAGGGCCCTGACCAGGTCCAAAGTGTGAAGAGCTTTCTCGGTACGATGGACCGGGGCCGGACAGAATGAAGGCAGAACTATGTCTTCATTCAGATGAAAGACCGAGACGACCTTAGGCAACAAAAGCTGGAGAATTCCTGAGCACCACCTTGCCTTGGTGGAAAATCAAAAAATGAGGTTTGCAAGACAAAGCTGCCAGTTCCGAGACCCGTCTGATGGACGTTATTGCCACAAGAAAGGCAACTTTCCATGAAAGAAGAGAGAGAGAAACCTCAAGCATGGGCTCGAAGGGGTTCTCTTGTAAGGCACTGAGGACCAAATTAAGATCCCAAGGTTCCAAGGGCATCTTGTAAGGAGGGACAAGATGGGACACGCCTTGGATGAATGTCTTAACCTGCGGCTTTGAAGCTATCCGTCGTTGAACAGGACGGAAAGAGCCGAAATTTGACCTTTGAGAGAGGCCAGCGCTAGACCAGAGTCTAAGCCTGCCTGAAGGAACTCCAAAATGGCAACGGTGGAAAACACCAAAGGAGACCGACCGTTATCTTTACACCATGAAAAGAACGTCTTCCAAACACGATGATAAAGGCGCATGGAAACAGGCTTTCTAGCATTGATCATGGTAGAGACCACTCGTTGTGAGAAACTGGCCTGGGCTAGGATCCAGGATTCAATGGCCAGGCTGTAAAACTGAGGACTCTCGAGTTCTGGTGGTAAATGGGTCCCTGGGAGAGGAGGTCTGGACGATTCGGTAACCGCGAAGGGACGTCGGCGACTAGATTTACTAGTTCTGCATACCACGCTCGGCGTGGCCAATCCGGAGCGACGAGGATTACTGGTATGCCCTCCGCCTTGATTTTTCTGATAACCCGAGGGATCAGCAGAAGTGGAGGAAAGATGTAGGGAAGACGGGACTGGCTCCATGGCAGTACTAGCGCATCGGAGCCGATGGCTAATGGGTCGCGAGACCTGGCTATGAACGCTGGAACCTTGGCGTTTGCTCTGGAGGCCATGAGATCGACGTCCGGAGTGCCCCAACGCTGACAAATCTGAAGAAAGACTTCCGGATGAAGAGACCACTCTCCGAAAGCTGTACCCTGGCGACTGAGAAAGTCCGTCGCCCAATTTTCAACTCCCGGAATGTGAACTGCCGAGATGAGCGAGTGGTTCGTCTCGGCCCATTACAGAATGTGCATCACTTCGAGCATTGCTCTTCTGCTTCGTGTGTCTCCCTGGCGATTGATGTACGCCACGGCCGTGGAGTTGTCTGATTGGAACCCGAATGGGACAACCTGCCAAGAGGTGATGGAAACGGTGAAGAGCTAGCCATATCGCACGGATCTCGAGGACATTGATTGGGAGGTTGGCTTCCTGAGTGGACCAACGTCCCTGAGCCGTGTGGTGACGAAATATTGCTCCCCATCCGAGGAGACTTGCGTCGGTGGTCACCACCAACCAGTGTACCGGAAGGAAAGACCTTCCCTGATCCAGTAACGACTTTACCATCCACCACTTGAGGGAGTGTCTGATCCTGGTTGTCAGATGAAAACGATGATCCAGGGAGGATGGATTCTTGTCCCAGGCTGAAATCAGCGCCTGCTGGAGGGGACGGAAGTGAAATTGAGCAAATGGCACTGCCTCGATGGATGCCACCATTTTTCCCAAGACCTGCATGGCGAACCGCAGGGAGTGAGACCGGGCAAGAATTAGCAGTTGAACTCCCCGGGACAGGGAGGATATCTTCTCTGGAGGGAGAAATACCAACCCTTGGTAAGTGTCCAGGATCATCCCCAAAAAGGAAATTCGCTAGGATGAGACTGGGTAGGACTTTTCTAGGTTCACTAGCCATCCTAGGCGAGACAGAGTGTCGATGGCAACAGTGGCACTCTCTGCACAAGTTCGATAGGACGGGCCCTTGACGAGAATTTCGTCCAGGT
This sequence comes from Oophaga sylvatica, assembly GCA_033576555.1. Classification (NCBI taxonomy): domain Eukaryota; kingdom Metazoa; phylum Chordata; class Amphibia; order Anura; family Dendrobatidae; genus Oophaga; species Oophaga sylvatica. The sequence continues at coordinate 275,382,939 of JARQOD010000005.1, forward strand.
AGGGTAAGATGACCACACCCGAGAGTGTAGGATGGACATGACGGCCGCCATGACCTTTGTAAACACTCTGAGGGCGGTGGCGAGACCGAAGGGCAGAGCAGTAAACTAAAAATGTTCTTCTCCTATCGCAAAGCATAGAAAACGCTGGTGACTTGGGAAGATTGGTATGTGAAGGTATGCGTCTTTGATGTCGATGGACGCAAGATATTCCTCTTTTTCCAGGGAAGCGATGACTGAACGGAGGGATTCCATCCTTAAGTGGCGTACTCTGATTAATTTGTTCAACAGCTTTAGATCTAGGATGGGGCGCATGGTTCCGTTCTTTTTGGGGACCACGAACAGATTTGAGTAGAAACCCTTGAACCTTTCCGTGGGAGGAACTGTGACAATGACTGCGCTTTTGCGGAGGGCATGTATGGCCTGATAGAAAGGAGCTGCTAGTGCCCCTGTCTTTGGGATACGAGACTGGAAGAAACGTGTTGGTGGAGGAAACTCTAATTCAATTTTGTATCCAAAGGACACGAGGTCCCTGACCCATTGGTCGTGGATGACCGCCTGACAGACCTGAGAGAACAAGAGTAGACATCCGCCTACCCTGTCCGTGTCCTCCGGACACGGCATGGAGTCATTGAGAGAACTTGCGGGAAGGAGTGGTCTTAGGTCTGGACAGGGGAGATCTGTTTCTCCAGGAGTTAGATGGTTTGAATGAAGGATGCGAACTCCTGTCCCTTCATGGGGGACGGGCCGAACCCGCAGAGATGGATGAGGAAGACCAGTTTGTGGATCCGCGAAAAGGTCGGGAGCGAACCTGAAATTGGTTCCGAAACCGTCGAGTAGATCTACGTTGGGGAAGAAATTTACTCTTTCCCCCCGTGGCATCCGAGATAATCTGATCTAGTTTTTCTCCAAACAAGCGCCCATTTTGATATGGCAAGGAAGTCAGAGATTTCTTTGAAGCGGAGTCTGCTCGCCATTCTTGGAGCCAAAGGGCTCGTCTGATGGTAACTGCGTTTGCGGCTGCCTGTGCAGAGCAATTAGCAGCGTCTAGGGAGGCATGGACAACGTAATCACCAGCCCGGGCGATCTGGTAGGCGAGACTAGATACCTCGGGAGGTAGACTATTGTGTCAACTGATTCTAACTAGGGCCTCTACCCAGGCTGCTATCGCTCTGGCTACCCAAGTGATGGCAAAGGAAGGGAAAAGTGCTGTCCCCGCAGCCTCGAAGACTGACTTCGCCAGGTTGTCAATCTGGCAATCAGTGAGATTTTTGATGGAAGATCCGTCCGACAGAGAGAGGAGAGTTTTTGAAGCTAGTCTCGAAATGGGTGGGTCCACGGCAGGGGACTCGGTCCACTCTTTGTTTAGAGAAGATGCAAAGGGGTACAGCGTCTCGAACGGCTTTTGACCTGTGAATCGCTTATCTGGGCAACTTCTATGTCTTTGCACAATACACGGGGTGGACCGGATTGGACCCAGGTTCCTCCTCTACTTTGAGGATCTGATTCACAGCCTCGATGAGAGAGTCTATGGATTCCTGGAACTCAGGAGAGTCCGGGTCTGCGGCTACATCTGACTCATATTCAGAGTCGTGTTCGCTGTGGGGACCTGTTGAGGGGGAACGAGACACAGAATTAGATGCCGAGGCATCTGAGTTCCGTGGAGACGCATCACGGGTATGTTTCCTAGAAGAATGTGCGCTCTGTGACGCCCTCCGGGCCCTGTCTGAGGAAGACTCTCGTGTGGCTGGGGGGCCGTCTAGAGAAGGTACGCAGATGCCCTGGCTTCAGGAGGAATCACGAAAGGCTTCTAAGGCCTTAGTAAGAGAGTCCATGGACTGTGCCAAGGAATTAGCCCACTGTGGGGGGCTGGCATCACTGTGGTCTACAGTAGCGGGGGGCTCCTGAGGGCATGAGGCTTCGCAGGCCGCACAGAGGTTTAGGGTGTCTCCGAGGTAGGGAGACGTTACATGAGGTACATGAGGCATAGATCACTGTGTGTGACTTTTCCGCCTTCTTAGCAGCTCTTGGCTGAGATATATTGCAGAAGCCTGTACGGAGCTGCGTCTGACTGCTAACAGACTGTGGTGCAGGGCTTACAGTGTATCTGCAGTGGAGGGGTTAAGCAATGTACAGGCAAGGGGATAAGTGGCTTGTGCAGCTTACGCAGGTCCTGCGTCCTGTGTCCGTGCCGCCAGAGGAAAATGCCCGACGTCCGTTGCAGAAAATGGCGCTTCCCCCTCTTCCTGGGGTTGGAACGCGCCAGGAAGTAAGGCCCGAGACGAAATCTGGCGCTTCTCGTTTGCGGTGAGAAGCGCCAGAAAAAAAGGAGAGGGCAGAGTAAGGGACGGGGAGGAGGGAGTGCCGACTCCTCCTGTACTAAGCGCCGGCACTAGAAGGCCGTGGGCGCAATGAAAAGGGGCGGAGAGAGCCGGGGGCAGGTTTGGGCTTAGTGAGGCCTAAAGCCGGGGACTAAATCGCTGTAGAGGCGGAGGGGACGCTGTCCCATGCTAATGAGAACGATTCCCCCCCCCCCAAGGACACTGCCCAGACCTCGGAGAGAAAAGGAGAAGCTCTCCCCCCCGCTGCTGTACTCACTCTGCGGTGCTCCTTGGATGTAGCAGAGTCGGGAGCGCTGCGTGGCCGCACAAAAGGAGGATCTGGTCCGCTCCTTTTCTCCTCAATCCATCATCCCTTTAATAGGGAGGTGGAGAGGGCTCTTTGTCTCCTGTCACCAGCCGTTCTCCACAGTGGTGGTGCAGTGGGGTCCCATAGATGCCGCAGGTAAGCCTTGTGCTGCTGCCCGGGGACCGTAGAGGGCTGAGGGCCTGGCTCCAGAAGGGGGTACGTGGGGGTGACACCCCATGTTCCCGTCCGTTGTCGGTGCGGGAAGATCAGACCCATTAAAGGATCCGTCGCCCCTGATGAGCGCCCAGGCAGATGTAAAAGGTTGCAGGAGGGGGTACGGGGAGACGACACTCCGCGTTCCCGCCTGTTGACAATTTTGGGAGATCGGGACCTTGAAAGGCCCCGTCGCTCGATTATTCCATGTAAAAAGTAAAAAATTTAAATTTAAAAATAAAATAAGAAAGTTGGGGTCTGATCAGACCCTAGTGCCTCCTACAGACACTAAGCAAGAACTGGTTCAGAACAGAGCCAGCAGAGGGTGTATACTGGAAAAGGAGGAGTTAACTTTTTTTTGTGTATTTGCTTAGTGTCCTCCTTGTGGCAGCAGCATAACACCCATGGTTCTGTGTCCCCCAATGAGGCGATGGAGAAAAACACTAATTTGTATCTCGCTAACAGTCAGACTACTAGGTAGTATTAAGCTTAGATTTTTGAAAAAAACTATTTCTTTGTTGTTCAGGATGAAGCACAGTCAGAAATAAAATACAAAAGTGTAGTTATGATATCGGAGTGTTTACTTCATGATTCAATAGCTGTTCATTTGTTCCAAAAAATATATTTCAGTGATAAAAACTGACATCTTACAAAGTTTGAGCAAGGTCTACTACTTCTCTGATGACTCTTCTGAACAGTATAAAAAAGAATCTTTATAACTATATGCCATCACAAGAAAGATTTGGAGTGGAAGAAGAATGGCACTTTAGGTTTAGAAGGCACCGTGAAACACCTCGCAGATCGACATAGCCTCCAGAAGTCATATTCACACCAAATCCTAAGACCCATGCAAATTTTCAACTGGCGTGAGAACAGTATTCCTAACATCTAGTTCATGGACTGGACAAACCAGGACTACGAAGAAGAGGAAAGTTTGCTAAAACATCGGTTTCTAAAAGCAGAACCCATCAAAGGGACTCAACAATACCACACTGCCATTCCATGTAGTGACACAGAAATAAAAACAAGGAATTTTTCATTCAGCAACAACAGTGACGTCGATGAACTGATTGAAGGTGGCACATGATTGGAAATGGATGACATAACTGGTTATGTGACCTGTGAATATGATCGGTACTGCTAGCTGGCTAATGTGCTCTCCAGTGATTATGGTACTGAAGAAGTAGAAGTGTCTTTTCTGCACCTTCTGGTCCATCAACATCCTTTGTGTATCCAAGAAAACCAGACATTTTAAAAGTAAACACAAATCATATATTAACTCAGGTGGACCAAACCCCATAACAGCCAGACATAGTCTGACACAAGAAAACGGCCATTGTTAGTAAGAGATTGTGGAAAAAATTACTTTTCACCCAGTGAAAGGGACAAAATGAGGATAAAAGATCAGTGTAAAGACTTACTATTAATTGTTTAAGACTAGTTAATATTTTATAGTTTGATGATTTAACTACTGTATTATTCTTTCTAAAAACTTGAAAAAAATCACATTTAGTGATGTAATAAAAAAAATTGTTACATGTATATTTAAAAAGGGGCTAAATATAGTTATATACTTTTAATTTTAGTATTAAATCTATATGATTAGGACGAGACTGTATTTAGAAAATCACGCTTAGAAATATGATGCTACAGAGATTCCAACTTGAATCCCTGAACAAATGTAATCAAGAACACAAGTAACACATATGCTTTAAAAAAAAAAAAAATATATGACAGTTTTCCCGAAATCGCCCATCAAAATTTAGAATTTGCCTCCTCAAAAACCAAATGTCAACAAATATAGTCTTGTGACATATCACATTAAAGCCTGTACAATAATAAACAAAATGGGGCCTCCCTAATCTCTTTATCTTAATTCTGGCCTGAGAAAAGATAACAAATGTAATGTCACAGAAGCCCAAAATTCAGGCTTCCAAAACTTTATAAATCTACAAAAATACGTTTTTTAGTTCACTACAGTAGCATTTCAAAAAACACCAAAGAAAATTAAGATTCTGATATGTCTGGTAAAAAAAATAATCAGATTTGAATCACTTGAAATGGAATGACTGTTTCAACAAACACTACAAGCAAATAAAATAAATTTTGTAATGTATCTTAAGCAGGGCCGGCGTCAGCACCCGGGCAAGTTCCGGGGCCCTGAGCAGCGGGGGGGCCCACTCACAGTCGGGGACACCGGCATGCTATGAGGGCCCGGTGCTTGTGCCAGGAACGGGGGCCGATGCCTCGAGCAGAGCAGCAGCCAGTGAGGAGAGGTATTTCATTTTTTTTTTTTTTCTGTTTGGCGCAATATATGGAGACCATCATATGGGGCCCATCTTACACAGGAGTATCATATATGGGGCCCATCATACACTGGAGCATCATATATGGGGCCCATCATACACTGGATCATTACATGGGGCCCATCATACACTGGAGCATCATATATGGGGCCCATTATATATGGAGAATTATATGGGGCCAATCATACACTGGAGCATCATATATGGGGCCCATTATTTATGGAGCATTATATGGGGCCCATCATGCACTGAAGCATCATATATGGGGCCCATCATATACTGGGGAATCATATATGGGGCCCATTATATATGGAACATCATATGGGGCCCATTATATATGGACTATCATTTGGGGCCTACTATATATGTAGCATCTTATAGGGTCCATTATATATGGAGCATTATATGGGGCTCATTATTCTGTATGGAGAAATATATGGGGTTCATTATTCTGCATGGAGCACTATGGGGTGCCCATAACACTGTATGGATGACTATACTGTTTGTCTTTTGAGCTATTGTAGAATTTACAACAGATAAGCCATGTAATGTATGAAGTAAGTGAAATTTCTGGCATTGTACTATACCTATATTTCTCTGCCGTATCGGAGCATCATAAATTGTGGTATGTGTTAAAGGGGCCCACTGAGACTTTCGCCCTGAGCCCACGAAAACCTGGAGCCGACCCTGATCTTAAGTCACAGAATTCTGCTTTTTTCTTGATTTATGGGCCATTTTTTCCCCTTCCATTTCATAAACTGAACATTCTGTGCTCGTTCCCACTTGTGATTACATCGGACAAATACAATCCGATTTTTTCATCGGATTGCATTCGTACCAATTTAATCCTATCCTTCTGTTCTCGATGGAATTTTGTTTACAGCTCTGATTGGATCGCGATTGAAAGGGAAATTCGAGTCATACGCACCCATATAAGTATATGGGTGCATGTGAATCATAACCCTGCACTTTGATATCACCGGAGTGCACTCCGATTCCTGCAGACGCCAGCACCAGAAGAGATGGAGAAATTATTTTCTTGCTTCCTTCGCAGCTATGCGAGTATCAGAGCACAGAGCACTGACACTCGGCTCAAGCTCACAGCAGAGCTGGAGCCAGGTGTCATTAGCATATCTGAAAAACTGCTCAAATCAGTATTCCTTAAAGACTACCAGCAAAGAGGTGTCAGGTTACATAGCGTACTGAAGGCTGTGGAGATGGGAAGAGGTAGTGCGGAGTTCTCAACATAAAAAGAGGCACACAGATATATTGCTGCACCTTCAAACAATCTACCTCACTACAACGCTGGACTCACAGCCACATAGCTCAGTACTGCTATATAATATCTTCTAATGCTGCTTCATGAAGCTTCTAAATATGCTACACAAAGAAAGAAGAGCAGGAATAACTTAGGTCTCTGTGGGAAATTTATGAATTTATGGGAAACATGACAGCAGCTTTTCTGGAGCCACTAGATTAGAGAAAACTGAGAATCAGAGAAAGAGTACATGTATGGGAAATTTGTGAAAAATGCATGACACAAATCGTATAATGGCCAGTAATGAGGATATTCCTCATGTAAACCCAATCGCTTTCTATGAAAAGTTATCTGAAATGATGCTTTACTTGTATGGCTTTTAAAAATTTGACCACCAACCTTTTAAGCTCTCCCATGAAGATTTCTGAAATCTGCTTCACAGCATGTTTCGCAACCCAGTTCCAGTGAAGGGTTAACAAGGCAAGATCATCATGCTCCAAGCCAACATTTTCAGATATCAGTCTGAACCTATCACGCCACCTGAGGCAGAAGAAAACCTAGAAAGAAGGAATCAGTAAATGTATTACTTTAACCCCTCAGGGTGGTTTGCACGGTAATTACCGGGTCAATTTTTACAACTCTGACCACTGTCTCTTTATGAGGTTATAACTCTGGAACGCTTCAACGGATGTTCGCGATTCTGATATTGTTTTCTCGTTACATATTGTACTTCACATTAGTGGTAAAATTTCTTCGATATACCTTGCGTTTAATTTAAAAAAAAACCCGGAAATATGGTGAAAATTTTGCAATTTTCAAACTTTGAATTTTTATTCCCTTAAAACAGAGAAATATGTCACACAAAATAGCTAATAAATAACATTTCCTACATGTCTACTTTACATCAGCACAATTTTGGAACCAACATTTTTTTTTTTGTTAGGCAGTTATAAGGGTTAAAATTTGACCAGCGATTTCTCATTTTTACAACAAAATTTACAAAGCCATTTTTTTTAGGAACCACCTCACATTTGAAGTCACTTTGAGGGGTCTATATGGCAGAAAATACCCAAAAGTGACACCATTCTTAAAACTGCACCACTCAAGGTACTCAAAACCACATTCAAGAAGTTCATTAACCCTTCAGGTGCTTCACAGGAGCTGAAGCAACGTGGAAGGAAAAAATGAACATTTAACTTTTTAGTCACAAAAATGATCTTTTACAAACATTTTTTTATTTTGACAAGGGTAAAAGGAGAAAATGGACAGGTAAAGTTGTTGTGCAATTTCTCCTGAGTATGCCGATACCCCATATGTGGGGGAAAACCACTGTTTGGGAGCACGGCAGGGCTCGTAAGAGAAGGAGCGCCGTTAAACTTTTTCAAACCAAAATTGGCTGGTATTGAGATTGGACGCCATGTCGTGTTTGGAGAACCCCTGTGTGCCTAAACAGTGGAAATACCCCACAAGTGTCACCATTTTGGAAACTAGATCCCCTAAGGAACTTATCTAGATTTGTTTTGAGCACTTTGAACCCCCAAGTGTTTCACAAAAGTTTATAATGCCTGGGTGTGAAAAAAAAAATGTTTCCACAAAAATGATTTTTTTAGTCCCCAATTTTTGATTTTTCCCAAGGAAATTGGACCCAAAAGTTGTTGTCCAATTTGTCTTGAGTACGCTGATACCCCATATGTGGGGGGGGGGGGGGGAATTGTTTGGGCGCACGGCATGGCTTGGAAAGGAAGTAATAACGTTTTGGAATGCAGACGTTGATGGGTGTCATGTTCCGTTTGTAGAGCCCCAAATGAGCCTAAACAGTAGAAACCCCCCCACAAGTGACCACATTTTGGAAACTAGACCACCTAAGGAACTTATCTAGATCTGTGGTGAGCATTTTGAACCCCCAAGTGCTTCACACAAGTTTATAATGCCCGGGCATGAAAATAAAAAATCCTATTTTTTCCCACAAAAATGATCTTTTAGTCAACAATTTTTTATTTTCCCAAGGGTAACAGGATAAATTGTACCACAAATTTGTTGTCCAATTTGTCCTGAGTACGCTGATACCCCATAAGTGGGGGGGAACCACTGGGCGCACGGCAGAGCTCGGAATGGAAGGAGAGCCATTTGACTTTTTCCAACCAAAATTGGCTGGAATTGAGATTGGACGCCGTATCGCATTTGGAGAGCCCCTGATGTGCCTAAACAGTGGAAACCCCCAACAAGAGACCCCATTTTGGAAACTAGACCACCAAAGGAACTTATCTAGATCTGTGGTGAGCAATTTGAACCCCCAAGTGCTTCACACAAATTTATAACGTAGAGCCGTAAAATTAAAAAATCATTTTTTCCACAAAAATGATCTTTTCACCCCAATTTTTATTTTCTCAAGGGTAACAAGACCCCAAAAGTTATTGTGCAATTTGTCCTGAGTACGCTGATACTCCATATGTGGGGGTAAACCACTGTTTGGGTGCATGGCAGAGCTTGGAAGGGAAGGAGCGCCGTTTGACTATTTCAACGCAGAATTGGCTGGACGCCATGCTGCATTTGGAGAGCCCCTGATGTGCCTAAACAGTGGAAACCCCCCACAAATGACACCATTTTGGAAACTAGACTCCTCAAGGAACTTATCTAGATGTGTGGTGAGAACTTTGAACCCCCAGGTGCTTCACAGAAGTTTATAATGTACAGCCAATAAAATAAAAAATCATAATTATTTTCCACAAAAATATTTTCGCCCCCAATTTTTTATTTTCCAAGGGTAACAGAAGAAATAGGACCCCACGAGTTATTGTGCAATTTGTCCTCAGTACGCTGATACCCCATATGTGGGGGTAAACTACTGTTTGGGCGCATGGCAAAGCTCAGAAGGGAAGAAGCACACTGACTTTCAACACAGAATTGGCTGGAATTGAGATCAGACGCCATGTCACTTTTGGAGAGCCCCTGATGTGCCTAAACAGTGGAAACCCCCCAATTCTAACTCCAACCCTAACCCCAACACACTCCTAACCCTAGTCCCATATCTAACCATAACCCAAAGCTAACCCTAACACACCCCTAACCCCAATCCCAACACTAACCATAATAGGAAAATGGAAATAAAAACATTTTTTTAATTTTATTATTTTCCCTAACTAAGGGGGTGATAAAGGGGGGGGTTTGATTTACTATTTATAGCTGGTTTTTATGTTTGGCAGCTGTCACACGCTAAGAGACGCTTTTTATTGCAAAAATTAGTTTTTGCATCACATTTTGAGAGCTATAATTTTTCCATATTTTGGCCCACAGAGTCATGTGAGGTCTTATCTTTTGCGTGACGAGTTGACGTTTTTATTGGTACAATTTTTGGGCACGTGACATTTTTTGATCGCTTTTTATTACGATTTTTGGGAGGTTAGAATGAACAAAAATCAGCAATTCATGAATTTCTTTTTGGGGGGGGGGGGGGGGGTTTATACCGTTCCGAGTGTGGTAAAAATTGATAAAGTAGTTTTATTCTTCGGGTTAATACGATTACAGCAATACCTCATTTATATCATTTTTTTAAGTTTTGGCGCTTTTATACATTAAAAATCATTTTATATAAAAAATAATTATTTTTGCATCACTTTATTCTGCGAGCTATAACTTTTTCATTTTTTCGCTGATGATGCTGTATGGCTGCTTGTTTTTTGCGGGACAAGATGACGTTTTCAGCGGTACCATGTTTATTTATATCCGTCTTTTTGATTGTGTGTTATTCCACTTTTTGTTCGGCGATATGATAAAAATAACAAAAAAACAATGCTTTAAGGGGTTCACTAAAGGGGTTAACTAGTGGGACAGTTTCATAGGGCGGGTCGTTACGGAGGCAGCGATGCTAAATATGTGTACTTTTCTTTTTCTTTTTTTTATTTACATAAAGAAATGAATTTATTGGGGAATATTTTTTTCTTTATTTAGGGATTTTTTTAAATTACTTTTACACGTTTATTTTACTTTTTTTTTACTATTTTACATTGTCCCAGGGTAGGACACCCCTGTATAGTGTCAGATCGCAGATCTGACACAGTGCATACCACTGTGTCAGATCTGCGATCTGACAGACACTGCAGGAGGTTTTCTCAGCGCCTGCTCTCAGCAGGCACTGAGGAAGCCGCCTGCCTGCAGGACCCCGCGGCCATCTTGGATCCGGGGTCCTGCAGGGAGGAGGCCCTCGGAACAGTGCGATCATATCGCGCTGCTCTGAGGGTCTCAGGGAAGCATGCAGAGAGCCCCCTCCCTGCGCGATGCTTCCCTATGCTGCCGGAACACTGCGATCATGTTTGAGCGCAGTGTGCCGGGGGTTAATGTGCTGGGAGCGGTCTGTGACCGCTCCTGGCACATAGTGCCGGGTGTCTGCTGTATCAGCTGACACCCGGGAGCGCATCCTATCGCATGTGACGTACTATCCCGTCCATGGTCATACGGGCCCAGGTACCATGGATGGGATAGTACGTCCGATGTCAGAAAGGGGTTAAAGGGAACCTGTCACCAGGTTTGGCCGATACGAGTTACGGCCACCGCCTTTCAGGGCTTATCTACAGCATTCTATAATGCTGTAAGATAAGCCCCCTATCCGACCTGCAAGATAAGAAAAACACATTTTATTATACTCGCCTGCAGGGCGGTCCTGTCCGATGGGTGTCGCAGGTCCTGGTCTGGCACCTCCCATCTACTTGCAATGCCGCCCTCCTGCTTGCTTCATGGCTCCATCGCAAAAGTACTGCAGTGCGCAGGCACTGGGCCTGTCTGACCTTACCCAGCGCCTGCGATTGCTGCTGGAAGCTCGGTTTATGTGACAGCCGAACCCCGGCTCTCACTGCCAGGAGAGGTGCCATACCTCCCCACTCTGTTTAACCCTCTAAAAGTTGCAATCGATATCAATCGTAAAGTTTAGGGGGCTGAAAGAGGAAGGGAGCTCCCTCTCTCATTCCATCAGCCTTCCCGCTAGGTCATCACAAGGGTATGATCATTGTCATGGCAACCAGAGGTATGATGGCCCCAGGGTATGGCAGCTATGGCAAGCCTGTTGAACCATGCTGAGAGCATGGTCTTTGAGGATTCTGTCAGTGAAGCACAGACAGATGTACAACATTGCAATACAGTATACCAGCGATCAGATTGAAAACAGTTAAAGTCATATAGATGAAAGTACAAAAAAAATAATAAAAAAAAAATATATATATATATATATATATTATATATATATACACACACACACATACACATATTTTATATAAATACAATAAACATTTGATATTGTCAAATGACAATTTTTATTGTGTAAAAGCGGCAAAACAAAAAAATTATAAAAATGTGGAACCGCAGGAATCAAACTGCCCTTAAAAAAAATAAATAAAGCTCATGAATTTTACTACATGCGGATAATAAAAAAAAACAACAACAAAAAAAAATTCTTGAATTGCTGGCTATATTAATTCTGCCTCCCAAAAATTGGAATAGAAAGCGATCAAAAAATGTTATGTGCCCGAAAATGTTAACAATAAAAATGTCGGGGGCGTGTCCTAGCTCTTGTGGCATGAAGACACAGGAGCTGTGAGCTCCCATAGAGTTCCCTACTAAAGCGACTTTAAGCTACTTTAGAGGCAAAAAAAACAACTTCCTGAGGTTCTTGATCAACAGATCTCTGAAAAAAGAACAAAATAAGACCAAGATTAGGTCCCTAGGACAACAGGGACCAAATATATCACACATAGAAGCCAGCGGTATTACTGCCCAGCCTCCCCTGAACAACGCAACAGGACTGCCTTCATCAAGAAGCCAGAAACTACTCACTGTGGTCTGCATTAGTGTCCAGTGATTGGCTCACCAAGGAGAATTCAGGGTCCGAGGCTGGTGTCTGTCTGGCCCCTGGAGCGACTACCGGGGAGACACCCGTGAGGCCCCGGGCTGAAGAAAAGCTTACAGATGCTTCCTGCTTCTGACAGAGAAACCTCGTGCTGAGGACGAGGTGTCAGCCATCTTGCAAGGACTTAGGAGCTGCAGAAGACCCGTCCCTGTCAGCCAGCGCTGAGGAGAAGATTCATTGGGGGAGAGTGTAGCCCCTTCTGGGAGATCGAGGGGAGGACAAACATCGGTGAACAGTCGGGACAAGCACAGCGACACCACTGAGAGGAGAACCCCTGCAGAGCTTCGGTGACAGAGGAGAGGAGCCTGGGAGGAGAGGAGCTGCAGCATTCGGTTCAACTTATCTCAGCTCACACCAATCCAGTAGCTGCAGAGGACCCGTCCCTGTCCACCAGCGCTGAGGAGTAGATCTGTCGGTGGAGAGTGAAGCCCCTTCCAGGAGAACCTGTAGATGCCCTGCTTCAGAGAATCATCAAGCATCGGTGAATGGTGGAGACTAGCTGCTGAGAAGAGAACGCCTGCAGAGCTCCAGTGACAGTGGAGGGAAGCCTCAGAGGAGAAGAGCTGCAGCACTTAGTTCATCTTGCCTCAGCACACACCAATCAGGTGATCAGCTGTTTGCTACACATATAAGCTGGTGATTACTGCTACTCCCCACACAAACTGTTCACAAACAGGAGTACTGACATATTTTTAATAAATCTGTGAATACTGTAATCTGTGCCATCAGTGCAGTGCCCTGGGGTGCTGTACTCACACATATAACTCACACATATTAAGCCACCTATTCTCTGTTTTGCCCTTGAGCCAGTGGGGCCCTGATCTCCTCTTCATAAAGCCAGATTCTGTTCTGCTTGATGTTGGATATCTTAAAGGATGAGGGGATATTAGACAACACCTGCATAGACCCCTCAGAGACATCGTTTTAGTCTCTTTAGAAGATTTGCGCATACAACTTGTACTTAGGCATTATTAAGCATTCAAACTCATTGTTCATAGAGGTATATGTTTTTCTACAGCTAATTAAACAATTTTGGGTCATTCTGGGGCTTACCCTCGAAACTATACATTTAAAGGGGTCACCAGAAATTCTCCCAAACTTGCAGCCATAACCAAGAAACTCACTCTGGGTCTCTCTTACATTTTATGCTGATAGAGGTAAATCTAAAGTGACATATACCAGTTCCTTACCCATAATTGGTATCTGAAACCTCAAGAGCCACCCAAGTTTTATATCCATTTGGTTACATAGCATTTTAAATCCATTGAAACAATTTTGAAGTTTTTTGGGGCTCACCCTCGAAATTAAAAATTTAAAGAGGTTGTCAGAAAACTGCCCAGATACGTAGTGTTAACAAACAATACATAATAAGTTTTTTTCTTATGTTTCAAATCCTTTTTCTTGCATAACTCCTGACAGAGGTAAATCTAAGAAGACAAATATCTTTTTTTTTTCCCATAGTTAGTATTTAAAACCTTGATTAGTATTCTTCTCTTGCTTAATTCAAAAGAGACACTAAGAACACTGGGGATCACTACCAAGTAAAAAATTTAAAGGGGCTGCTAAGAGATCACCCAATTTTGTAACAACAATAAAGAGGCATATCCAGGGGATACTTCCATTGTATTTTGCTTTGAAACTCTACCTGCATCATAAGAAAAATGGATCAACGAAAAGACAACAGAAAATCTACCCTAAAATCTCATCAATCTACAGACCACCGCTTCTCTAAATCAACTGAAGATCTCACAAATGCACTTAGTCCGGTCAAATCGAGGTCACCTCTTAAGAGGGATGAACCCACAACTAACAAAGTTAAACAGCTACCCTTAACTTCTCATAGTGGGGCCATCAAGTCGAATCTACAGAAAAAACTACCCCCCAAGTAACTAAAACAAATGCTCTCCCACTCAATTAAACACAGAGGATAAGAAAGCTTTTTCTGTAGCTCTAAACGCTGCTTTTGTAGAGGTCATGGACATATCTGAGTCAAACAAAAGGAGAAAGCCAGACAAAGACTCTCCAGCAGCTGATTCTGACTCTGACACTATTTCGAGGACACTTCCCCAAACGGAAGCCCTGCCTCATCCCGCAGGAAAAGAGACCATCATACGCCACAACATCAAGTAGAGAATACAAGCGCTAGCGAGGATTTTCTACTTAAAATCACCAACCTCATTGATAAAAGACTTAAAGCGGGTTTTGAACAATACCAAAATTCGTTTATTGAAGTCTGCCAGGGCATTACCCAAAAACTAGAATTGAACGAAAAAAGAATCACCAAGGTTGAAAACAAAACAGATAATCTTACAAAACAGAACATTGAACTAAAAACCGAAATTAATAGCCTAAAGTCTAAGTTAGCAGATCTCGAGGACAGGAGTAGGAGAAACAACTTGAAAATTCGAGGCATTCCAGAAGACATTCCACAATCGGACTTATCTGATTACGCCAAAAGCCTGTTCAAGAAAGCCATTCCCTCTCTGACGAATATGGAACTCAGCATCGATAGAATCCACAGACTTCCGCGGCCCGCAGGTGTCCCCCAGATAAACCAAGGGACACAATTCTAAGGATTCACTTTTTCAGTACGAAAGAAAGAATCCAAAATTTTGTGAGAGACAGTGGCACCTTTCCAGACCCATTCAACCATGTAAAGATCTTCGCGGATTTCTCCAAACACACAACTGATACCCGCAGGTCTTTCAGGGAAGCAATCTCCTCCCTGAGGAGAGGGGGATCCAGTACAGATGGGGCTTCCCAACTAAATTGTTGATTCTTTATAAAGGAAAAACCATCCCCTTAAGCAGTCCAAGAGAAGCATTAGATTTTCTTAGCTCTCTCCCGGGAGGGAAAAACTCTTAGAGATAGGGAGTGAGGCATTGACTCTGGTTTCATGTCTCTCTCTTTCTGTTTAATACTTATTTTACAGGCAGTTCTCCCTGCTATAATTCATAACCAATCTTCGCAGTTATGTATACCCTTCTGTTCCTGTTACAGTCTCTAGTAACTGTTAGAAAGGGAAATTTGTGGGCTCAAATCACACGAACTTTACCCACAACAGGAGAGATCTCACCGAGGGTGTTGATCCTCCAGGAGAACTCCTTAACCTGAAGTTATATTGCTAATATTTTGAATTCTTGTTTCTGAACTTGTAATTGAATTCTGTTATTGTTATTTGAATTTTGCTGTTTACTTATATATATTTGTAATTCTACTTCTCTTTCTTTGTCCTGGTTCTACCCACAACTTTGTACTCATTTAAACCAATGAACCTAAAAATCTTGTCTAATAACGTCAGAGGTCTTAATAGTCCTTGGAAGAGGTATACCACTTGGAAAGAGGTTAGACAAAGCCATGCCGACATTATATGCCTCCAAGAAGTCAAATTCGCTAGTGGTAATCACCCCGGATTCTCTCACAGAAATTTCCCCCATGTTTTTATGTCTCTAAATTCGAGGAAGAAAGCCGGGGTTATTACCGCTATTAGAGACAATGTCTCGTTTCAATTGATAGAGGAGATTGATGACCCCGAAGGCAGATTCCATATTCTAATCTGCCTCCTTAATAATAAAATTTGTACTATTGCAAATCTATATACCCCTAACCAGAGACACTTGATCTTCCTAGAAAAGCTACTGAAAACAATTCAAACTCACAGGAAAGGAGAGTTGTTTCTGGTGGGGGATTTCAACATTGTCCCAGACGGACGTATGGATTCAACATCATCCACCCGCCATTTAGCCACATCGCTAAATGACTGGCTTCTTAAAAATTAGCTTTATGACGCATTCCGATGTCTAAATTCCTCTTCCAGGGAATACACCCATTATTCGTGTGTACACAATACTTTCTCGCGAATTGATTTATTTTTGACTGACGTTTTCTCCCTCTAATCTGTTTCTATTCTTGATAGGTCCATCTCAAACCACTCACCGGTCCTGATAGAAATCGCACTGGGACCCCCCCAATAGGGATGTATTTCTGTGGAAATGCAACTCTATTCTCATAAAAATACCAGAATACAAAACGGAACTAGAAGAGGCCATTAAACATTACTTCACTGAAAATAAATCAGATGAAATAGACCCTTCACAATTTGGAACGCCCACAAGGCAGTCATTAGAGGAAAACTAATACAAATTTCCTCAAGATACAACCGGGAAAAAAGAGAAAAAATAAAAAACATCCAGCTACATATCAAATCCAAAGAGGACCTCTTGGCTAATCTCCCTTCACCTTCCCCAACTATCCATTTAGAAATTCTTGAGCTCAGACAAAAACTCAAAACAGCCATACTTGCTGAATATGATTCAGCAATTAAAACTTCAAAGTTTAAGGCTTACTCTTCGCTTAATAAACCAACAAAATTCATGTTGGGGAGGTTGAAACAAGATAGGATCAAGAAAAGGGTCAATAAAATAAGAAACCATTTAGGTGACATCAAACAACATCCAAAGGATATCGCTGACACATTCGCCGACTATTACTTTAATCTCTATAACCTTAATTCAGACCCGAAAATTACTCCCCAAATCCCAGTGACATTAAGACCTTTTTAAATGATCTAAACCTACCTAAATTAGACCTGCTTGAATTGAACTCATTGTTGGCCCCCTTTAATTCAAAGGAAATTTCTGATACAATCCAGAAACTAAAAATTCAAAAGTCACCTGGTCCGGACGGATGTGTGAACAAATATTATAAGACTTATGCAGAACTTTTATTCCCCCATCTGGAACAAATCTATAACCGTGCTTCCCAATGCGGATCCTTTCCAAAGGAGATGTTAGAAGCAACTGTCATTATGATATCAAAATCTAAAACTGAAGTAGAGAAAGTTCAGAACTATAGGCCCATATCACTCATTAATGGAGATATTAAAATCTACGCGAAAATTCTAGCCGACAGACTGAAAAGCACTCTTCCCATGCTCATTAATAATGATCAGATCAGCTTTATTGAAGGTCGTCAGGCTTCGGATGGAACAAGAAGACTAATCAACACTATTGATGCAATTAACACTTCATGTATTCCCTCTGTGGTCCTAACACTAGACGCTGAAAAAGCGTTTGATAGAGTCAGCTGGGTCTACCTCAGAGAGGTCTTGATAAAATTTGGTTTTGATAAACTAATGAACTCTATTTTCGCCCTTTACTCTCATCCGAGTGCGAGGATATATGTAAATAATCACCTATCTAGAACCTTCCCCATTAGCAATGGTACGAGACAGGGATGCCCCCTATCACCACTGCTATTTGCCTTGGCCATAGAACCCCTGGCGGAGAGGATCAGAAGTGAGGACTCCATTTCAGGGTTCAATACCGCCACACGTCACTATAAAGTTAGTCTGTTTGCAGACGACTTATTTTTAACTTTAACAAACCCCATAAATTCTATAGTCTATTTACAAAAGATATTAGACCTTTTCACCAAGATTTCGTACTTCAAAATAAACGGTCAAAAATCCAAGGCACTATACTTCAATTTAAGCGAACAGATTATCACTACTTTGCAAAGAATAACAGATTTTGTGTGGAAGGAAGACATGATTACATATCTGGGAATACTCTTTACAAAAAAAATTAATTTAACTGTTAAAGCCAACTGCAATAAAATTACCGAAGCAGTATCCAATGATCTCCGAGGATGGAAGAGCCTGGGCCTGTCGTGGATAGGGAAAATCCTTGCGATTAAGTCATGCATCCTCCCAAAAATCGTATATTTCTTTAGATCCCTACCTCTAATCTTCCTGACACCATTTCTAGATAAATTACAAGCTACTCTGAACTCTTTCATCTGAAATGGGAAAAGGGCCAGAGTAGCCAAAAATATTCTGTATAAGAAGAAAGCTAACGGGGGACTTGGAGTACCAAACATTACAGCGTATCTCCAAACTAATCTAATTAAACAAAGTATATTTTGGGTTAACGAGAACCTATCTCCAGCCTGGCTAGACCTAGAAAAGGCACAAAGCAATAGATGCCCATTAAAAGATTTTTTATTCAATCAAATTTTCTAAACTAAGGTACATAAACGACACCCCATCTTTCATGCTTTAACTTCCGCGTGGGTAAAACTCGCAAAACCCCTCAGGGGAGACGACAGATCACGTTTATTGAACAATTTTCCATTGTCCCTAATTGCTTCCAGGTATAAATTCCATATTCCAGAGAGTTGGACCATGGCAGGGATTAAAACAATCAAAGATATATATGATAACAACACCTTCATAAGGTTTGCGGAATTAAGAAATAAATTTAATATTCCCTCCTCAGACTTCATATTTTTCACTATTTTAAAGGACCACACCCAAAAATTTACCCACAAGAAATCTCCCAAAGCTGAAATAATATCCTTACTCCTAAATAATACAGAACATAAAACTTTTTGGAGTACAAAATACCTATACGACTATATCAATAAGGACAGCCAACTCCATAAAAATGCCTACATGTCCCAATGGGAGAGAGATCTGAAGACGCCATTGAGCATAGATCAATGGGTAGAGGCAATAAAGAACACTTATAAATCCAACATCTCTATGCTTCTCCACGAATCTTACTACAAACTGTCAGCTAGGTGGTACTACACCCCCTCAAGGTTTTCACACATCAACAAAGATAATTCACCTTTATGCTGGAGGGGTTGTGGGTATCCGGGCAATTTAATCCATATCTTCTGGTATTGCCCAAAGATCAGACCTCTGTGGAATCAGGTCTCTCACAATTTAAATATTCTCCTCAATAAAGAACTAACACTCACCCCCCAAACTGCCCTACTTTCCATAGACTTGGACAAAGTAACCCATCATTGAGATTCGTTGTAATCCACACATTATTAGTTGTTAAAAATCTAATAGCTCTCCACTGGAAAGAACCAGATGTACCTAAGTTTTCCGACGTTATGGACAGACTACATCTACATAACTCACTGGAACTAAGGTTCTCCACAATCAATAGTTGTTTAACAAGATACAACAAAAAATGGGAACTTTGGAATTCTTTATATACCAGAACTTAATAAGGCTGAACTCCCATACCAGTCGTAGATACCAGGACTTCTTTTTCTTTCTCTTCCTATTCTCTCTCTTTCCCACTTTTGCTTTCATTGTTATAGTATAGTTAATAATAGGCTTTACATGACACACTTGCTGTAACTGATATGGATCATTGTCACGACTGCTTGTAATATAAGTTATGAGTTCTCTAACTTTAACTTTGTTTATCTCTTTCCCCTTCCAATTACCCTCCCTCCCTTCCCCTTACTTCCCCTACAATTTAAAATCAATAAATATATTTGAAAAACAATAAAAATGTCAACTTGTTTCACAAAAAATAAGCCCTTAGATGTTTAGTGGCAGAAAAATTGTAAAATTATAGCTCTCAAAACATTGAGATGCAAAAGCTTGCTGTTGACAAAAAATAAGCGTCTTTTAGTGTGTGATAGTTGCTAAACATAAAAAAAATATATAAATCTGGTATCGCTGCAATTGCACGAACCCGAAGAATAAAGTAGTCTAATCTGGTACACCACACCAGGAATGGCGTAAAAAAATAAATAACATCAATTCTTGACCAGCTGTTGATTTGTTCATTCTGCCTCCTAAAGTTCACACTAAGGCTAGGCTCAAATTCATCCTGCGCTCTGCGCCGAGTGCTTTCTGTGTAAATCTCTGAAATACGTGATTCAGATGGAACCCCAGTCGGAAGAATCCCTAAAAAGAGGAAGATAGTGGCACTGTGGACGCCGTTTGACCTGTGATCAAGCGGTGTCCTTTTTAAGTGTGCATAAAAGTGCAGTCTGGCCGATTTTGTGCACTTCTGAAAAGGAGGATATAACTGAACAGAGGCCAGAAATAGTCCAGAGTAACTCTGCTGCCTCATTATAGTGATTGGAACGGGAACTTAAAATATAATTATACCATGTTTATGTAGGAAATAGACAGCACTTGTCTTAAAAAGTAACTAAACCTACTAATTTAAATTTTTACTAACTTCATACACAGCAGTTATCAAATGTAAAGCATTTACTGTTTACAATGAGAATTTGCAATTTCAGGATTGAACAGACATAGTAAATTTGTACAAAAAAAACAAAACAAAGAAAAAGAACAACACCTCCACAGGACTAGCACACGTTTTTATTATTTACTTACAAATGAACACTAAAACATATAAACCTGATCCTACCTTGCTAGTTACTTCATCTGTCAATGGAGAAAGGCTAGACTCAAGGTATTCACAGACAAGCATGTCCCAGAGGTCAAAAAACGCAGCAAGATGTGCTATCACTGGATGAGGAAGATCTTGATGGACAGCTGGATCTAATTGCAAAAAGCAATACAAAAATCTTTTGTCATGATTCTTACAAAAATGCAGTATTACACTGGGTTTCCTAGGGTCTAGCTTTCCAGAACATAAGCACTTTTAATTGCATTATAAAAATTATTGCACTTACAGGACATACACTTTCTGAAGGATGTTGCAGGAAGCAGATCGCTCTCCGCGGCGTCTCCAGATTCTGTCACGACTGTCTCATATGCTGAGTGTGAACCTGCTGCCTGCAACATCCTTCAGCATGACCGGTTTGGCACTGGGTCAGTAATGGTGTGGGGTGGCATTTCTTTGGAGGGCCACACAGCCCTCCATGTGCTCGCCAGAGGTAGCCTGACTGCCATTAGGTACTGAGATGAGATCCTCAGACCCCTTGTGAGACCATATGCTGGTGCAGTTGGCACTGGTTTCCTCCTAATGCAGGACAATGCCAGACCTCATGTGTCTGGAGTGTTTCAGCAGTTCCTGCAAGATGAAGGCATTGAAGCTATGGACTGGCCTGCCCGTTCCCCAGACCTGAATCTGATTGAGCACATCTGGGACAGCATGTCTCGCTCCATCCACCGTCACGTTGCACCACAGACTGTCCAGGAGCTGACGGATGCTTTAGTCCAGGTCTGGGAGGAGATCCCTCAGGAGAACATCCGCAACCTCATCAGGAGCATGCCCAGGCGTTGTAGGGAGGTCATACAGGCACATGGAGGCCACACACAATACTGAGCATCATTTTGACTTGTTTCCACTTTAAATGAATATCAAAACAAGACAAAATTAGACTTGTTTCCACTTTCATTTTGGGGGTCTCTCCAAATCCAGGCCTCCATTGGTTCAAAAATTTGATTTCCATTGATGATTTTTGTGTGATTATGTTGACTGCACATTCAACTTTGTACACAACAAAGTATTCAATGATAATATTTCAT
Source organism: Oophaga sylvatica (assembly GCA_033576555.1). NCBI lineage: Eukaryota > Metazoa > Chordata > Amphibia > Anura > Dendrobatidae > Oophaga > Oophaga sylvatica. The sequence continues at coordinate 275,404,496 of JARQOD010000005.1, forward strand.
TCATTTAGATCTAGGATGTGTTGTTTGAGTGTTCCCTTTATTTTTTTGAGCAGTGTATATTAATTTACAGCAAAATAAACTGTACCTTTGTGAAATTCAACAGCAATTTTTAAAGCACTTAATCTTTTCGGCTTCCTAGATATATGTGCTTCAGTGAAAGATTGCTTTTGCCGGTTGATTAGAAGAATCGCCCTGTCAAGAAAATACATATCCAGTTAAACATTTTGTGGTTTTGAGTGCTCAATTAAATACTCACCTTTTCTTCTACAATCATTCTTTCAAATGTCCCACACATTCTAAAGCAATATTCATCATAGGAAATAACTTTGCAGAAAATATAGGGAGACCTGGGGTAAATTATTTCCTGTGATGAAGCCGCTTCAGACTATTTAGGACATTTAAAAGAACAGCTGTTCAGAGAAGAAAAGGTGAGCAATACTATAAGTCCTGTGATATGCCAAAAGGAAAAGCATCTAGAGACCATTCATGTGTGGGGTTGGGAGAGTGGGATCATTCACAATTTTGTTTTAGAACATTGCAATGAGTAAAGAATGGGATCTTAAAAGAAGTTGCTCTTGGAGGATATTAACGACCCAGGAGCAATTTAGTGATCCCAATTCCATTGAGAACCTGTGGTCAATCTTCAAAAAGTGGGAAGACAAACAAAAACACAAGAATTATGACAAAGATTTAATGTATGGATTATTATTGTAGAGGGGTGTTCTTGTTTAGACAAATTATGGGGATGTGATGGGAAAATTGTGAGATGGAGGAGGAGCAGTGTGTGTGGGAACATATTATGCAGATGGACAGTGTAGAAGACATATTATGGAGGGGGGATATTATGGAGAGGGGCCACGTGTGGATGAGAAATTATGGAGAAGGGGAAGATATTATGGAGAAAGCTAGTGTGGAGGACATGTTATGGAAAGGGGCAGTGTGGTGGACATTATAGAAAGGGCAAATATTATGAAGAGGGCTAGGGTGGGGGAGATATGGAGAAAGGCTGTGTGGGGAAATATGATGAGAGACATTGTTGGGGATATTATGGGGAGGCAGTGTGGAGGGATATTATGGAAAGAAGCAGTGCGGGGGGATATTATGGAGAGAGGCAGTGTGGGGGACACTATAGAGAGGGGCAGTGTGGGGGACATTATGGAGAGGGGCAGTGTGAGGGACATTATGGAGAGGGGCAGTGTGAGGGACATTATGGAGAGTGGCAAAGTAAAGCACATTATGGAGGGACAGTATGAGGGACATGTGGAGAGGGGCACGGTGGAAGACATTATGGATAGACTCCAGCACTCCGAACACTAGATGTTTCTCGAGCTGTCATCTGCATAACAGAGCGAGAAACAATGGCGGCTCATGTCAGTGGTAAGATTAATACCACGAGCCATAGCTGCAGTTCTCACGCTGTCAGAAGACAGCATTAGCACGCAGCTGTGACCGGAGGTAAAAAGTTTATTACTTCTCCTATCAGCTTATGCCTGCTGCAGCTCATAACAGCGGGAGCAGGTGATATCTGATGCGAGTATTCATCAGCCGGGGCCTGCGCTCCAAATAAATGGCTGGTAATCAAGAATAGAGGGGTCCCCACACCATTTCTGTGTTATCTTATTTTTACAAATCAAATAATTTTTATTGAAACAATTTATCAGTTAGTTTTGCTACAAACATCATTAGCAACCTACACATAAAGAACCACATACAAACATAAATAAGAGTAACAAACATACATTATTTCATTATAGCTAACAATCTAGCTCAACGCTGTCCAGTAATTCACATTCATTATACCTTACAATCAAAATAGTGTGATCTTAGCTTCCTGTAGAAGACAGAAATCTTACATAAAACATTTCTATTATAGGCCTAAATATATAAAATCACCCAAAACACCAGATAAAAAAAATCATTCACATATTATAGTGAGGTATCAGGCCCAGCTTCACCTTCCTCCCCACAGTAGGTCAAATTTCCATCAACAATTCTTTTGATGGCATTCCAGAAGTATCCAACCATCTAACCGATGTGCATTTTCTGGGCTGCTGCTTGATGCTTGTTGACAGCTGAGGGTTGCAGCCGGCAGCTGTCAGTTTTGCCTGGCTGGTTATTAACCCCTTCACCCCCAAGGGTGGTTTGCACGTTAATGACCAGGCCAATTTTTACAATTCTGACCACTCTCTCTTTATGAGGTTATAACTCTGGAACGCTCCAACGGATCTTCGCGATTCTGAGACTGTTGTACTTCACGTTAGTGGTAAAATTTCTTCGATATAACTTGCGTTTATTTTTTAAAAAAATGCAAATATGGCGAAAATTTAGAAATTTTCAAACTTTGAATTTTTTTTCCCTTAAAACAGAGAAATATGTCACACAAAATAGTTAATAAATAACATTTCCCACATGTCTACTTTACATCAGCACAATTTTGGAACCAACATTTTTTTTTGGTAGGAAATTATAAGGGTTAAAAGTTGACCAGCGATTTCTCATTTTTACAACAAAATTTACAAAGCCATTTTTTTTAGGGACCACCTCACATTTGAAGTCACTTTGAGGGGTCTATATGGCAGATAATACCCAAAAGTGACACCATTCTAAAAACTGCACCCCTCAAGGTACTCAAAACCATAATCAAGAAGTTTATTAACCCTTCAGGTGCTTCACAGGAGCTGAAGCAACGTGGAAGGAAAAAATGAATATTTAACTTTTTAGTCACAAAAATGATCTTTTACAAATTTTTTTTTATTTTCACAAGAGTAAAAGGAGAAAATGGACAGATAAAGTTGTTGTGCAATTTCTCCTGAGTACGCCGATACCCCATATGTGGGGGAAAACCACTGTTTGGGCACAAGGCAGAGCGCGTAAGGGAAGGAGCGCCGTTTGACTTTTTCAAACCAAAATTGGCTGGAATTGAGATTGGACGCCATGTCGCATTTGGAGAGCCTCTGATGCGCCTAAACAGTGGAAACCCCCCACAAGTGACACCATTTTGGAAACTAGACCCCCTATGGAACTTAGCTAGATCTGTTGTGAGCACTTTGAACCCCCAAGTGTTTCACAAAAGTTTATAATGCCTGGGTGTGAAAAAAAAACAAAAACAATTTTCCACAAAAATGATTTTTTAGTCCCAAATTTTTGATTTTTCCCAAGGAAATTGGACATCAAAAGTTGTTGTCCAATTTGTCCTGAGTACGCTGATACTCCATATGTGGGGGTGGGTGGAGGAAACTGTTTGAACGCACGGCAGGGCTTGGAAAGGAAGTAATAACGTTTTGGAATGCAGACGTTGATGGGGGTCATGTTACGTTTGCAGTGCCCCAGGTGAGCCTAAACAGTGGAAACCCCCACAAGTGACCCCATTTTGGAAACTAGAACCCCTAAGGAACTTATCTAGATCTGTGGTGAGCACTTTGAACCCCCAAGTGCTTCACACAAGTTTATAATGCCCGATCATGAAAATAAAAAATCCTATTTTTTTCCCACAAAAATTATCTATTAGTCATCAATTTTTTATTTTCCCAAGGGTAACAGGAGAAATTGGACCACAAAAGTTGTTGTCCAATTTGTCCTAAGTACGCTGATACACCCATATGTGGGGGGAACCACTGTTTGGGCGCACGGCAGAGCTCGAAATGGAAGGAGCACCATTTGACTTTTTCCAACCAAAATTGGCTGGAATTGAGATTGGACGCCATGTTGCATTTGGAGAGGCCCTGATGTGTCTAAACAGTGGAAACCCCCCACAAGTAACCCCATTTTGGAAACTAGACCCCCTAAGGAACTTATCTAGATCTTTGGTGAGCAATTTGAACCCCTAAGTGCTTCACACAAGTTTAAAACGTAGAGCCGTAAATTTAAAAAATCCATTTTTATTTTCCAAAGGGTAACAAGACTCCAAAAGTTATTGTGCAATTTGTCCTGAGTACGCTGATACCCCATATGTGGGGGTAAACCACTGTTTAGGTGCATGGCAAAGCTTGGAAGAAAAGGAGCGCTGTTTGACTTTTTCAACGCAGAATTGGTTGGACGCCATGTCGTGTTTCGAGAGCTCCTGATCTGCCTAAACAGTGGAAACCCCCAACAAATGACACCATTTTGGAAACTAGACCCATCAAGGTACTTATCTAGATGTGTGGTGAGAACTTTGAACCCCCAAGTGCTTCACTAAAATTTATAACGCCCGAGCATGAAAATAAAAAAAACATTTTTTCCACAAACATGATCTTTTAGTCCCCAACTTTTTATTTTCCCAAGGGTAACAGGAGAAACTGGACCCCAAAAGTTGTTGTCCAATTTGTCTTGAGTACGCTGACACCCAATATGTGGGAGAAAACTACTGTATGGGCACACGTCGGGGCTCGGAAGATAAGTAGTGACGTTTTGGATTGCAGACTTTGATGGAATGGTCTGCGGGCGTCATGTCGCATTTGGAGAGCGCCTGATGTGCCTAAACAGTGGAAACCCCCCACAAGTGACCCCATTTTGGAAAATAGACCCCACAAGGAACTTATCTAGATGTGTGGTGAGCGCTAGGAAGCCCCAAGTGCTTCACAGACGTTTATAACGTACAGCCGTAAAAACAAAAAAATCATTTTTTTTTTTTTTTACAAAAATTATATTTTCGCCCCCAATTTTTTTTATTTTCCCAAGGGTAACAGGAGAACTTGGACCCCAAGAGTTATTGTGCAATTTGTCCTGAGTACGCTGATACCCCATATGTGTGGGTAAACTACTGTTTGGGCGCATTGCAGAGCTCAGAAGTGAAGGAGCACCGTTTGACTTTTTCAACACAGAATTGGCTGGAATTGAGATCAGACGCCATGTCACATTTGGAGAGCCCTGATGTGTCTAAACAGCGGAAACCCCCCAATTCTAACCCCAACACACCCCTAACCCTAGTCCCAACCCTAACCCTAACCACAAATCTAACCATAACACACCCCTAACCCTAATCCAAACCCTAACCCTAATTCTAACTTTAGGCGCAACCTAACTCTAACGGGAAAATGGAAATAAATACATTTTTTTAATTTTATTATTTTTCCCTAACTAAGGGGGTGATAAAGGGGGGTTTGATTTACTATTTATAGCGGGTTTTTATGATTGGCAGCTGTCACGCTAAAAGACGCTTTTTATTGCAAAAAATAGTTTTTGCATCACCACATTTTGAGAGCTATAATTTTTGCATATTTTGGCCCACAGAGTCATGTGAGGTCTTATTTTTTGCGGTACGAGTTGACGTTTTTATTGGTACCATTTTTGAGCACGTGACATTTTTTGATCGCTTTTTATTTCGATTTTTGGGAGGTTCGAATGAACAAAAATCAGCAGTTCATGAATTTCTTTTGGGGGGGCGTTTATACCGTTCCGTGTGTGGTAAAATTGATAAAGCGGTTTTATTCTTCGGATCAGTACGATTACGGCGATACCTCATTTACATAATTTTTTTAGGTTTTGGCGCTTTTATACAATAAAAACAATTTTATATAAAAAATAATTATTTTTGCATCGCTTCATTCTGTGAGCTATAACTTTTTTATTTTTTCACTGATGATGCTGTATGGCGGCTCGTTTTTTGCGGGACAAGATGACGTTTTCAGTGGTACCATGTTTATTTATATCCGTCTTTTTGATTGCGTGTTATTCCACTTTTTGTTCGGCGGTATCATGATAAAGCATTGATTTTTTGCTTTGTTTTTTTTTTTTTTTTAAGGGGTTCACTAAAGGGGTTAACTAGTGGGACAGTTTAATAGGGGGGTTGTTACGGACGCGGCGATACTAAATATGTGTACTTTTATTGTTTTGTTTTTTTTTATTTACAGGAAGAAATGAATTTATTGGGAAATATTTTTTTTTTTCCTTTATTTTGAAATTTTTTTTTTACACTTGTGATTTTGATTTTTTTTTAACTTGTTTACTTTGTCCCAGGGTGGGATATCACTGTATTTTATCAGATCGCTGGTCTCACAGTGTGTACAGCATCTCACAGGCAGTGGAGGATGCTTCCTCTGCACCTGCTCTCAGCAGGCACTGAGGAAGCCGCCTCCCTGCAGGACCCGGCGGCCATCCTGGATCCGGGATCCTGCAGGGAAGAAGCCTTCAGAACAGCGCGGTCACATCGCTATGCTCCCCTGGTACACCGCGATTATGTCTGATCGCGGTGTGCCAGGGGTTAATGTGCCGGGAGCGGTCCGTGACCGTGCCAGGGGTTAATGTGCCGGGAGCGGTCCGTGACCGTTCCTGGCACATAGTGCCGGGTGTCAGCTGTGATAATCAGCTGACACCTGGCGGCGATCAGCTGCGCGCCCCCCGGGTGCGCAGCTGATCGCTTGGACGTACTATCCCGTCCATGGTCAGATTGTCACGGGTTTTATGGACGGGATAGTACGTCCAATGGCAGAGAGGGGTTAAAAAAATACAGGGGAACCCACTTTTTTTTTTTTAAAACTTTTTTACTTAGCATGCAGGCTGATGAATACTCCCATCAGTCACGCCTGCTTTCACCGTTATTAGCGCTAGCAGTCTTAGGCTGATTGGAGCAGTAGTCCCATCAGCCGATGCCAGTGACTGGAGGTAAAAAAAAATAAAATTCAACTCTGGTGTGAGCTGAGGCTCTCTGACCGACAGTAATGATTTTACCGCTGACCACAGGCAGCGTTTGCCATGCTGTCATGCACATGATAGTTTACTTAAACCAGAACCATGGGTAACAGCAATATACATAGTTTCACAATGGAAACAAGGCAACTCCCTGCATCATAGAGTATAACAAAAAAAGGAGCATCCAGCCAAATTAATTATTTAGAATATAAAAATAGACAAATTTATTGAATAATACACACATAATAACATGAATAAAAACGTTCACAAGTGTACACAAACGTATATATAGATAGAAGTGTAACAGTGGTGCAGCAAAGAGCGTACCAACGGCACACATATAAGCAAGCCAATAATGCAAAAAGTAGGTCAGATTGTCACCGGTAGAGGAAAGTACGATATATGTAAGGCAAGTGTCCAGTACAACGTGCACCCTCAAGAGCACATTAATATCTCCGAGTAGAGAAAGTGTAGTGGTGACAACCTAGAACCATATTACCCACAGTACCCATCCCCAGTGGGAATACTCCATATAGGGAAAGGGGCAAAATGGTTAACTAAAAGTTTAACCTAGTCAATGTCAGACAAGCTTCAGCATTACAAATAGTAAGGCTTACCCATATTGTGTGGCAACGTTACCGATGCCACACAATATGGGTAAGCCTTACTATTTGTAATGCTGAAGCTTGTCTGACATTGACTAGGTTAAACTTTTAGTTAACCATTTTGCCCCTTTCCCTATATGGAGTATTCCCACTGGGGATGGGTACTGTGGGTAATATGGTTCTAGGTTGTCACCACTACACTTTCTCTACTCAGAGATATTAATGTGCTCTTGAGGGTGCACGTTGTACTGGACACTTGCCTTACATATATCGTGCTTTCCTCTACCGGTGACAATCTGACCTACTTTTTGCATTATTGGCTTGCTTATATGTGTGCCGTTGGTACGCTCTTTGCTGCACCACTGTTACACTTCTATCTATATATACGTTTATGTACACTTGTGAACGTTTTTATTCATGTTATTATGTGTGTATTATTCAATAAATTTGTCTATTTTTATATTCTAAATAATTAATTTGGCTGCATGCACATGATAGGGTGGCAAACGCTGGATGTTGGGTGCCCCCCAGTCAAGTGAATGGGGTCCTGGTTCAGGTTCTGTTCTGGAGCCAAAATCGAACTTTAATTTTTAACTGTTCGGCTGAACCCACAGGATCAAAACACCCAGGGGGTTCGTCCATGACTACTGAGCTGTATTTATTTTGTACAATGTGGCCTAAGAAAATGATATATACACACAAGTATTGCACATTTAAAACTTACCTGTTAATTACACTATCCAACTGGCTAAATATTTCCATATCTGGTTCCATGCCAGTATCGATTGTAAGGGAGTGTTTCATGATGTTTAACAATTGCATATTCCAGCGAGGATCAACTGGGACACAATTGTCGCCTGCATTAAAAAACAAAACAAAAAACAAACAAACCTAAAATGTCAGTAATTTTTTTTTTTTTACACACACAATACTCTATGTTCACTGGTTTGTCTCACCACTGGGAATGGCAGTCACGTGACCTCAAGTATGTGATACGCATACTACCGGTCAGGATCTGGCGTGCTCAATACAAGTGTACTGTGGTAGGCCATTAAAAGTCGTCGGGTTCTTGCCAAGAGTATGCATATGTAATACTTGCAGTCACATGGCCGCCGTTCTCGGCATGGACACCGGCGAATCCACAATGTGCAGTGTGTGCGCTGGGAGGATTCACCAAGAGTGACTGCAGACTTGTCATTGTAAACCTGACAAACGCTTTAAATCAACATTAAGCAGACATAGCTAAAAGTTTTACAAAACAAGCACTGTACTTCAATTTTCTCCACACCGTGTAGGGCAATCATGAAGCACTATGTAGCTGACAAATAACAGGAGAGGAGCAAATGCTCAGAGCAACCATTCACACATTAAAGCAATTTCTCCAGAAAGCTGGCAGAAATCGCTTTTAAATTACGCAAAGTTTTGGTGCAACTGTGAGTTGTGCAAAAATGCTGCAAATTTTGGCGTTTTCATACAAGTTTCTCCCAGTTCAGCCAAACTGGGCAGAGGTGGAGATGGGGTATGATGACAGAGTTTGTTTAATTCATGAAGAGCTGTGGTGTTGCCTACACCAGAAATCTTCCTCTGTTCAGCTACTGGATTCAGATTGGTGGCATGGCACACGGAGGTGGACGCCACTCGTCAGACACTGTTAACTTCTTAATGAATCAGGAGCATCTGACTCCACCATGCCCACCTCGTCAAAACCGGCAAAGAAAAAAAATAACACTCATCTTTATGAATTGGGGCCTAAATATTTTAAAATTGCCAAGGAGACCAATCCACACCATTTTCAGACTTTTTTTATGACGTGAAAGAGCAAGAAGAATGGCAATGAATAGCAGATCTGTTGAACAGCTCATATGATGTCTTGTATTTTTCAGTTATTCTTGGAGTTGGTAGTCGAAATGTTAATACTGATGGACAAATCAGCATCCCATCAAGGAAAAGCCCAGAATAGGAAAAACAATGCAACAGAAGTCTATCGGTCGTTTTATTCTAGCTGATGTGTAACATGCCAATCTTCACAGACCAACCATGAATAGCAAATCATTCACAAAATGATCTCAATAAATTTTGAAAAAAACTGCTCATTTTCTTGCGGAGTTCACGGAGAAATCATTGAGATCAAAGTGTTGACTCAGACACCACTTTTGATTAAAAAAAGAGTAGAAATAAGATTTCCTGGTTTAGTGGTAGATCTGAACGGAGGATCGCTCGCCCTCATTTACCAAGGTTTGGCCAATCTGTTAAAAAAAAAAATCCGATTGCTGATTACTTCAGTTTAAACAGCTATGCCGTTAAACATTGTGGCCCCAAACAATGGTAAATGAGGGCAATTCTTCAGTTAAAAAAGTATTATCTTTGAGAAACAATTACCAGTGTTGACATCACCTCAGACCAGTCTGGATGGGACCCAATATCCAGAGCTAACAGGGCTGTTGGAATCCGTTTAGGAAACCAATGGTATGCATACTATCAAGTTACAGCATCAGCATTGTGAAATAAGATTCTATGATCGCTCAACATGTCAGTCAATTTAGGTTGCCAATATTCATTCCAGACTTTACCCTTCTTAATATCAAGAGTAGAATTTGTGGAAAACCTATTAATTTGAGCAGGAATATCCACTGCAAAAATCACAGAATTAAATGAGAACCTGTCATCAGGATTGAGCCCTAAAAACTAAAGGCACGGCCATAATGGCACTGAAATACTGTTTAATTTGATGCCTGATGTGAAGGGATCCGCTCAGTTGCTATTTAACACTTATGAAGTTTTCACAAAACGACATCTTGTGTGCTGCGGGACAGGGTCTTCTCGTTTACCACGCCCCCACCAGTCTCCTCTGCTTCTTGTTTTTAAAATGTACTGCCGCCATCATTGTGTGTGCAGGACTTAAAAAAAATACCACCAGAGGAGGCACATGTACAGACCAAGATTTTGGCTTGTCTGCAACTGCAGATATGATTCATATTGTAACTTTTCTGCAGTTATGTTCCATGAGGAAAGCAGCAGAGATTATTTGGGAAACTGACTACCAAAGTCAGAAAAGGAGTCTACAGCGATTTGAAAGCTGAATACATTGTCTTCTTTGGTTGGGGCCTTCACCAACTTGTGACTGACATGACTGCTCTCAAAGTCATCAGGAACGTCGTGGGACATTATGGATTATCTTCTCAGTGGACAGGTGAGGAATATTGTGGTTTATTATTTTATTTTGGTTGCAAGAGACGTTGGCTTAAGTGGATTAGGTGTTTGGTGAGTATAATGACCCCAGGTTTTTTTGGGATTTGCGTTTTCGTTTTTCGCTCCCCTTCTTCCCAGAGCCATAACTTTTCTATTTTTCCCTCAATATGGCCATGTGAGTGCTTATTTCTTGTGGGACGAGTTGTACTTTTGAACAACACCATTGGTTTTAGCATGTCGTGTACGCAAAATTTGGAAAAAAAATTCCAAGTGCGGTGAAATTGCAAAAAAAAAAGTGCAATCCCACACTTGTTTTTTGCTTGGCTTTTTTGCTAGGTTCACTAAATGCTAAAACTGACCTGCCATTATGATTCTCCAGGTCATTACAAGTTCATAGACAACAAACATGTCTAGGTTCTTTTTTATCTAAGTGGTAAAAAAGCATTCCAAAGTCTGCTAAAAAAAAAAAAAAAAAATTGCCCCATTTTCCGAGACGCGTAACGTCTCCATTTTTTGTGATTTGGTGTTAGGTGAGGGCTTATTTTTTGTGTGCTGAGCTGACGTTTTTCATGATACCATTTTGGTGCAGATACGTTCTTTTGATCGCCCTGATTGCATTTTAATGCAATGTCACGGTGACCAAAAAAAAAAAAGTAATTCTGGCGTTCTTTTTTTATCGCTACGCCATTTAGCAATCAAGTTAATACTTTTTTTTTATTGATAGATCGGGCGATTCTGAACGTGGCTATAAATATGTCTAGGTTTGATTTTTTTTTATGGTTTTATTTTGAATGGGGCGAAAGGGGGGTGATTTAAACTTTTATTTTTTTAAAATATTTTAACCCCTTTACTCCCAAGGGTGGTTTGCACGTTAATGACCAGGCCAATTTTTACAATTCTGACCACTGTCCGTTTATGAGGTAATAACTCTGGAACGCTTCCACGGATTCCGGTGATTCTGACACTGTTTTCTCGTGACATATTGTACTTCATGTTAGTGGTAAAATTTCTTTGCTATAACTTGCGTTTATTTGTGAAAAAAATGGAAATTTGGCAAAAATGTTAAAATTTTTCAACTTTGAATTTTCATGCCCTTAAAACAGAGATATGGCACACAAAATACTTAATAAGTTACATTTCCCACATGTCTACTTTACATCAGCACAATTTTGGAACCAAAATTTTTTTTTTGTTAGAAAGTTATAAGGGTTTAAAGTTAACCAGCGATTTCTCATTTTTACAACACCATTTTTTTGAGGGGACCACATCACATTTGAAGTCACTTTAAGGGGTCTATATGATAGAAAATACCCAAAAGTGATACCTTTCTAAAAACTGCACCCCTCAAGGTGCTCAAAACCACATTCAAGAAGTTTATTAACCCTTCAGGTGTTTCACAGGAATTTTTTGAATGTTTAAAATAAAAATGAACATATAACTTTTTTTCACAAAAAAATTATTTCAGGTCAATTTTTTTTTTTTTTTTCCCAAGGGTAACAGGAGAAGTTGGGCCCCAAAAGTCATTGTGCAATTTCTCCTGAGTACGCTGATACCCCATGTATGGGGGGAACCAATGTTTTGGTGCATGACAGAGCACGGAAGGGAAGGAGCGCCGTTTGACTTTTTCATCGCAAAATTGGCTGGAATTGAGATCGGACGCCATGTCGCGTTTGGAGAGCCCCTGATGTGCCTAAAACAGTGGAAACAGTCCAATTCTAACTCCAACCCTAACCCCAACACACCCCTAACCCTAATCCCAACCCTATCCCTAGCCCTGACACTAGCGGGAAAATGGAAATAAATAAATTTTTTTAATTTTATTATTTTTCCCTAACTAAGGGGGTGATAAACACGGATTTTGGTAAGAACTTACCTGTAAAATCCTTTTCAGCGAAGGAAGGAAGAGAGACACAGTATTCATTACTGATGGGTAGGCGGAGCCCCAGATCAGGATGTTACCTCAGATCAAAAGAGTGATGACTGGCTGGCCCCTCCAGCTCGGGCTCCTCCTACTCAGCTCCAGTCGTACCAAAGCTTTTAGGAAAAGAGCCAAGATCACCAGCGGAGCAACATAACCCCTTCTGAAGGAACTTCAGAGAAAAAACACAAGAATACAGGTTATGCATGCAAAGAAAGCCAAAAACCACAGAGTTCCAGGTACTACTCACGGAACCTGACTACTGCGATGAGCTGGCGATGCTGGAACAGAGCCCTAGCGCGCTGACCTCAGCCCAGATAATCGCTATCAGATAAGGGTCGCGCTGCATCTGAAAACATCAACACACTTCTGCCTTGGGAGGGTGCTGTGTCTCTCTTCCTTCCTTCGCTGAAAAGGATTTTACAGGTAAGTTCTTACCAAAATCCGTGTTTCAGCTGCAGATGGAAGGAAGAGAGCCACAGTATTCATTACTGATGGGACGTCCCAAAGCAGTTCAAAAATAAGGGTGGGAAAAACCAACAAAAGGCAGAAACCCAACAACCTTAACAACAAAGCGCAACCAGCGCTAAACACAAGTTCATCCAGAACTTCAAACTACAGCTGCCTGCAAGACCCTACGTCCGAGGGCTGCATCAGCGGAAGCACTGACGTCCACTTTATAAAACTTTGTAAACGTGTGGACAGAGCGCCAAGTTGCCGCTCGGCAGAGCTGCACTGCCGAGGCACCTTGATGAAAAGCCCACGATGAGGCCACAGCTCTCGTAGAATGGGCTCGAATCTTAATCGGGCAAGATTCACCCCGAAGACGGTAAGCTTCCAAATAGCTGACCGGATCCAACGAGCTATAGAATCCTTGGAAGCTCGTTGACCACGCCGACGACCTGCTGGAACCACAAACAGGGAGTCCGTCTTACGAAAACCTTGAGTAAGAGATAGATAAAACTTCAAGGCCCGCACTAAATCCAATGTGTGTAAATCTCGCTCTTTCGCATTCTTCGGATCCGGACAGAGTGAAGGCAACACAATATCCTGGTTAACATGAAATTGTGACACCACTTTAGGCAAAAAATCACCCCGAGTGCGAAGCACTACACGATCCGGAAAAAACTCCAGAAAAGGAGGCGAACAAGAAAGAGCTGCCAACTCAGAAACTCTCCTCAAAGAAGTGACTGCAACAAGGAAAGCCACCTTCCAAAAAAGTAAAGAAAGGCTAGCAGAAACCATAGGCTCAAAAGGTTTATGCTGAAGAGCCTCCAAAACAAGGTTGAGCCGCCAAGGAGACACGGGAGCCTTCCGCGGCGGAAACTTACGAGATATACCTCGGAAAAAGGAGAGCACGTCTCTATTTGAAGCAATGGTTCTCCGGAACAATAAAGACAGAGCAGAAATCTGACCTTTCAGAGTGCTGACTGCCAAACCCTTGTCTAGCCCATGCTGCAGAAAAGCCAACAGGTTGGGAATGGAAAATTTTCTCGGGTTCCGAGAGGACCCCAAACACCACGAAAAGAAGGTTTCCCAAATTTTGTGGTAAATCCTAGTAGTAGCTGGACATCTTGCAGCACGAAGGGTAGCAATAACCTCGGCTGAGAAACCTCTACGGGTCAAGATTTCGGTCTCAAGAGCCACGCCGTCAAACGCAGGGACATCAAGTCCGGATGACAAACGGGCCCCTGAGTCAACAAGTCCGGTTGAAGAGGGAGTGGAAAAGGAGGTGCCGCCAACAGCGACATTATTGTCGAGAACCACACCCTTCTTGGCCAGTCTGGAGCTATCAAAATAGCTGAAATTCTCTCTAGTCTGATCCGACGCAGTACTAGAGGAAGTAAGGATATCGGCGGGAATACGTAAATCAGCTCGAACTGATCCCACTGAGCCACTAGAGCATCCACCGCCACCGCCTTCGGGTCCTTGTACCTGGACATGAATGTCGGTAACTTGGCATTGGACCTGGATGCCATCAAATCCACTTGGGGGGTTCCCCAGCGAGAGCACAGTAGAGCAAAAACTTCCGGGTGAAGGCTCCATTCCCCGGGATCCATCCTTCTGCGACTGAGAAAGTCCGCTGTAATATTCTGAACCCCTGGAATGTGAATCGCCGAAATGGCTGGTACACTGGCCTCTGCCCAAATCAGAATTCGGGACACCTCTACCATGAGTCTGGAACTCCTTGTCCCACCTTGGTGATTGATATACGCGACAGCCGTCGCATTGTCTGTCTGCACTCGGACTGGCAGACCGCTCAAAGGGACCGTCCAATGTTGGAGGCAAAGGAAAATCGCCCTCAATTCCAGGATGTTGATCGGAAGAAAAGACTCTTCCGATGACCATACCCCCTGAATCCAGAGATTGTTCCAAACACCCCCCCAGCCCGTCAGGCTGGCATCGGTGGTTATGACTGACCACTTCGGAGGGAGGAAAGACTTCCCCAGGGAGAATGCCCCTGGACGTAACCACCATTCTAGAGAATCCCGCACCGCGCGAGAAATGGTGACACTGCAATCCAGCGATTGCGACTGGTTCCATCGACTCAAGATGAACCTTTGGAGAGTCCTGGAATGGAACTGGGCAAAAGGAATTGCCTCCATGGACGCCACCATCAGTCCCAGAAGACGCATACACTTCCGTAGGGACATTGCCGTTGAGGATTTCATAATCTGTACATGTCGAAGAAGACATGACTGTTTGTCTGGTGGTAGGGAAACTACCGACCGAAACGTGTCGAGATGCATTCCCAAAAAGAGGATTGTCCTCGATGGTTCCAGGGACGACTTCTCCCAATTGACCAGCCAACCGAAGTCCTTCAGAAACTGAAGAGACAAATCCCGAGCCGTCAACGCCTCCTCCTCCGAGGAAGCCATGATCAAAAGATCGTCCAGATAAGGGAGAATCGTAATCCCCTGCCTTCGAAGGATTGCCATGAGGGGCGCCAGAATTTTTGTAAAGACCCTTGGCGCTGAGGCTAAGCCGAACGGCAGAGCCACGAACTGGTAATGATTCTGACCTATGGCAAATCGAAGAAAGCGCTGATGAGCCTTTCCGATGGGAATATGCAAATAGGCGTCGCGAATGTCGATTGACACCAGAAAATCGTTCTGTGACAGAGCTGCCACAACGGAACGAAGCGACTCCATGCGAAATTTCCGGGCATGGACATGCCGGTTTAATCGCTTGAGATCCAGAATCGGGCGAAATTTGTTCTCCTTTTTGGGAACTATAAAAAGGTTGGAATAAAAACCTTTCCCTCGGTCCTCTGACGGAACCGGTATCACTACACCCTTTTGTAGTAGAGATTCGACCTCTCGCTGTAGAGCGACAACAAGCTCGGGTTCCGACGGAACGTGAGATGACAAAAAACATTTGGGGGTTGAGAAGCAAACTCTATGAAATAGCCTGCCGACACTATCCGCGTTACCCAGGAATCTGGAACGCGAGCCATCCAAGTCTCCTTGAAAAGAAGCAGGCGACCCCCCACTCGAGAATCCTCGAGTGGACCCCTGGCGTCAATCCGACTTTGCGGGTTTCTTGTCAAGTTCCCGCTTGTCCTGGCGGAAACTCTGCTTCCAGGGAGTACGAGTTTTCTGAGAGGATTTCTTTCCTGAGAAAGAAGGACGACCCGATCCCCACGAGGAGTGACTAGATCGTCCTCGGCCCCGAAAGGACCGCCGACCACTATAGACACCAGGCTTACTGGACACCGAGGCCATGGCCCTTCGCTGTGGTAATGCTGATTCCTTCGCCTTAGCCTTGGAAATCAGCTCTGTGAGGTCGGATCCAAAAAGATGGCCACCCTTGTAAGGTAAGGCCAACAACCCTTGTTTGGAAACTGCGTCCCCGGCCCACTGTCTGAGCCATAAAGCTCTTCTGACTGTGACCGCTGAAGCTTGCGCTTTGGCCAGCAGAGATGCCGTATCCAGACCGGCATCAAAGATATAACAGGCTGCCGTTTCTAACCATTCACAAGTTTCCCGTATCTCAGATAACGGAGATTCATTTTGCAACTCCGTCTTCAGACGTGCCAACCAGCTTAGAGAAGCTCTAGCAGCACACATGGATCCTAGCACTGCTCGAAATCCATGACCCGCAGTCTCATAGCTTGCTTTTGCCGCCAATTCTGCCTTTCTATCCAAAGGCTCCTGTAAGCTCGCTTTTCCCTTAATAGGGAGTAGAGAGGATTTACTAAGCTGAGACAAAGACACATCCACTTCAGGAGCAGAAGTCCAATTAGCCTTTAACTCCGCAGAGCAAGGATAAAGTGTATCAAAGAAATGCGTTCCATGAAAACGCTTATCTGGACATAGACGTTCCTCCTCTATTACACCATTAAGCTCATCCAGAGCTGGCAATGTTGTGCGCGAAGCACGGGACTCCTGGAACATGCGTGCTGATTTACCAGGACGACTAGTTACCTCCTCCGGTAACTGTAGTATATCTCTCATGGCTTCAATTAATGCCTCCGTACGCTTCGCCATAGAGGAACGCCCCTGCGGCTCGTCCGCATCTGAATCGGATATTTCTCCATCCGAATTTAAAGGGGAACTCTGCCCAATATCAGATACATCTGACTCGCTCCGTGTAGAGGCCGGTAACGGCCTGCGTCGCTTCCTCTGAGAGGAATTAGCAGACACATATTGACCTAAAAGGTCAGACAAGTTATTAATCGATCGAGCGATATCATCCAATTTTCCACCGCTGTCGACCGCAGCGCTAGACGCTGTGGAGGTCTGCGTATCTGATTGCCGCAATGGCACTGGGACGTGATCCGCGGCATCTGAACTCTGTTCAGACATGTCTCACCTGTATGAGCAGGTCAAAGCGGTAATACCAGCAAAAAACTATGCGGTTTTTTTTTTTTTTTTTTTCAAACGCTGAAGGGTTAACGCTCCACCAAGCAGGGTTACCCCAGCGGTATTCAGTCAGCAAATTTAGCTGGTAGAAATAACCCTCAGAGGGGTTAATATTGCAAACTCACCACAATATATATATATTTGTGAGCCCCAGCCAATTTTTATGTCTCTGATGAGACTGCAGCTGCAGGATAGCGATCGCTGCGCTGCGGGGTGAGGAATCAGCACTCACCCAGCTGGCCGTGGTGTCTTATGAGGAGAGGAGCGGTCCGAGGAGCCCAGGAGCCTGAGTAATGGCCGCCACAGTGAGGGGGTCGCAGGAGAAACGCCAGAGCGCGCGTCTTCCTGCTCAGAAGACCGGGAATATTTAGGCCACGCCCCCCGCCAGCTCGAATAATGAGCGCGAACTCCCCCGCTCCTGCTCCCTCTCTGTCCTGCAGGTATCTGCCTGCGGACAAAAAATCACCACATCTACTTGTAACAGCGCTGTCACAGCAGCGCTGAAGCATACTGACATACATGTAGTAGCGCTGTCACAGCAGCGCTGAAGCATACTGACACAAGTAATAGCGCTGCTCATTCAGACGCTAAAGCACTCACACATAATTATATCATTAAAATTTGTGTGGAGTACTCACCAGCCAAGGCGCCACAGGGACCCTCAGGGGTTTCTGGCGCTGTGCCCATGCTTCCCCCCAGGGCGAAGAACGCAGTGACCGCACGTGTGGTTTGCGTCCCGCCAGGGAAGCTCTCCTCATCCCCCAGGGCCGGCAAGGATTCTGCAGGGACTTTGAGTAAATACAGATCCGCCAAGGGAGAGGTTGGGGTACAGCAGCGCTGGTACCCCTGAGACCTCTAGACCAACTAGTGATCCAAGTCTCCTGTCCGAATATTAAAATAATAAAATCTTCTGAGGAGCTGCATTAGCAGCGACCATCCTCTGGACCTCAAATCTTAGACTGGAGCTGAGTAGGAGGAGCCCGAGCTGGAGGGGCCAGCCAGTCATCACTCTTTTGATCTGAGGTAACATCCTGATCTGGGGCTCCGCCTACCCATCAGTAATGAATACTGTGTCTCTCTTCCTTCCATCTGCAGCTGAAAGGGGGGTTTGATTTACTATTTATAGCGGGTTTTTATGATTAGCAGCTGTCACACGCTAAAAGATGCTTTTTATTGCAAAAAAGTTTTTGCATCACAACATTTTGAGAGCTATAATTTTTCCATATTTTGGCCCACATAGTCATGTGAGGTCTATTTTTTGCGGGACGAATTGATGTTTTTAAATGGTACCATTTTTGTGCACATGACATTTTTTTGTTCGCTTTTTATTACGATTTTTGGGAGGCAGAATGAACAAAAACCAGCAATTCATGAATTTCCTTTGGGGGGCCTTTAATACCGTTCCGTGTGTGGTAAAGATGATAAAGCAGTTTTATTCTTCGGGTCAGTACAATTACAGCAATACCTAATTTATATAATTTTTTTTATGTTTTGGCGCTTTTATACAATAAAAACAATTTATATAAAAAGTAATTATTTTTGCATCGCTTTATTCTGCGAGCTATAACTTTTTTATTTTTTCGCTGATGACGCTGTATGGCGGCTCGTTTTTTGCGGGACAAGTTGACGTTTTCAGTAGTACCATGTTTATTTATGTCCGTCTTTTTGATCGTGTGTTATTCCATTTTTTGTTCGGCGGTATGATGATAAAGCATTGTTTTTTTGCCTTGTTTTTTTTTTTGAAGGGGTTCACTAAAGGGTTTAACTAGTGGGACAGTTTTATAAGGCGGGTCTTTACAGACACGGCAATACTAAATATGTGTACTTTTATTGTTATTCTTTTTTTATTACATAAAGAAATGAATTTATTGGGGTTTTTTTTCTTTATTTAGGAATTTTTTTAAAATTAGTTTTACACAATTTTTTTTTAATACTTTTTTTTTTACTTTGTTGCAGGGTGGGACATCACTATATAGTGTCAGATCGCTGATCTGACAGTTTGCAGAGCACTCTGTCAGATCAGCGATCTAACAGGCAGTGCAGGAGGCTTGCCGGCGCCTGCTCTCAGCAGGCACTGACAAGCCACCTCCGTCCAGAACCCCGCGGCCATCTTGGATCCTGCAGGGAGGAGGCCCTCGGAACAGCGCGATTACATCGGACTGTTCTGAGGGTCTGAGGAAAGCATGCAGGGAGCCCCCTCCCTGCGCAATGCTTCCCTATGCCGCCGGGGGTTAAAGTGCCAGGAGCAGTCCGTGACCTCTCCTGGCACTTAGTGCCGGGTTTCAGCTGTGAGAATCAGTTGACACCCGGCCGCGATCCCTCGTGAACGAGTCTGATCGCATATGACGTGCTATACCGTCCATGGTCATACGGGCCCGGGTCACCTGGACGGGATAGTACGTCTGATGTCAGAAAGGGGTTAAAAACATTTTTTTTTTAAATTTTGGCATGCTTCAATAGCCTCTATGGGACACTAGAAGCTGCCACAACTTGATCGCTTCTGCTACATACAGGCGATGGAAGTTCCCCGACCGATGGCCTCCACTTAAACCCCAGCTGCAGCCTCCACGTACACCACACCAGCAGCAGCCTCTATATACCCCAGCAGCAGCAGCCTCCACATATACCCCAGCAGCAGCCTCTATATACACCCCAGCAGCAGCCTCTATATACACCCCAGCAGCAGCCTCTATATACACCCCAGCAGCCTCTATATACACCCCAGCAGCCTCTACATACACCACCACCTATACAGCTCAGCAGCCTCTATATACATCCCAGCAACCTCTTTTATACACCCCAGCAGCCTCTATATAAACCCCAGCAAAAGGTATTCACAAGAAATGTGGTGTACAAAAATATTTTGGGATGATATTGTAAACAAATATATTACAATGTCGATGTATTTCATTCGTCCGATGATTTATTTAAATACAGTTAGATATTCATGTAATAGTTAATATATTTTGATGATCTGTTTAATAATTTCATTCAGTTGTATTAAGTTCTATGAGCAATAACATTTAATGATAATGTATATATTTTACCCGGAAAATCCTGTGTATTCATTGCATTATTCTTAAATCTTCATAAATAAACTACATACAGTACATATTGTACAATACCCGCGTTAGAATCGGGCCACCATCTAGTACAAATATGAACCTGACTTCCCACCGCTACAGGGCAAGAGCGAGGCTAAGCGCCAGATTTGGCGCATCTTTTAGATGCACCTTTCCTGGGGCGACAGAGCTGATGTTTTAAGTTTGGGAGGGGGCCAATATCCATGGCCCCTTCTTAGGTAATTAATATCAGCCCACAGCTTTCTGTCTAGCCTATGCTGGTTAGATTTTATAGGGGGACCCTATGTTAATTTTTTTTTCTGGGGTCCACCTGTAAACTAGCCAGTAAAGGCTAAGCAAACAGCTGTGAGCGGATATTAATAGCCTGGGAATCTTTATGGCTATTGGCTCTTACTCAGAATATTAACATCAGTCCTCAGCCGACGATTTTCCCTCTGCTGCTTATTAAAATTAAGCGGGAGCCCACGCAATTTTTTTTCTTTAAAATTAACAGTTGCTGTTTGGTTACAGCCTATGTACATGTGTTCTGTTAACACTCCTACACAGGCTGGTGACAATATGTGAGTGTGTGTTTACCGTATTTACTCGCCGAGATTTTCAGCCCATTTTTTAAGGCTGAAAGTCCCCCTCTTGGCTTATACGCGAGTCATGTACCGGGGGTCGGCGGGGAGGGGGAGCACGGGTGTCAGAGATCATACTCACCCCCTCCTGGCACGGTCTCTGCAGCCCCCGCTTCTCCCAACGTCTCCGGCGCCTGTGTTCAGGGTTACGTGGTACTGCTCATTACAGTCATGAATATGGGCATATTCATGACTTTAATGAGTGGTAACACATGACCACTGAAACCTGAAAGAGCAGAGGCGCTGAGACCATGGAAGAAGCAGGGGCTGCAGAGACCGTGCACCAGGAGGGGATGAGTATGATTGGAGGAGGACGAGGAGCAGAGCAATACTCACCTGTCTTCGTTCCATCGCAGCTCTGTCCTCCGCTTCCTCTGACTGTGACATTCAGGTCAGAGGGCGCGATGACGTAGTCAGTGCGTGCCCTCTGCTGGACGTCACTGCAGAGGACCCGGGTGTAAGGTTCTTTGCACATGTTTCTTGAAACTCAGTTTTTCCGTCGGCCATTTTGCTTTCTGTCTTGCTGCAGCTATCTTGCCCTCAGTCAATATGGAGTTTCCAGCTTTCATGTTCCCGCCCTGATTCTCTCCCTGTGGCTTCTTAAGCAGCCTCAGCTGAGCAATCAGTGCTTCAGAATCAAGCCTGCAGTGAGCCTGTGACCTGACTCCTGGAAACATTAGACTTTGTACTCCAGCTATTTCCTACTGAGGAACTTTGGAACACTTGTGGACTCTGGAAACCTGCTATTTGATAAATCCACGTTTGCATGGAATTACGGTAACAGAGAAGAGATCCTGAACCTGTTGTGGAGAGTTATTGCTGAGCTTAAGTTACTCTGGCCTGCTGTGTCTCCTGCTTCTGTACCTGCAAACTGTGTGACCCTTTTTGCCACTTGTATGAAGTAATACAAGTCCTCCTATATCAACCTGTGTCTCATGTGTTTTCCTCGCACCCAAGCACAAGACACTATATGAACTGTACACCATACATTACAAGATTCTGAAGCCAAACGTTAGTGTCTGCTGGGTCTGGGAAGGCTGTGTCTGCTGTGACTGTGGATATCAGATGTCCGGTTATACTTTCTGTGATGACAGTGGTTGTGACTTCTCACAACCATTCCAGGTGAGCACATTCCCTTAATTTTACTCTGCAGTGTTACCACAGGTAAACACTATTGGTTTTTTTTTTTTTTTTCCCTTCTCCTTCCAGTACTCCTGTCTTAAAAGATCTGGAAGATGGAGGCTCGCATAAAGGAGCTTTGCGGAGTGACTGATACAATCCTTGCAGATATACAGACTATAAAGACCCGTTTTGCAAACCTACAGGACCTCACTAATCACAATTTGCAAGTGTTTGGACAAACTACCCAGGATTTACGAGCCAGGATTGAGGTTCTAGAGGAACGAGTCCAGGCTCCTGCCATAACCCCGAGTTCTGGGATTCCCAATTTACCCCATTTTCATTTTGGCGGTGAACGTGAGAAATTCAGGGGATTTATTAACCAATGCAGTCTTTTTTTTTCTGCACATGCTTCACAATTTCCCACTGAACGATCTAAAGTGCTTACTATAATCATGTTGCTTACCAACAAGGCTTTGATGTGGGCAAACCCTCTGATTGAGACTGAGGATGAATGTTTGGATCATCTTGATGCTTTCATTTCAGCCATGGGGCAGGTGTTTGATGACCCCAATCGAGGTGCAACAGCTGAAGCAGCCATGTTAACTTTGCGCCAAGGTAAGCGCTCAGTAGCCGAATATGCCTTAGATTTCAGGAGATGGGCCCTCGATACCACTTGGGACAGTTCCGCCAAAAAATCTATTTTTCGAAAAGGGTTGTCTCCACTGATTAAGGATGAACTTGCTCGTGCCGACCCTCCCACTGCGTTAGGTGATTTATTAACTACTGCATCCGTATTGATGCTCGTCTGACTGAACGCAGGCAAGAGAGATGGTTCGAAAGTAATCGCACTAACCTTTTCCTACCTTCCTCCCCAGCTAAGGAACCTTTGAGTAGGATCACACGGGAACCTGAACCTGAACCCATGCAGGTGGACTCTTTACAAAGACGGGTTAGTGATGCACGCAAAGAACATCGTTTAAAGGAAAATCTATGTTTCTACTGTGGTAAGTCAGGGCACTTCATTATAAACTGCCCCAGCCGTTCTCGTAAGACTACTGCAGCAGTCATTCACTGTGAGTGTTGCGAGAGGAGATCTGTCAGGTCCGAGCCTCAGGCTCCAGAGAGATCTGCAGCAACAGATATTGATTTCTCTGACTTAAACTCCGTCACTTCTGAGGACGATGACTGTGTAAACGCTGCAATTTTTCAAGTTTCCTCAGCGGTGTCCCAGCTGAGTTGTAAGAAAAACAATTCTCATTGCTTCCTTTCCATCAAACTCTGGGTTGACTCAGTCTGGGTGTCTAGCTCTGCTATGATCGACTCAGGGGAAAGTGGAAATTTTATGGATATCTCCTTTGCTCTGAAACGGGGGATACGTTCAGTGAAGAAGGCTACTCCAGTACAGATGGAGACTGTTGATGGCTCCCTGCTGACCTCTGGACCAGTGGATCAGGAAACGGAGCCTTTGAGGGTCCTTATGGGTAAAGATCATCAAGAGAAACTGTCCTTTATGCTTATCTCTTCTCCCCACTTTCCCATTATTCTAGGGCTACCATGGCTGCAGGCTCAGAACCCTACCATTACCTGGGAGACCAAGGAATTACACTTTCCAGAGAAACAGATGAGTCCAGAAGTTTCAGCTTGCTCTGTTCCTAAAGGAACCATGTCAGTCCCTGAACTACCAGCTGTATACCAGGACTATGTGGATTTATGTGACAAGAAGAACGCTGACCAGCTTCCCCCTCACCGTCCATATGATTGTCCAATTGAATTATTGCCTGGAGCAGAGATACCTTTTGGTAAGATCTACCCCCTGGCGGGGCCCGAGCTAAAGGCTTTAAAGGATTACATAGACGAAAATCTAGCCAAGGGCTTCATACGCCCCTCTTCATCTCCTGCAGGTGCACCCATCTTCTTTGTGAAGAAGAAAGATGGATCTCTGAGACCCTGCGTAGACTATAGGGAACTCAATGAGGTTACTATTAGAAACCGTTATCCATTGCCTTTAATCCCTGAGTTATTGGAGAGAGTGCGGCATGCCAAAATTTTCTCTAAACTGGATCTCCGTGGGGCCTATAACTTGGTCCGTATTAGACCTGGGGATGAATGGAAGACTGCATTCAGGTCACGCTATGGACACTTTGAATATCTAGTTATGCCTTTTGGTCTGAGTACCGCCCCAGCCACTTTCCAACACTTGGTGAATGACATCTTCAGGGATCTCCTAGATACATTCGTGGTGATTTATCTGGATGATATTCTAATTTTTTCTAACTCCACAGAGGAACATCATGGACATGTGAAAATGGTCTTAGAACGTCTAAGACAAAACCATCTTTACATCAAACTTGAAAAGTGTGAATTCCATAGGACCGAAATTCAATTTCTGGGGTATGTACTGTCTACACAAGGGATTAGTATGGATGGAAGCAAGACCCAAGCCATCAAGGATTGGCCAATTCCTAGAAATGTGAAGGAGGTGCAGCGCTTCATCGGGTTTGCCAACTTCTATAGACGTTTCATTAGGAATTTCTCTGAGGTAGTGTCACCTATCACCCAACTTACCCGGAAAGAGTCTAGGTTCTCCTGGACCCCCCAAGCCCAGGAAGCATTTTCCCGTCTAAAGGATAAATTTACCACCGCACCTATCTTAGTACATCCCAACCCCGAACTTGCCTTCATAATAGAGGTGGATGCTTCAGACTGTGCCGTTGGAGCTATACTCTCTCAGAGAACAGGTGAGAAGAATGTCTTGCATCCCTGTGCCTTCTTTTCCCAGCAGTTGTCTTCGGCTGAGAGGAACTACGATGTGGGCAATAGAGAGTTGTTGGCCATTATTGCCGCCTTCAAAGAATGGAGACACCTTCTTCAGGGAGCTGCACAGCAAATAGTCGTCCTGACAGACCATCGTAACCTTGAATTTATCAGGTCGGCTAAGTGCCTGACTCCTCGCCAGGCTCGCTGGAATCTTTTCCTAAACCAATTTAATTTTGTAATTTCTTATAGGCCAGGATCGCGCAATGGAAAGGCTGATGCACTCTCTAGGATTCATTCAGCAGAGACCCGTCCACTTACTCCTCCTAAGACTATTCTTCCTGACTCTAGATTCCTGGGAGTGATTCATAATCAAGACCTACTTAAGGACATCAAGGAAGCATACCATGCGGATTCCTTGTTGGCACAACCCCCAAGGGACGTAAGTCTTGTCTTTAAAAATGGTGTGTGGATTCAGGGACAACGTCTGTATATACCTGAAACAGTCAGATTGAGAGTATTGCAACTCATCCACGATTCCAAGATAGCTGGGCATAGAGGAATTCTAAAGACACAGGAATTTCTTTCTCGTTTCTTTTGGTGGCCCACTTACAGGAAAGATGTTTTAAACTATGTCACTTCATGTGAAGTCTGTGCAAGATGCAAAACACCTCGCTCCTCACCAACTGGTCTGTTGCAACCCCTTCCCACCCCGTCCCGCCCGTGGGGATCCATTTCTATGGACTTCATTGTGGAGTTACCAACCTCTCAAGGGAAGAACACCATTCTAGTGGTGGTTGATCGTTTAACAAAGGCAGCTCATTTTATCCCTTGTGTCGGCTTACCCACTGCAAAACAGACATCAGATTTGATGATTAAGAATGTGTTTCGCTTACATGGAGTACCGGATGAGGTCATTTCGGATCGAGGGGTGCAATTCACTTCAAGGTTTTGGCAAAATTTCTGTGCCGCATTGGACATTAAAGTAAACCTTTCTTCTGCTTTTCATCCCCAGACTAATGGACAGACAGAACGAACCAATCAGACCCTGGAGCAGTATCTCCGCTGCTTTATCTGCCACCTACAGGATGATTGGGTGGATCTACTTCCACTGGCTGAGTTCTCTTATAACAACTCTCAGAGCGCCTCCACTAAGCAGTCTCCTTTTTACTCCAATTTAGGTTATCATCCTAACATTCTTCCTCGATTTCCCATAGAAACGCCCTTGCCAGCAGTGGCTGAAAGAATCACGTCTTTACAAAAGAATATGGATCTTCTAAAGGAAAATCTGGAATTGGCTCAGGAAAGGTACAAGAAAGCAGCAGATAAATTTCGTAAACCTGCACCAGCTTTCAAGGTAGGAGACTTGGTCTGGCTGTCAACCAGAAATCTTAAGTTAAGGATTCCATCGTCTAAGTTGGGACATAAGTACATTGGACCCTATAAAATCAGTAAAATTATAAGTGTCGTTGCTTGTCGTCTTCAACTGCCCAGAACTATGAGAATCCACCCTGTCTTTCATGTATCCCTACTAAAGGCTGCAACACCCAATACGTTTCCTGGACGTTCTTCTCCTTGCCCTGACCCAGTGCTAGTCGATGGTCAGGAAGAATTTGTGGTGGAAAGGATTCTAGATTCCAGGTTGTACAGAAATCAGTTACAATATTTGATTAAATGGCAGGGCTACCCAGTGGAGGACAACTCATGGGAACCAGTCAATAACGTTAATGCTCCTCGCTTGCTCCGCCAGTTTCATCAGAGGTACCCAGACAAGCCTGGTCTGAGGTCATCCGGAGGTTGTCCCTAAGGGGGGAGTAATGTAAGGTTCTTTGTACATGTTTCTTGAAACTCAGTTTTTCCGTCGGCCATTTTGCTTTCTGTCTTGCTGCAGCTATCTTGCCCTCAGTCAATATGGAGTTTCCAGCTTTCATGTTCCCGCCCTGATTCTCTCCCTCTTGCTTCTTAAGCAGCCTCAGCTGAGCAAACAGTGCTTCAGAATCAAGCCTGCAGTGAGCCTGTGACCTGACTCCTGGAAACATTAGACTTTGTACTCCAGCTATTTCCTACTGAGGAACTTTGGAACACTTGTGGACTCTGGAAACCTGCTATTTGATAAATCCACGTTTGCATGGAATTACGGTAACAGAGAAGAGATCCTGAACCTGTTGTGGAGAGTTATTGCTGAGCTTAAGTTACTCTGGCCTGCTGTGTCTCCTGTTTCTGTACCTGCAAACTGTGTGACCCTTTTTGCCACTTGTATGAAGTAATACAAGTCCTTCTATATCAACCTGTGTCTCATGTGTTTTCCTCGCACCCAAGCACAAGACGCTATATGAACTGTACACCATACATTACACCGGGAGACAGAGCGGCATGCAGCGATGGAACGGGAACCGGTAAATATCACCAGTGCTGGGGGCCTGAGCCAGCAGCGACACCGGCACCTGGCCTCCAGCGACGAGAGGAGAGTATGTCATTTTTATTTTCTTAATTGCGGCAGCAGCAATATATGGGGGGTATTTATCCATGGAGCATCATCGTGGGCCACCATTAACCCTTGTGCAGCATTTTATGGGGGGTATTTATCTATGGAGCATCTTCTTGGGCCACCATAAACCCTTGTGCAGCACCACTCTCGGCTTATACATGAGTCAATAAGTTTTCCCAGTTTTTTGCGGCAAAATTAGGGGTCTCGGCTTATACACGAGTATATACGGTACTTACCGATTTAGTAAAGAGGGGGTCAGGCTGACACCTTTTCATTACTAAACCTAGGGCTAGGTGTCAATGTCAGCTGCAGACACCAAGCCATAATCCCATTACCATGATGTCACTGCATCAGCATGAAAAAGGTGGTGTTGAACCAAGAAATTACATCACAAAACTTTTTTTTTAAATATATTTATTTAGCTCAAAAAAGCCTTCATTGCTGTACAAAAGAGCATGCAAAAGACGGATTTTGGTAAGAACTTACCTGTAAAATCCTTTTCAGCGAAGAAGGAAGGGAGACACAGTCATTACTAGTGGGTAGGCGGAGCCCAGATGGGATAGACACCTCAGATTAAAAAAGAGTGTTGATCGGCCCCTCCAGCTCGGGCTCCTCCTACTCAGCTCTCCAGTTGTACACAAGCTTAAGGAAGAGCAATATCACCAGCGGAAGCAACATAACCCCTTCTGAAGGACTTCAGAGACAAAAAACACAAGAGTACAGGTTATGCATGCATTTAGGTAAAAAACCACACAGTTCCAGGTACTACTCACTGGACCTGACCACTGCAATGAGCTGGCGATGCTGGAACAGAGCCGTAGCGCGTCGACCTCGACCCAGATAATCGCTATCAGAGGAGGGTCACGCCGCATCTGAAAACAACAACACACTTCTGCCATGGGAGGGATCTGTGTCTCCCTTCCTTCTTCGCTGAAAAGGATTTTACAGATAAGTTCTTACCAAAATCCGTCTTTCAGCTTCAGATGAAGGAAGGGAGACACAGTCATTACTAGTGGGACGTCCCAAAGCAGTCCAAAAATATAGGGTGGGAAAAAAACCAGAAACGGCAGAACCCAACAACCTAAGAAAACTGCGCAACTAGCGCTAAAAAACAGGTTAAAGGAAACTTTAAACTACCGCCGCCTGTAGGACTCTACGTCCCAAGGCTGCATCAGCGGAAGCACTAAAGTCCACCTTCTAAAATTTCGTAAAAGTGTGGACAGAGCGCCAGGTAGCCGCCCTGCAGAGCTGAGCTGCCGAGGCCCCTTGATGGAAAGCCCATGACGAGCCCACAGTCCTCGTGGAGTGAGCTCGAACCTTATTCGGGCAAGGTTCGCCCTTAAGTCGGTACGCTTCCAAAATGGCCGACCGAATCCAACGAGCTATAGCGTCCTTGAGTAACAGTCAAATAAAACTTCAAAGCCCGCACCAAATCCAATGCGTGCAAGGCCCGTTCCTTCGCATTCCTTGGACTCGGACAAAGAGTAGGCAATACAATATCCTGGTTAACATGAAACTGCGACACCACCTTAGGTAGGAAGTCGCTCCGTGTGCGTAGCACTACACGATCCGGTTGAAACTCCAGGAAGGGAGGCGAGCAAAAAAGAGCCGCCAATTCAGAAACCCTTCTCAAAGAAGTGACCGCTACTAGGAAGGCAACCTTCCAAGAGAGCAAAGAAAGACTAACAGAGTCCATAGGCTCAAAAGGCCCGTGTTGAAGAGCCTCCAAAACAAGATTGAGACGCCAAGGAGACACAGGCGCCCTATGCGGTGGAAACTGGCGGGTTACTCCGCGAAAAAAGGAACGCACGTCCCTACGCGAGGCGATAGCCTTTCGGAACAGCAAGGACAGAGCAGAAACCTGACCCCTCAGGGTGCTAACTGCCAAACCTTTGTCCAGTCCAAATTGCAGGAAAGCCAACAAATTGGGAATGGAAAAAATCCTCGGATTCCTTGAGGAACCCGAACACCACGAAAAGAAGGCTTCCCAAGTCTTGTGGTAAATTCTAGTAGTAGCCGGACCTCTGGCCGCTCGTAAACTGGCAATGACTTCGGCTGAAAAACCTCGACGGGTCAATATTTCGGTCTCAAGAGCCACGCCGTCAAACGCAGAGACTTCAGGTCCAGATGACGAACGGGCCCTTGGGTTAACAGGTCCGGGCGAAGAGGAAGTGGAACTGACGGTGCCGCCAGGAGTGACACCAGAGTCGAAAACCACATTCTCCTTGGCCAATCTGGGGCTATCACTATAGCCGAGATTCTCTCCAGTCTGATCCGACGGAGAACCAGAGGCAGTAAGGATATCGGTGGAAACACATAGATCAGCTCGAATTGGTCCAACGGAGCCACCAGAGCATCCACCGCCACAGCCTTCGGATCCTTGTACCTGGACATGAATGTCGGTAACTTGGCATTGAACCTGGATGCCATCAGATCCACTTAGGGAGTTCCCCAACGGGAGCACAGCAGTGCAAAAATCTCCGGATGAAGACTCCATTCTTCGGGATCCATCTTCTCGTGACTGAGAAAGTCTGCCGTGATTCTGAACTCCTGTAATGTGGATCGCAGAGATGGCTGTCACTCTGGTCTCGGCCCATACCGGATCCGAGATACCTCCACCATGAGCCTGGAACTCCTTGTCCCGCCTAGATGGTCGATATACACGACCGCCGTAGCATTGTCTGTCTGCACTCGGACTGGGAGACCGCCTAAAGGGACCGTCCAGTGTTGGAGTCAAAGGAAAATTGCTCTCAATTCCAGGATGTCGATCGGCAGGACCGACTCCTCCGACGACAATATCTCCTGCAGACACCTCCCCAGCCAGTCAGGCTGGCATTGGTGGTTATGACCGACCACCTCGGAGGGAGGAAAAACTTCCCCAGGAATAAAGCTTCCGGACGTAACCACCATCCTAGAGACTCTCGCACCCTGTGTGAGATGATGACACTGCAATCCAGCGAAGTCTGCAATCGCCAACGGCTCAGACTAAGCCTTTGGAGGGTCCTGGAATGAATGGCAAACGGAAGTGCCTCCATGGACGCCACCATCAAACCCAGAAGGCGCATACACCTTCGAAGGAACATTGCTGTCGAAGACTTCATAACCTGTAAATGTCGAAGGAGACATGCTTTCTTGTCTGGAGGCAGCGACACCACTGCTCGTACCGTGTCGAAAAGCATCCCCAAAAACAGGATTGACTGCGACGGTTCCAGAGACGACTTCTCCCAACTGATTAGCCACCCGAAGTCCTCCAGGAGCTGAAGGGATAGATTGCAAGCAGTCACTGCCTCCTCCTTTGAGTACGCCACAATCAAAAGGCCATCCAGGTAGGGAAGAATCGAAACCCCCTGTCTTCAAAGAATTGCCATGAGAGGCGCCAGAATTTTTGTAAAAACTCTGGACGCTGAAGCCAAACTGAATGGCAGAGCCACAAACTGGCAATGGTCCTGACCTATGGCAAAACGAAGGAAGCGTTGGTGGGCCCTTCCGATTGGGAAGTGCAAATAAGTGTCGCGAATGTCGACACCAATAAGAGTTCTGCGACAGGACCGCCAAAACGGAGCAAGGCAACTCCATGCGGAATTTCCTGGCGTGGACATGCCGATTCAATCTCCAGAATGGGCCGAAATTTGTCCTCTTTTTTGGGGACCACAAAGAGGTTAGAATAAAACCCTCTTCCCCGGCCCTCCGGCGAACCGGCACCACCACACCTTTCTGCAGAAGGGAATCTACCTCCCGCAGTAAAGCGGCAAAGAGCTCGGGCTCTGACGTAACGCGAGGTTGACAAAAAAACTGTCTGGGGGTCGAGAAAGAAACTCTATGAAGTAGCCTGCCAACACAACCTGTGTCACCCAGGCGTCCGACACGTGGGAAGCCCAAGTCGGTTTGAATTGGAATAAACGACCCCCCACTCGAGAGCGCTCAAGTGAGACTCAGGCGTCAGTCCGCCTTAACGGACTTTTTTGCCAGCTTCCCGTTTGTCTTAACGGAAGTTCTGTTTCCAGGGTATGCGGAATTTCTGAGAATTCCCCTTTTTTTTTAAAAAAAAATAAGAGAGGGACGATCCGAACCCCCAGAGGGCTGACCGAATCATCCCCTGGACAGAAAGGACCGCCGTCAACTACCGGCACTAGTCCTGCCAGACGCAGAAGTCACAGCTCTGCGCTGCGGTATGTTTCTTTTGCCTTGGCAATCAGCCCCGTGAGGTCAGATCCAAATAGCTGACCACCTTGTAAGCTTAAAGATAGCCAACCCTGCTTGGAAACCGCGTCCTCATGTCTAAGCCACAGTGCTCATCTGACTGTGACTGCCGAGGACTGCGCCCTGGACCAGAGGGCTGCTCCACTTGAAAAGCCCATCTACCTCGATAGAGGGGATCCACCTTGCCACGCCGTGCGTAGACGGTCCAACCGGCCCAGGGAAACTTTACAAGCACACATGGATCCTTAATACTGAATCCAAGACCCGCGGCCTCGCAGATGGATATTGCTGCCATTTTCTTCCCAGCAGGTTCTGCAGTCTCGCCTTCCCTTTAAAAGGAAGATTTGCTAAGCTGGGATAAAGGGACAACCACTTCAGGAGAAGGGATTCAATTATCAATCAACTCCGTAGCACGGATACAGTGTCTCAAAAGACCGTGTCCCTTGAAAACGTTATCTGGACACAGGCGTTCCTTGCCCCATTAAACTCATCCAGAGATGGCAATGTCGAACGCAACTTACGGTACTCCTGGTACATCCGGGCCGACTTACCAGGACGTCTAGTTACCTCATCCGGTAACTAACGCCCTCATGGTCCAATAAAAGTCTCTGAACGGCCCAAAAGAGAGGCAGAGTGTCCCTGCCGATCCTCCTTGTCCGAATCGGACATCTTCGTTACGCGGGAGGGAAGGCACCGGTTTGTGTCGCTTCCTTGAGAGGATCTAGCTGACATCTAATAACCTAGAAGGTCAGACAGGCCATCAATAGAAACTAGCGAGGGCCTCCATTTTGACACCACTGGAACCTCCGACCGCTGCGCATGACGCCGTCGAGATCTGCGTGTCAGATACGCGTCTGTAGCGGATCTGGGAGACGGTCTCTGACATGTCCTTGCACAGTATATGGCAGGTTAAACTGTCAGTAACTAGAACAGTGTGTTTCTTAAAGAAAAAACAAACGCTGAAGGGTTAGAGCTCTTAAAGAGAGAGCTACCCCAGCTGCCCATTAAGAGTTAACCGCCTAAGAAGGGGTTAAAGTAGCAGACTCCCCACAACCTTGATAATGAAAAGGGTGTGCGAGCCCCAAGTGCCTCTTATAAGGCCGCAGCTGCAGGACAGCTATGCCACACTTAACAGAAAAAAACAAACGCTGAAGGGTTAGAACTCTTAAAGAGAGAGCTACCCCAGCTGTCCCCCATTAGGAGTTAACCGCCTAAGAAGGGTTAAAGTAGCAGTGATAATGAGAAGGGTTGCGAGCCCCAAGTGCCTCTTATAAGGCGGCAGCTGCAGGACAGCTATGCCACACTTAACAGAAAAAACGTTCATCGCTAAAAAATTGCGCTGTTTTGTATATCGCAATGACCGCCAAGGTTGTTAAGGAGATCAGTAAGCGCTCCAGATTGGCAGCTACTAGCGACATTAAAAGCGTATAGTGGCAGTAACTTCACTGTCGCAGGCTCCCCACAACCTCTTTATTATTATTGAAAAGAGTGTGCGAGCTCCCTTAATGGATAACAGCCGCAGGACAGCGCAATCTGTCACTCATTAGTGCCTCAGAAGGCGCCCGCGCTGTGGGGGTGAAGGGGTTAAGCTTCTGCCTGCGGGCTAGAAGTGACTCACCCAGCTGGTAACAGTGTAACTGTATCGACCCGCCACCACAATTGTGGATTACCAGGGCAATGGGGTACTCAGAGCCGAGCCCATGGAAGTCTATGGGGGTTTTGTCACAGGTAGCTGTGGCTCGGTCTGTGGCCCGGGCGGTCTGGCGTATGTTGGGGATATATATTTACAGGGGATAGGTTTATATACAGTTCGTGACGCCACCTGTAGTATTCTGGTAATTAGTACCAGCGCTGCTGTAGATCTCTGAGGGGATGGTGAGGCAGCTAGATGTCGGGTCCCCTACAGGTGGGACTGGTCCCTCAAAGTCTATGGGATTTGTGAAGTCGGGTGCAGATAAAGAACACAGTCTCACACGGTCAGCGTCTTTCCATACCTTTACTTGTAAGATGTTCAAGCAGGTCCCAGGGAGGCTGATCCAAGGAGGATGTATTTCGAGATAGCAGCTGGGCAAGTTAGGGGCCTCCTTTAACTCCAATATGACGAGTCCAACTAGCATGAAGCGTAGTTCCCTCCAATAAATCTGGTTCTTCTACCACCATGCATGAAGCTATGGTGATGCTTCGGTCCCAGTAACCGGTTAACAGTGCAGGACTTCCAATCCTAAAGCACTCACAATATCTACCACTGTGCCTTTCGCCTTGCCCGTGCTGGTAGCATAAGCATCCCTCACTTCACAGATATATATATCAGTCAGTTCCTTCTTAGTTCCTTCCAGAGCTTGCTAGCAGAATACCAGTAATACTTTTAGGCAGGAGCACGTCTCTGAACCTCTACCGTCCTCTAGACAGGCGTCTGAATTATCTGCAGCTCACTCCTCTCTCCTGCACAGACTTCTCGCTGACTGACTGTCTCCTCAGACAAACTGAACTGACTGAAGACAGGACACTCTCTGACTGAACACTCCCTGCTGATGTCACAAGCTTATAAACCTGTGGGCGTGTCTAAGTGCATGTTGGAATGAATGTTCATTTAGCATTAAACTGCTATCTCTCCACACATCCTCCAGGGTACTGCGTGTGCCTTCACACACCAGGGCTACACATTCCCCCATGGTAAAAGACAGCACTCCCGGGCTGTGAAATACAAGAAGACAGAAAATTTTGTTTATGCATAACAACAAACATTAACTTCTTCCCATCCGGGAGGTACGAATATCTTGAACGTTGCATTAAACATAGAAAAATACACAAAGTATTAAATAGACATTTTTCATATTAACGGTACAAACTACTTTCACTTTTATAAAAACTTATATACATCTTCTCAGCTGCGGTAAACCCTGTCTGGGTCCTACCGTTCTTCACATTTCTTTATTAACTTCTGTTACACTTTCCATCCCGGGGGCTGGAACAATGCGATGATCCCTAGATCTCATGACGAACAGATCATGTGCTGCGATCAGAGTCTGGGTCGCAACAGTCTTTGTATGAACCATCAGGGGCGCAACGGGTATCTCTTTCTCGTGAGACGCCGACTGCGTCTCAATTTGCGTTGCAGGGGGCGATTCAGCTGTAACCGCAGTTTGCGATGTAGATTGGGTCGCCGATTGCGATGCAGAGTAGGTCGCCGATTGCGATACTGAGGTGTACGCAGGGGGCGATGCGGAATAGGACGCACAATGCTGGTGTGATGCAGAGCAGGAAGCAGGTGTGCGCAATGGCTCAATTGAGGACGCACTAACCTGCTGCTGTCGCTGCTCCATCTCTTCCCAGTCGCTCTCCATCATTGACGGCTGGGTCCCCGCCGGTGTCCCTACCAGGGATTGATCATCTGCTGCGGCCTCCTGGCCGGGCGGGCGTTCCGGAACTGGCGGTACCTCCTCAACCTCCTTTGCCTCCACCGCTCCATCGGTGGGATCAGGATCGGTACTTTTGGGGGCAGCCTCCGGTTTCTCTTCAGCCTTCCTCAGCAGGGAACTTGGGAATTCAGGAGACGGCATTATGCTTGTAGGAGAGAACACTGCGTCCCTCAGCAGCCGCTGTTTCAGGGCACGCCAGCGTCTCTCTGTCTCCTTCATTCCTTTTCGGTGGGGACAGGACCTTCGTCGCAGGCGCTCTGATGTCAGAGCGTTCACTTCCTGTCGCAGGACCTGCCGCTGAGTCAGAGCCGGGGCGGAGCCAGGCAACAGCGCGCTTTTACAGGTACGCCCACCTTCTTCTCCAGCGCCTGAGGGCGCGAATATGGCGGCAAAATGGCGGATTTTAGCGCCAAAAATAGCAAACAGTCTTTTTCACTAAAACAATTCCATAGGCACGCAGGGCTCGCAATTTTGCGAGTTTCGCATCCTGTTCGTGACGCCAAGTTTTTGTGTCGACCCGCCACCACAATTGTGGATTACCAGGGCAATGGGGTACTCAGAGCCGAGCCCATGGAAGTCTATGGGGATTCTTGTCACAGGTAGCTGTGGCTCGGTCTGTGGCCCGGGCGGTCTGGCGTATGTTGGGGATATATATTTACAGGGGATAGGTTTATATACAGTTTGTGACGCCACCTGTAGTATTCTGGTAATTAGTACCAGCGCTGCTGTAGATCTCTGAGGGGATGGTGAGGCAGCTAGATGTCGGGTCCCCTACAGGTGGGACTGGTCCCTCAAAGTCTATGGGATTTGTGAAGTCGGGTGCAGATAAAGAACACAGTCTCACACGGTCAGCGTCTTTCCATACCTTTACTTGTAAGATGTTCAAGCAGGTCCCAGGGAGGCTGATCCAAGGAGGATGTATTTCGAGATAGCAGCTGGGCAAGTTAGGGGCCTCCTTTAACTCCAATATGACGAGTCCAACTAGCATGAAGCGTAGTTCCCTCCAATAAATCTGGTTCTTCTACCACCATGCATGAAGCTATGGTGATGCTTCGGTCCCAGTAACCGGTTAACAGTGCAGGACTTCCAATCCTAAAGCACTCACAATATCTACCACTGTGCCTTTCGCCTTGCCCGTGCTGGTAGCATAAGCATCCCTCACTTCACAGATATATATATCAGTCAGTTCCTTCTTAGTTCCTTCCAGAGCTTGCTAGCAGAATACCAGTAATACTTTTAGGCAGGAGCACGTCTCTGAACCTCTACCGTCCTCTAGACAGGCGTCTGAATTATCTGCAGCTCACTCCTCTCTCCTGCACAGACTTCTCGCTGACTGACTGTCTCCTCAGACAAACTGAACTGACTGAAGACAGGACACTCTCTGACTGAACACTCCCTGCTGATGTCACAAGCTTATAAACCTGTGGGCGTGTCTAAGTGCATGTTGGAATGAATGTTCATTTAGCATTAAACTGCTATCTCTCCACACATCCTCCAGGGTACTGCGTGTGCCTTCACACACCAGGGCTACACATAACATCTTGCCGGGAGGGGAGGAGGGAGAAGAGCCAGAAGAAGCTTTCAGCCTGCTTCTGTAATGGCCGCCGCGCTGTGTCTCCGTGTGCTCCATGAGAGAAGTCGGAAATGGAGACTGCCGTAAAGCGCGCGCTCAGAGCGGCGCGAAAATTCAAATAAAAAAGCGCGCACTCCTCTCTCCCGTTCCTATGTCCTGCAGGCATCAACCTGCGGACAAAAAATACTAGTCACCGGCATGTTTACTGTAACAGCGCTGCCGCAGCAGTCGCTAAATCACTCACACACATTAATAAAAATGCGGAGTACTCACCAGCCGAGCGCCACAGGGACCCCCAGGGGTTTGTGACGCTATGCCCATCGCTTCCCCCCAGGGCGGGGAACGCAGTGACCCCCGATGTGCGGTTTGCGTCCCCGCCAGGGAAGCAATCCTCATCCCCCAGGGCCGGCATGATTCTGCAGGGACTACCATCAGGGTAAATACTGAACCGCCAAGGGAGAGGTTGGGGTCCAGCAGCGCTGAGACCCCTGAGACCTCTAGACCACTTCTGGTGATCCAAGTCTCTTGTCCGATGAAAATAATAAAATCTTCTGAGGAGCTGCTTCCAGCAGCGACCATCCTCTGGACCTCAAATTTTAGACTGGAGAGCTGAGTAGGAGGAGCCCGAGCTGGAGGGGCCGGTCAACACTCTTTTTAATCTGAGGTGTCAATCCTATCTGGGCTCCGCCTACCCACTAGTAATGACTAGTGTGGCTCTCTTCCTTCCATCTGCTGCTGAAACAGCCTTTTCTAATAGAAGTATTACGTAAATTTGTCTTTGGAAGTAATTTTATAAAATGGATTACAATTAGGGCCCCGTCACACATAGCGACACACCAGCGATCCCGACAACGATATGCACTTGTCAGGATCGCTGGTGTGTCGCTACATGATCGCTGCTGAGCTGCCAAACAGGCAGCTCAGGCAGCGATCAGGACAGCGACACAGCGGATAACGTCGCTTAGCTACCAGCAGTGTACGTTGGATACCAGTCCACTGGTGCAGGGAGCTGGTAACCAAGGTACACATCGGGTTTCCAGGCGCTGCGCGGCGCCTGGAAACCCAATATGTACCTTGGTTACCAGCTGATCGCTGGTCTCCTGCCTGCCACACGCAGCGATGCGTGCTGGCCAGCAGGAGACCAACGATCAAAAAAATGTCCAGGACATTCAGCGACGATCA
The DNA here is from genome assembly GCA_033576555.1 of Oophaga sylvatica. Lineage (NCBI taxonomy): Eukaryota > Metazoa > Chordata > Amphibia > Anura > Dendrobatidae > Oophaga > Oophaga sylvatica. The sequence goes on from JARQOD010000005.1 coordinate 275,442,123, forward strand.
GCGATACCCAGGAGGGGGGCTGATCGTCGCTGAATGTCACACACAGCGATAAAAAACTAGTGACTCAGCACTCGCTGTCTGAGAAGGGGGCTTAACTTAAGGGCCCGTCTCACATAGCGATATCGCTACCGAGATCGCTGCTGAGTCACTAGTTTTGTGACGCAGCAGCGAGCTCACCAGCGTTATCGCTGTGTGTGACATTCAGCGACGATCAGCCCCCCTGCCGGGTATCGCTGATCGTCGCTGAAATGTCTGGACCTTTTTTTGATCGCTGGTTTCCCGCTGACAGGCACGCATCGCTGCGTGTGACAGGCGGGAGACCAGCGATCCGCTGGTAACCAAGGTACACAGCGGGTTTCCAGGCGCGGGGCTGTGCCTAGAAACCCGCTGTGTACGTTGGATACCAGCGCCCTGATGCAGGGAGCTGGTATCCAAGGTACACAGCGGGTTTCCAGGCACCGCGCAGCGCTTGGAAACCCGCTGTGTACCTTGGATACCAGCTCCCTGCATCAGGGCGCTGGTATCCAACGTACACTGCGGGTAACTAAGCGATGTTACCCACAGTGTCGCTATCCCAGATCGCTGCCTGAGCTGCCTGTTTGGCAGCTCAGCAGCGATCATGTAGCGATACACCAGCGATCCTGACAAGTGCATATCGTTGTCGGGATCGCTGGTGTATCGTTATGTGAGACCCAGCCTTTAGTGAAACCCTAATCCGGCTATTCAACTAAATGGTGTAATATCTGATTATTTCTCTTTGTTTAGGGGTACTCGTCAATTATACCCCTTATCACCCTTACTGTTTGAGTTGGCCAGTGAGCCACTGGCTATTCAAATTAGATATGCAGATAATTATAGATGGGAAAGTCACAAGTCGGGGGAAGATTGCCTGGTGGATCTATTATATGTTTCTTTTCCAGATACTACCATCTCAAGGGCTATAGATCTGATTGCTCAATATGGGGTTATTCCGGTCTATTAGTAAATTGGACCAAGTCCTTCAAGCTGTATCTTTCTCAAGGTAGATCCAGTTTATTAAATTCGGTGGTGATGGCCCTGAGAGTGGTGAATAACTTCACATACTAGGGAATTGTTAAAATATCCTCAGAAACGATTACTCTAAAAACTCATCAGTCAGCAGGATTTTGCTATGTAAACTACAGACATTTTCATTTTGCCACTGTGAAGCCCCGTCTCACATAGCGATACACCAGCGATCTCGACAACGATCAGGTTCGCTGGTGTGTCGCTACATGATCGCTGCTGAGCTGCCAAACAGGCAGTGATCAGCACAGCGAACATGCGGGTAACGTCGCTTAGTTACCCGCAGTGTACGTTGGATACCAGCGCCCTGATGCAGGGAGCTGGTAACCAAGGGACACATCGGGGTTCCAGGCGCTGCGCGGTGCCTGGAAACCCGCTGTGTACCTTGGTTACCAGCTCCCTGCATCAGGGCGCTGGTATCCAAGGTACACATAGGGTTTCCAGGCACAGCCCAGCACCTGCAAACCCGCTGTACCTTGGTTACCAGCGGATCGCTGGTCTCCCGCCTGTCACACGCAGCGATGCGTGCTGGCCAGAGGGAGACCACCGATCAAAAAAATGTCCAGGACATTCAGTGACGATCAGCGATACCCAGCAGGGGGGCTGATCATCGCTGAATGTCACACACAGCAATATCGCAGGGGAGATCGCTGTTGCGTCACAAAACTAGTGAATCAGCAGCGATCTCGCTAGCGAGATCGCTGTGTGAGACGGGGGCTTTACACTGATTAAAATGATACCTGGGGTGAAGAAATCCATCTTGTGGTTCTTGTGTAATCAGTGTTAGAAGTTTTCAGTTAATGAGATGCTCGTGCTCCGGTGTGGGACTGTAGGCAGAGTCTTATCTTCCTACTCTAAGCCAGAGAAACCAAGGAAAGACCTGCCACAGGCCGCCCCAAAGGACAAATATGTTCCTCCTCATAGAAACAGACTGTTTGTGCTTCAGGGAGGCCTGTGGGCAGGTTTTTCCTGGGTTTCTCTGGCTTAGAGCAGGAATATAAGACTCTGCCTATAGTCCTGCCCCTGAGCATGGGTATCTCATTAACTGAAAACTTCTAACACTGATTATAGAAGAACCAAAAGATGGACTTCTTCACCTCAGGTATAACTTTAATAAGTTTAGCAGCAGCAACATGACAATGCCTGTAGTTTACTTCACAAAATCCAGCTATCAGGTTCGCTTTAATGTATCCCCTCAGAGTCCATAATTTAAAGACAAATTTAAACTGTGGTGTACTCGTTCTCTCCGTATCAGGCAGGATCAATTTGATCAAAATGGTCGTCAATCCTAAATGTTTATACAGCAGGTGAAATAAGTATTTAACATATCACCAATTTACTAAGTAAATATATCTCTAAAGGTGCTATTGACATGATATTCTCACCAGATGTTGGCAACAACCAATTCAATCCACACAGGCAAATAAATAAAACCATAGATGTCCATAAATTATGTGTAATAATAAGAAATGACCCAGGGAAAAGGTATCGATCACACGAAAAGCAAGTGCAAAAAGTCAGGGAAAGTCCTGACACCAACTGAAATCTATCAGTAATTAGAAAGCAATCCTGACACTTAGGCTAAGTGCACACGATCAGGAATAATTGCGTTTTTTTCGCGGTTTTTCCGCGGTTTTAAAAACGCAAGCATTAAGCATCCTATACATGTTAATTGATTCCGCATGTTTTGGCCACATGTTGCGTTTTTTTCCGCGAAAAAAACGCTTCGCGGAAAAAAATAGCAACATGTTCATTAATTTAGCGTAATCGCGGTGATTCCGCCGCCATAGGAATGCATTGAACCACTTACTTTCCGCATGTGGCTATGCCCACCATGCGCAATGTAAGCGGTTCATGTGCGATGGTACCCAGGGTCTGGAGGAGAGGAGACTCTCCTCCAGGCCCTGGGTACCATATCCCTGGTAAAACAATAATTAAAATAAAAAATAATGATATTCTCACCTTCCGGCGGCCCCCGCAGCCTTCCCGCGGCCCCCGCAGCCTTCCCGCCTTCAGCGACGCTCCCGGCAACTTCCGGTCCCAAGAGTCCTTTGCGAGAATCACCCAGATGGCATAGTGGTCTCGCGAGATGCTACGTCATCGGTGTGATTTGTCGCAAAGCACTCCTGGGACCGGAGTTGCCGGAGCGTCGCTGAAGGCGGGAAGGCTGCGGGGGCCGCCGGAAGGTGAGAATATTATTTATTATTTTTTTTATTATTTTTACATTAGATCTTTTTACTATTGATGCGGCATAGGCGGCATCAATAGTAAAAAGTTGGTCACACTTGTCAAACACTATGTTTGACTCGTGTGACCAACCTGTCAATCAGTTTTCCAAGCGATGCTACAGATCGCTAGGAAAACGCTAGCATTCTGCAAGCTAATTACGCTTGCAAAACGCTATTATTCTGGCGGGAATCAGCATACAAAAAACGTGCGTATTTCCTGCGGGAGAAGTGCGGGATTGCCGCGGAAATTTCCGCGGCAATTCCGCAACGTGTGAACTTAGCCTTAGTGACCAATAATATCAGCTAGTTCAACTGATTACCTATAAAAAGGTGCCACACAAGAAACATCTCATGATGGGTAAAACCAGTGACCTGTCTCAAGACCTTCACAACTTTATTGTTGCAAAACTCACTGATGGAATTGGTTACAGAAGAATTTTTAAACTACTGAAGTGAATAAAAAACCTTACCTAGTCCTGAATTGTAGAGGATTTTCATGAAGCAATTCAATTGCTCAGACAGTGGACTAGAGTAGAATCTACTCAAAGCTTGTGCCCCAGCATCAATCTCGGTGCGCACATGATCTATTCATAAAAGATAAAAATGGAATTTGTCAGTGTAAGTTTGTCTAGTCGAGGGGGATTTAAGTAATATAAAAATACAACTATTCATGAGCTGCTTTGTAATGTTGTGGTATCACTTGTTAGGATTATTTAAAGTAACACCAGAAAATTAAAGGGAATTTGTCATCAGGTTTTTGCCACCTAATCTGAATGCAGCAGGATATAGAGGCAGAGGCCTCGATTCTAACGATGTGTCACTTACTGGGCTACTTGCTGTAGTTTTTGTAAAACCATTGTTTTATCAGCAGGAAATTATTGCTAGAGGAATAGTGAACCTGCTGCTATACAGTCCTATATATTTTTGAACACTGTATAACCCCGCCTCCGACACGGTCAGTTTTCTGCCTATGCACAGTGTACAAAGTGGTGTGGGCAGGGTTATAGAAAGGTCAGTATTTAGAAAAGTAGTGGATCTGCAGCAGATACAACTTTGATTTTATCAAAACTGCAGCAAGAAGTCCAGTAAGAGACATTGCTGGAAACAAGGTCTCTGCCCTTCTATCATGCTGCTCTCAAATGGGGTAGCAAAAATCTGGTACCAAATATCCTTTAAAATGCTTAAAATAATATACTTGTACTTGCCTGCATGTCACTAAGGCCACGTTCACACGTTCAGTATTTGGTCAATATTTTAACTCAGTATCTATAAGCCAAAACCAGGAGTGGAACAATCAGGGGAAAAGTATAAAAGAAACACGTCACCACTTCTGTATTTATCACCCACTCCTGGTTTTGGCTTACAGATACTGATATAAAATACTGACCAAATACTGAACATATGAATATGGCCTAATGCTTAGACTACATTGCTTTGGCTGTGACACAAGTCACACAACCAAACCTCACTGTATGCCATGTCGCAACATAACTGAAGTGGATATGAGCTGCAAGGTACTGCAACAAGCAGGTTACAAAATGGCACAACTAGATGGATATTTTGTGACTTGCTCATCATGGTCAAGGTAACATGCCGATCACAATACGCCCGCATTCACTTGCACTATGGTGTGATTATTAGAATGCAGTTACTGTATATCACAGACTTAAGAAGGTATTATATTGGCTTGCCATAAAGCAACATCATAAACAGTAGGATAAAAAAGCACTAAAAACTGAAAGAGAAAACTTCAATAAAACACACCCAGCTCAGATGGTATTTTTTTTGATAAATGACTTAACCAGCGCATCCTTAGTAGCCAATCTAATGATGTGGATTTCTCAATGATCAGCTGGACAGAATGTTTAATAACTACAGGGTCATCCATCCAAACACCTTCCATTTTCAAAGCATTGAAACTGAGATTTTCTACATTGGCTGACTTTGCTATTAATTGAAGATCTTGTAAAGCCAGTGGATTTTTCCTGTAATGGAAAAGAACATTTAGAATTCATGAAATCAGTGCTAAAAGTCTGTCAAATTATGGATGTACACCAGCAACCAGAACAAAATGGCTGTCAAACTAGTGCAAAGACATAAAGAGGAACCAAGGTTTCCAGAAATGTAAGCACCAAGTACAAAGTGTGAAAAAAAAAATCCCAGAAAAATAAACGGATTCAATTAACACCCTAACAAACGTAGAAGAAAGCAAGCAAATTTACCGTATATACTAGAGTATAAGCCGACCCGAGTATAAGCCGACCCCAATTTTGCCACAAAAAACTGGGAAAGCTTATCGACTCGAGTATAAGGCTAGGGTGGAAAATGAGATTATGGCCCATATGCTGCCCCATGTATTATGCCCCACAAGATGCTCCATGTATTGTGCCCCATATATTATGCCCCACAAGATGCTCCATAGATTGTGCCCCATATGCTGCCCATGTATTGTGCTCCATAGATGCTCCATAGATTATGCCCCCATAGATGCTCCACAGATTATGCCCCATAGATGCTCCACAGATTATGCCCCCATAGATGCTCCACAGATTATGCCCCCATAGATGCTCTACAGATTATGCCCCCATAGATGGCCCATGTATTATGCCCCCATAGATGCTCCATAGATTATGCCCCCATAGATGCTTCATAGATTATGCCCCCATAGATGCCCCATGTATTATGCCCCCATAGATGCTGCATTGAATAGGCCCCTTATGCTGCCGCAGCTGCTGCTGCAAAAAAGAGATACTCACCTCTCGTCGCTGGGGGCCATGTGTCTGTGTCCTGAGCAGGAAGGTACACCGGCGCGCTATGGGGGACAGGTGCCGGTGTCACCGCTCGCTCAGGGCCCCGGCACCTGCGATATTTACCTGTTACCCGGTCCACCACTGAGCGCCGCTGTCTTCCGGGTCCTCCAGCAGTGAATGATCAGGCAGAGGGCGCGGCGCGCAGTAACCACGTCATCGCGCCCTCTGCCTGAACATCGCAGCAAGAGGACCAGAGGACACAGCGGCGAGCAGCGGTGGAACGGGACAGGTAAATATCGCTTATACTCACCCCTCCGCCGGTGCGTCTCTGCCCTGCTCTTCTCTCGCGGTCTCCGGCGCCAGTGTTCAGTGGTCACATGGTACCGCTCATTAAAGTCATGAATATGTGCATATTCATGACTTTAATGAGCGGTACCACCTGACCGCTGAACACTGGCGCCGGAGACCGTGAGAGAAGAGCAGGGGCTATAGAGACCGCTTGCGGAGGGGTGAGTATATAGAACAGATGCGCTCCGCCTCCCCCCTGTATATGACTCAAGTATAAGCCGAGAGGGGGACTTTCAGCCCTAAAAAATGGGCTGAAAATCTCGGCTTATACTCGAGTATATACGGTACTTATCGGATCACAACTGCAATCCTAACAGTATAGCATTTTTCACAATGAAGGCTAGTATTTAACCGCTTTATAACCAAGCAGTTTTCCGTTTTTTTGTCCCTTTCTTCCAAGAGCCAAACGTTATTATTTTTCCATCCACATGGCCAGATGAAGGCACTAGATACAGTAAAGACCCAGAGATGCAGTTTTTATACAGTCGGTTTATTGCAGAACTTTTTTCCAATTCGCTTCATTGAGGGTTACCTGTTTTTCTGTAGGCAATGTCTGTTCAGAATATAAAGGAGGACTTGACTATCCCTCAGAATAGTAGATAAGGTGGAGTCCTCAGAAGAAAAGATGGCGTCTGGTACTTTATCAGGCCACAATCCAATAGATAACAAACAACCACCATGTGTGGGTCCGAGAACACACACCTGACCTTGAATTATATCCTGCACTTGCTGAAAAAAAGCAAAATATAGAGAAAATTAAAAACTAGACAAACTAATCCATGCTGCAGTGGTTTCAGATCTATTTAAAAGAAAAGCTGAAACTATTGTGTTGGAAGTGAAGAACATAACACAACGCAAGCCAACTGCATTTCACGCAATGTAAAAGGGGACCAATGAAAAGGCAAGTTGCTTGCATGGAAGACAGAGAAATGGGTTTCCTTAGGATTACCTAGAAATATAATAAAGTAGACCACCAGAGATGCAACATTACGTTATCGATCAGGTTTCAATAAATACATTTCTCTTGTCAAAAAAAAGAAATGCATTTCTACACTGTAACTAGGGAAAAGTTATATTATTTCTTATATGTGACATACATAGGTGAACAGAAAATTCTGGGAAAGTCTGTGTTGTACGTTAAAACAATAGTATGTAGTCAGAAGAAAAAAAATTATTTTGGTAGCAGTCTTGTATTGGGCAAACCATATGTGCACTAAATTTACCATTTACTGAGAGAACTTACCTTCTGGACCACAGCCGTGGGTTGTGAGTAGACAAACACTTCACTACAAGCCTTTTGAAAAGCATGTTCTAGGTCAATTCCTCTTTGTAACTGCTGGTATAGCAGAACACCAGCACGAAGCAAATAAGAAAGTGAACTGCATGGAGAACCTAGAAGTGATGTAAGCAATAAAAAAAGTAAAATAATGTTAGCACATAAAAGAATATAAAAAACACCATCTTTTGAGAAGCAGCCTACAGAAGACCTGTCACCAGGGCAAAAGTGGACAGTTTTTTCTCCTATTGCATTTCCGCTGCGCTAAGGAGGATCCATTTTTTTTTTAACATCCGAATTACAGTTACTGAGAAATGGGCCTTTTATGGTCTTTACAAGGAGGTGATGCTCACAGGGCAATTATACAAAGCAGCCAAAAGAGATGTCCCCAGATAATCCTGTGAGCCCCACTCCCTTAGAAGATTCTGTACGGTGGATAAAAATCATGTTATAATTACGGTGGGCGAGGGGGATTGGCAACAAAAATAAAAGCAAAAACTGGCCAGTTTTGACCTGGTGACAGGTCCTGTTTGAAGGGGTTGTCTGAAAAGAACAGTAAATTTTACATTAAAAGTCTAACGGTTTAACACTAGAACTACTGGACTCGTGACCCAGACTAGAACTACTACTAGTGCAAGAAGTCAAAATGACTATACCAGTAGTTCTAGTGTTAAAGGGAATCTGTCACCACATTTGACCTACCTAAACTATTAATATGAGCATAGAATCCTGAGAAGAGTCATACTTGCATACCTCATATCAGATGCCTTGTTGCTGGGAATCATCTTTTATCACTTTATGTAAATTACCTATTCCAGGCTATAGGGATGATGTTTCCCAGAAGATACTTCTGCCTCTAGAGCTTATTTTACAAGAAGTAGGAGTTCCCAGTGTGAGACAAGTAACTAACACAGAACAGGAAAAAAGGAGATTTTTGTGTACTCATCGTAAAATCCTTTTCTCCGAGACGCTCATTGGGGGACACAAGACCATGGGTGTTATACTGCTGCCACTAGGAGGACACTAAGCAATACACAGAGAAAGTTAACCCCTCCTCCTGCAGTATACACCCTCTGTTGGCTCATTCCCGAACCAGTTCGGTGCCAAAGCAGTAGGAGCTCATAACAGAGTGCAATATGTCAACAATTCAAAGAAACAACGAGGCTACAGGCTAAACAAGGGTGGGAGCTGTGTCCCCCAATGAGCGTCTCGGAGAAAAGGATTTTACGGTGAGTACACAAAAATCTCCTTTTCTCCATCGCCTCATTGGGGGACACAAGACAATGGGACGTCCCAAAGCAATCCCTGGGTGGGAAGCCATAAAAGTAGATGAAGCCTTGTGAACCACATGCATAAAAACGCTTAAACAGTCAACGGACAACTTACAGATGCGCAACAGCTGATTGCAGAATTTTTCTGCCAAGTGCCGCATCTGAAGAAACTTGAGCATGGATTTGGTAATGCTTGACAAAAGTATGAAGACTGGACCAAGTCGCAGCCTTGCACACTTGCTGTGCCGAAGCCTGGTGCTGAATGGCCCAGAAGGCCCCCACGGACCGAGTGGAGTGTGCTTTGATCCCAGCCGGGATAGGCTGACCTTTGACACGGTACGCCTCTTGGATCTCCGAACGGATCCATCTGGCTAACGTGGCCTTGGAAGCAGAAAGACCCTGTCTGCGTCCTTCCGGAAGCACAAACAGGGCGTCCGATTTATGGAAAGATGCAGTTCTCGAAATATACCTTCGGAGAGCCCTCACCAAATCCAAGGTGTGCAGAGCTTTTTCTGTATGGTGAATCGGCGCCGGACAGAACGAGGGCAGGACTATCTCTTCATTGATATGAAAGGCCGAAACAACTTTGGGCAAGAAAGAAGGAGAAGTCCTGAGAACCATCTTGTCCTGGTGAAAGATAAGAAAAGGCGGTTTACAAGACAAGGCTGCCAATTCCGATACCCGCCTGATAGAGGTAATTGCCACTAGGAAGACAACCTTCCAGGAAAGAAGCGATAAAGACACTTCCGGCAAAGGCTCAAAGGGAGATTCCTGTAATGCACTGAGGACCAAATTGAGATCCCAATGCTCTAAAGGCCTCTTGTAGGGCGGAGCAAGATGTGACACTCCCTGGATGAAAGTCCTGACCTGAGACTTAGATGCGATCCGTCGTTGGAAAAATACAGATAAAGCGGAAATCTGCCCTTGAGGGAGGAGAGTGCTAACCCCGAGCCCATTCCTGCTTGGAGAAATTCCAGGAAAAGAATGTTTTCCAGACACGATGATAAATGCGGGCGGAAGCCGGCCTCCTGGCATTGACCATTGTGGAGACAACTTTGTGAGAAAAACCAGCCTGACCTAAGATCCAGGCTTCAATGGCCATACCGTCAAATTCAGTACTTTCGAATTGTGATGGTAAATTGGGCCCTGCGAGAGAAGGTCCGGACGATCCGGTAATCTCCAGGGGACGTCTGCGAGCAGATGCACTAGTTCCGCATACCACGGACGGCGAGGCCAGTCCAGAGCGACAAGAATGAGGGGAACGCCCTCCGCCTTGATTTTTCGGATCACCCTGGGGATTAACGGAAGAGGTGGAAATATGTAGGGAAGTCGAAATTGACTCCAAGGGGTGACTAGCGCATCCAAGCCGATGGCTAGTGGATCGCGAGATCGACTTATGAAAGTCTGAACTTTGGCATTCAGCCTGGATGCCATGAGATCCACATCTGGCATTCCCCAACACTGGCAAATGAGTTGAAACATTTCCGGGTGCAGGGACCATTCCCCTGAGTCTAAGCCTTGGCGACTGAGGAAGTCGGCCCTCCCAATTTTCCACTCCTGGGATGTGAACCGCGGAGATGGGCGAGCGGTTTACCTCGGCCCAGCGCAGGATGTGTGATACCTCGAGCATCGCTGTTCTGCTCCGAGCGCCTCCCTGACGGTTGATGTACGCCACGGCCGTGGCGTTGTCTGACTGGATCCAGATGGGACGACCGGCCAGAAGATGATGGAACTGTAAGAGAGCTAGTTTGATAGCTCTGATCTCCAGGATGTTGATCGGGAGACGGGTCTCTGGGAGAGACCAGCAGCCTTGAGCCGTGTGGTGAAGGAACACCGCTCCCCATCCAAGGAGACTGGCATCGGTGGTCACCACCAACCAATGGACAGGCAGAAAAGATTTCCCTTGATTCAGTGATGAAGCATTTGTCCACCATTTCAGGGAGCATCTGACTCTGGAGAAAGACGAAAGCGGCGACTTAGGGACGCTGAGTTCCTGTCCCAGGCTGATATTCGCTCCTGTTGAAGAGGTCGAAGATGGAACTGGGCGAACGGTACTGCCTCGATGGAGGCTACCATTTTCCCGAGGACCTGCATGGCGACCCGCAGAGAGTGGGAGCGGCCTAGAGACAACAGGAGCACTCCCCGCCTCAGAGAAGCAATCATCTCTGGAGGGAGAGATACCAACCTTTGGGAGGTGTCCAGAATCATTCCCAGAAAAGGAATCTTCTGAGAGGGAATGGGAGAAGATTTGTCCAAATTGACTAGCCAACCCAGGCGAGAAAGGGTGTCGATAGTGATCTCGACACTCTCTGCGCAGGCCCGAAAAGTCGGTCCTTTGATGAGCAGGTCGTCCAGGTACGGGAGGACCACCACACCCCAAGAGTGTAAAATTGACATGGCAGCCGCCATGACTTTTGTGAACACTCTGGGGGCGGTTCTGAGTCCGAAGGGCAGGGCGGCAAATTGAAAATGATCCTCTCCGACTGCAAAACGCAGAAACTTTTGATGGCCTCTGAAAATCGGAATGTGTAGATACGCATCCTTGATGTCGATAGACGCCAGGAATTCTTTTATTTCTAGAGATGCGACAACCGAACGGAGGGATTCCATTCTGAAATGACGGACTCTGATGAATTTGTTCAGTAATTTTAAGTGCAGAATAGGACGCAAGGAACCGTCCTTCTTGGGAACCACAAAGAGGTTTGAGTAAAACCCTTTGAATCTTTCCTTGCGAGGAACTGGGACAATGACCCCGCTGGTACGAAGAATGTTCAGGGCCTGAAGAAAAGGAATTGCGAGATCCTTGGACTTTGGGGGGGGCGAGACTGGAAGAAACGCCTTGGGGGGAGAGAGAAGAATTCGATCTTGTAACCGAAGTGTACAAGATCTCGGACCCACCGGTCTTGAACGACCGACCCCCAGACCTCGCGAAACAAGAGTAGGCGGCCGCCTACCTTGTTTGGGTCCCCCGTCCCCAGCAAGGCGTCATTGGGAAGATAATTTGCGAGAGGAGGAGCTCTTATTTCCCGCCTGAGAGAATCTGTTTCTCCAGAGCTGAGAGGACCTGAACGATGGTTGTGAGCCCGTCTCTGCGAGAAGAACGGGGTGCTCGGGACGAGGTTGAGGCAGAGGACCAATTAAAGGAGCTACGAAATGGCTGGGAACGACTTTGATATTGAGACCGAAAGGGCCGATTGATTCTGCGCTGCGGAAGAAATCTACTTTTGCCACCTGTAGCGTCAGAAATAATCTGATCAAGACGATCTCCAAAGAGACACCCTGAATGATAAGGCAGCGAAGTCAAAGTCCTCTTTGAAGCAGAGTCTGCCCGCCACTCTCGGAGCCACAGGGACCTCCGAATGGCGATAGCATTGGCGGCTGTGAGTGCAGCGCAATTAGCTGCATCTAGGGACGCATGGACCATGTAGTCACCTGCCCGAGTAATCTGATAGGCCAGATTACGTGCCTCGGGGGGAAGAGGGATATCACTAGTAATCTTAACTAGATCCTCAGCCCAGGCCACCATGGCCCTTGCCACCCAGGTGGCCGCAAAGGAAGGAGAGAGCGATGCTCCAGCAGCCTCAAAAATCGATTTGGCGAGGTTGTCGATCTGTCTATCTGAGGGGTTTTTAATGGATGAACCATCTGAAACAGAGAGCAGGGTTTTTGAAGCTAAGCGAGATACCGGTAGATCTACAACTGGAGATTCAATCTACTCTTTTGCTACAGTTGCTGAAAATGGGTATCGTGCTTTCAGAGACTTCAGTCCTGAAAAACGTCTGTCTGGACGGTCTCTATGTCCCTGAACAATGTCCGTAAATTCCGGGTGGTTACCAAACACCTTGTGAGGACGTTTGGCTCTTTTGAAAGAGATAGGATGATTCGGTTGAGACCCGGGTTCTTCATCTAACTTGAGGATTTTATTAATCGCCTCAATGAGAGAATCTAGGGACTCTTGAAACTCTGGCGAATTGGGGTCATCACCAGTATCCGACTCGTACTCAGAATCATGATCACTGAGATCTCTGAGAGAGGGGGAGCGAGAGCCTGAGCTCGCCGATGCCGAACCGCTAGATGGATTGGGAGATGCATTATGGCGGCGTTTTCTAGACGACCGCTTTGATGACGCCGTGGGTCGCCCCTGTCTGATGAGGTCTCTCTGAAAGCTAACGGGCCCCTTTCTGGAAAAGGGATGCCCTGGCTAGAAGAGGAGCCACGGAAGGTATCCAAGGCCCTAGTCAGAGAATCCATGGACTGCGCCAGAAACGCAGGCCACCCTGAAGGACCCGGCTCATTGGGATCAGGAATAGGCAGGGGCTCCTGACGGTAGTAGGGGGCTCCTGAGCGGTAGAAGCAGTGGGCTCTTGGGCACATGATGCACAGAATTGGGAACCATGCTTTGACGGCAGGGAAGCGTTGCATGAAACGCAGGCGGCATATACTACAGTGTAGTTTTTGTCAGCCTTTTTAGAGCTCTTTGATTGCGACATATTTCTGCACCTGAGAGCCTGCTGCAGGAGAAGGGTTAAGCGCTGTGCAATCTTACCCAGGTCCTGTGTCCGAGCCACGAGAGGAAGATAAGGCGCTGAAGAATAGCCTGTTCGGTACCGCAGCGTTGTGATCCTGACAGGCAGGAAGATGGCGGCCGAGATTTGCAGTATTTGCGCTTCTCGTGGGTCCCGAGAAGCGGCAAAAAACATGGGAAGGAAGAGCAGGAGAACAATAGGGAGGAGTTACACACTCCCTGCCAATGGCCGGGTCCAACACCGCGCAATGTGGGCGGAGCTAACTGGGAGAGCGGTAATCCCGCCCTCCTCTTGAGGCCTAGCTTGGTCCGAAGCCGGGGCCTAAATTTGCGGCACCGGCCCTGCGACGCAATAGAGATCGCAAGAGCGGCCGGCGCCGAGGTTGCGACATGAAGCGGATCGCACTAGCGGTCTCTCCCGGGCCGCAGTCTTTGAGACGCCGTCCATGCGAACCAAAAGGGATCGCAAAAGCTGTTGCGACAGGGACAGGTACGGAAATCAAGGCGGCGGCGCCGCCGACAGCGTAGCAAGCAAAGGCATCACAATTATTCTGGTATGTACTCACTGCGGAGCCTCCTGGCTCAGAGTACCGCTGGCTGGCGCGTCCATACATCCTCAATCCACCATCCCTTTCAGAGGGAGGCGGAGAGGGTTCTTTTCCAATCATCCTAGCACCAGCCGCTTTCATTAGTGGTGGTGAGGGGTTAACTGTTACCAAAAAATTCCGGATCGCGGAATAAACACATGGGGAGAGCGGCCCATTAAAGTGAGTCCGTCGCCCGGTGGTAGCGTTGCAGGAGGGGGTACGTGGAGGCGACACTCCGCGTTCCCGCCTGTTGATGGTTGTGGGAGATCGGGACTTTTTCTACAAGACCCGTCGCCCTTCCAATTCATGTAAAAATAGTAAAAAATAGTATTAAAATTAAAAATAAAAATAATCATGGGGTCTAAAACCAGACCCTAGTGCCTCCTACATACACTAAGCAAGAACTGGTTCAGGATTGAGCCAACAGAGGGTGTATACTGCAGGAGGAGGAGTTAACTTTCTCTGTGTATTGCTTAGTGTCCTCCTAGTGGCAGCAGCATAACACCCATGGTCTTGTGTCCCCCAATGAGGCGATGGAGAAAAGAACCTTGTCTTCTGGCAAACACATCTTTTTCAGCTCCATGAGCTCTGCTGTATTACAACTGTATTGCAGCCCTGTGTGCCTGTGAGATGGAAGCTGAGAGGAACCTGCAGATGTGTCAGTTATAACCACACACAGCTCTGCAGTGAGATCAGAAAGCAGACATCACACAGCACACTGGTAACCATTACACATCACACTGTTAACTCTCCCTTCATGCAAAAAAAGCTCTGGAGGCAGAGTTATCTTTCAGGCAACGTCCCCCCCCCTCCCCCCAGAGCTTAGAAGAGGTCATTTATATAAAGTGATAAAAGATGATTTCTCAACAAGGCATCTGATACGAGGCATACAGGGCTGACTTGTCAGCATTCTATAATCTTTATGCCCATATTAAGGCTATGTGCACATGTTGCGGATTTAGATGTGGATCCGCAGCGTTTTTGGACGCGCGGAATTGCATCAAATCCGCAGTGTAGTGCACAGCCAATGTTAGTGAATGGTAATTTAAGAATTGCTGTGAACATGCTGCGGAAAAATCCGTGTAGATTTGAAGCATTTTTTTTTTTTTCCGCAGCATGTCAATTCTTTTTGCGGATCCGAAGCAGCGTTTTCTAATCTAGCACATTCTCACTCTCTTCTACAGAAGCACAGGGAGAAAGTTCACAGTCCAGATCTCTCCCACCTAACAAATCCGCACAGCAAAAACAAATTAAAATCCGCAAGATATCCGCATCAATTCTGCATGAAATCAGCAAGCGTTTTGCCCTGCGTTTTCTGCTAAGAGATGCGGATTCTCTGCAGAAAAATCCGCAGGCTAATCTGCAACGTGTGCAAATACCCTAATACTTTAGATAGGTCAAATTAAATAATTAAATATTTAGTATGAAATTCACTGTGGGTTTTGGACAACCCCTTTAAAATGATGAAACTGCTCTATGATGATATGCTAGCATCAATCTCTTCTACTTACCAATTATGGTCTCATTGATCTCTTTATGCACATGAATCAAAGCATTGCATAAATTATCTCCAATCAGGCCAAGACTGTTCAATAAAGTCTTAAGGTCATAAGAATCCAATGCAGAGTCACCATCTTCAGGTATGTATAGCTCAACACCACGATTCCTCATGGCTCTGGAGATCTCCCCATGTGCAGGATCCAGTGTCATAAAGAGTCTACAGAAAATAAAATATTTCAAACAATTAAGACACACTGAACTCTATCTACAGAGATCTAAATTTAACAGAACGAAAGCTTAGCACCATCATGAGCCTCCATTCAGTTCTCAGCACTGCTGTAACTACCAACAGTGAGAACAGGTTCCAGAAGATAAAGAGGCAACACTGTTCTAGATAAAGTTTTGATTTTTGGTGACAAATAGTGATGGGCGAGCACTAAAATGCTCGGGTGCTCATTGTTCGGGTCGAGCAAACTGGAATACTCGGGTACTCGACCCGAGCAACGAGCCCAATGTAAGTCTAAGGGAAAACCAAGCATTTTTGCCGCAATCCCCCCAGGTGTCCTTTTAGGGTCTAAAAGCATCTGAAATCAATGGGAACAGTGCTCAAATGACACGGGAACATCACAAGGAATACCCCTTGAAGCATTTCTAACTCCTAGTTCACTGCTGTGAAAAAATGTTGTCAAGAGTCATACGACACTTTTACAGATACACACTAAAACATGCAAAAACTATACCAAAATGAATTTTCCAGGGAAATATGTTAAGCAACATCCTTTCCAGGGTAATAATTTGTATGTAAGGGAAAAGAAATAACCCCCCCAAAAAAATGTACCTCCGCCACTCGGGCTATGTTCACACGTAGCGTTTTTGATGCGTTTTCCAACTTTAGCATTGCTTTCAACCAATACAAATGCATTCACTGGGAAATGTCATTTTAACATTTATCAACCTTTTTTAAATCAGATAGATTTTTATTAAACTGATTTTTCATACATACAAACATTATTTAAAACAGCTGAATATTTCAAACATTATACAATCTTATTTTATCCCTCAGACCCCCCCCCCCCCCCCCCACCGGCAGCTTTTCAACTTCTTTATCTTTATTATGACATAAGATGTAGATATATCATATGCCTATTATCCCTATCTATAAGGACCAAGCAAAAACAATTGTATCGCAAACATAAATTGATGAATAAAGAACATTATATGTTTAAGGTCTCATCACTCACAATCCTTTATATTGCATCCAAGGCGTCCATATTTTTTCATGTATGTTCAGTTTACCTCTTCTTTCATAGATACTTTTTTCCAAATGTATATATTTTATTCTTGTAGAGAGTTCCTCTATCAATGGGGGATCAGGATTAGTCCAATTTCTTGCAATTAACTTCCTAGCACAGTAGAGTAGTCTAGCAATAGCAATTTTACTATTATTATCAGCTACAATTTCTTCCACATAGCCCAGTAAACATGTAATAGGATCTCCCGAGACTTTACAATCATACGCCCTTTCAATCATATTAATTACTCCAGACCAAAACATTGAAAGCCTAGGACACTCCCACATCATATGGAATATACATGCCCTATCAATATTACATCTTGGACATTCCGAGTTTCCCTTCAGCCCCATTTTGTGCATTATTAGGGGTGACCTATAGACTCTATGAACCACATGGATACGTGATAGTCTTGCAGGTTCGCTCATGGAGAGTTTAGGTACATATTCCAATATAGTTTCCCAGACATCATCTTCCATATTTCCCACTTCTTCCCATTTGAGCCTAGCTTTCAATGGAAACCCCAAAAGAAAGGTATGCATCAAATCTTTATAAGTGCTTGAAATTACCCCCCTAGAGATTCCTTCTTGACAAATGTACTCCAGAAGTAAATCAGTTTCTACTACCAATCTCTGTTGTACTCTCTGGGTTCTTATTGCATGTTTAATCTGCCCATATCTATACCATTCTGTATTTGGCAATAGGAACTCACTTTGTAACTGCAGGAAAGGTTTAAGTTCTTCCCCATCCATTATTTGAAACATATACCTTACTCCTCTTTCTGTCCACTCCCGTATGGTACCTATTTTCTTTATCTCTGGCACGTTACTATTATTCCATATGGGCGTAAATTTAGTTAGTCCCGTTACTCCTCTCACCTTTTTTATTGTACTCCAGATTTTGTCTATAAGTTCTAGAGTGGGCATTTTCCCCCCTAGTCTTTTAATGTTACCTCCTTCCAGTCCCTCTAGTATCGGCCTATCCCCCGTGCAATATTCTAACATTCTTTTAACAGAATCACCAGTTCCCAGCTTTTGACCTCCCTCTGAAATGCTGACTCTGAGCAGCTAGAAAATAAATTTCTGGGTTTGGCAATGCCATTCCTCCTTCATCTTTGAGTCTCTGAAGAGTTTCCAACTTTATTCTCGCCGGTTTCTTCCCCCATACCAACGCTCTAACCATCACATTCAAAGACCCAAATCTTTTTTTCGAGATCCAGACAGGCGCATTATGTAAAATATATAGCAGTTTAGGCATCAGGATCATTTTAAAAAGGTTTATCCTTCCTACCACCGTTAAATGCAGTTTATTCCATATCTCTATTTTGATTTTAAGTTTCTGAAGTAATGGCATCAAATTAATATTAAGATACTCTGAAATCGGCAAGGAAATCTGTATCCCCAGATATTTAAAGGTCTCTTTACACTGTAATCTGTTGACTTCAATATCTCTATCCGTCCATTCCACCTCCCTATCCACTTTAACCCCTTAGTGACAGAGCCATTTTGCAGCTTAATGACCGGGCCAATTTTTACAATTCTGACCACTGTCACTTTATGAGGTTATAACTCTGGAACGCTTTAACGAATCCCGCTGATTCTGAGATTGTTTTTTCGTGACATATTGTACTTCACGTTACTGGTAAAATTTCTTTGATATGACTTGTGTTTATTTATGAAAAAAACGGAAATATGGCAAAAATTTTGAAAATTTAACAATTTTCAAACTTTAAATTTTTATGCCCTTAAATCAGAGAGATATGTCACACAAATTTCTTAATAAATAACATTGCCCACATGTCTACTTTACATCAGCACAATTTTGGGACCAAAATTTTTTTTTTTTTACAAAGTTATAAGGGATAAAAGTTGACCAGCGATTTCTCATTTTTACAACACCATTTTTTTTTAGGGACCACATCACATTTGAAGTCACTTTGAGGGGTCTATATGATAGAGAATACCCAAAAGTGACACCATTCTAAAAACTGCACCCCTCAAGGTGCTCAAAACCACATTCAAAAAGTTTATTAACCCTTTACGTGCTTCACAGGAACTGAAGCAATGTGGAAGGAAAAAAATTAACATTTAACTTTTTTTGCAAAAACTTTACTTCGGAACCTATTTTTTTTATTTTCACAAGTGTTAAAAGAAAAAATGAACCACAAAATTTGTTGTGCAATTTCTCCTGAATAAGCCGATACCCCATATGTGGGAGTAAACCAATTTTTGGGCGCACGCCAGAGGTCGCAAGGGAAGGAGCGACATTTGACTTTTTCAAAGCAGAATTGGCTGGACGCCATGTCGCGTTTGTAGAGGCCCTGATGTGTCTAAACAGTGGAAACCCATCACAAGTGACCCCATTTTGGAAACTAGACCCCCTAAGGAACTTATCTAGATGTGTGGTGAGCACTTTGAACCTCCAAGTGCTTCACAGAAGTTAATAACATAGAACAGTGAAAATAAAAAATCATATTTTTTCCACAAAAACAATCTTTTCACCCCAATTTTTATTTTTCCAAGGGTAACAAGACCCCAAAAGTTTTTGTGCAATTTGTCCTGAGCATGCTGATACCCCATATGTGGGGGTAAACCACTGTTTGGGTGCATGGCAGAGCTTGGAAGGGAAGGAGAGCCGTTTGACTTTTTCAGCGCAGAATTGGCTGGACGTCATGTCGTGTTTGTAGAGGCCCTGATGTGTCTAAACAGTGGAAACCCCCCACAAGTGACCCCATTTTGGAAATTAGACCCCCTAAGGAACTTATCTAGATCTGTGGTGAGCACTTTGAACCTCCAAGTGCTTCACAGAAGTTTATAACATAGAGCCGTGAAAATAAAAAATCATATTTTTTCCACAAAAACAATCTGTTAACCCCAATTTTTATTTTCCTAAGGGTAACAAGACCCCAAAAGTTTTTGTGCAATTTGTCCTGAGCATGCTGATACCCCATATGTGGGGGTAAACCACTGTTTGGGTGCATGGCAGAGCTTGGAAGGGAAGGAGCGCCGTTTGACTTTTTCAACTCAGAATTGGCTGGACGCCATGTCGCGTTTGTAGAGGCCCTAATGTGTCTAAACAGTGGAAACCCCCCACAAGTGACACCATTTTGGAAACTAGAACCCCTAAGGAACTTATATAGATGTGTGGTGAGCACTTTGAACTCCCAAGTGCTTCACAGAAGTTTATAACTCCCGGGCATGAAAATAAAAAGTCATATTTTTTCCACAAACCTGATCGTTTAGTCCCCAATTTTTTATTTTTCCAAGGGTAACAGGAGAAATTAGACCACAAAAGTTGTTGTCCAATTTGTCCTGAGTACGCTGATACCCCATATGTGGGGTGGGACCACTGTTTGGGCGCACGGCAGGGCTTGGAAGGAGCGCCGTTTGACTTTTTCAAACCAAAATTGGCTGGAATTGAAATTGGACGCCATGTCGCGTTTGGAGAGCCCCTGATACGCCTAAACAGTCGAAACCCCCCACAAATCACACCATTTTGGAAACTAGACCCCTTAAGGAACTTATCTAGATGTGTGGTGAGCACTTTGAACCCCCAAGTGCTTCACAGAAATTAATAAACGTAGAGCCGTGAAAATAAAAAATCATTTTTTTCCTCAATAATTATTCTTTAGCCCGCTATTTTTTTTTATTTTCCCAAGGGTAACAGGAGAAATTGGACCCAAAAAGTTGTTGTGCAATTTTTCCTGTGTACGCTGATACCCCATATGTGGGGTGAAACCACTGTTTGGGCGCATGGGAGTGCTTGGAAGGGAAGGAGCGCCATTTTGTAATGCAGACTTTGATGGAATGTTCTGCAGGCGTCATGTTGTGTTTGCAGAGCCCTTGATGTACCTAAACAGTAGAAACCCCCTGCAAGTGACACCATTTTGGAAACTAGACCCCCCAAGGAGCTTATCTAGATGTGTGGTGAGCACTTTGAACCCCCAAGTGCTTCACAGAAATTTATAAACGCAGAGCCGTGAAAATGAAAAATCATTTTTTTTCTCAAAAATGATTTTTTAGCCAGCTATTTTTTATTTTCCCAAGGGTAACTGGAGAAATTAGAACCCCAAAATTGGTGTGCAATTTGTCCTGAGTACGCTGATACCCCATATGTTGGGGTAAACCACTGTTTGGGCGCACGGCAGGGCTCGGAAGGGAGGGAGCGCCATTTGACTTTTTGAAAGCCACGTCGTGTTTGGAGACCCCCTGATGGGTCTAAACAGTGGAAACCCCCCACAAGTGACCCCATTTTGGAAACTAGACCCCTTAAGGAGCTTATCTAGATG
Organism: Oophaga sylvatica; assembly: GCA_033576555.1. NCBI lineage: Eukaryota > Metazoa > Chordata > Amphibia > Anura > Dendrobatidae > Oophaga > Oophaga sylvatica. Next base: position 275,463,232 of record JARQOD010000005.1, read on the forward strand.
TGTGGTGAGCACTTTGAACCCCCAAATGCTTCACAGAAATTTATAAACGCAGAGCCGTGAAAATGAAAAATCATTTTTTTTCTCAAAAATGATTTTTTTAGCCAGCTATTTTTTATTTTCCCAAGGGTAACCGGAGAAATTAGAACCCCAAAATTGGTGTGCAATTTGTCCTGAGTATGCTGATACCCTATATGTTGGGGTAAACCACTGTTTGGGCGCACGGCAGGGCTCGGAAGGGAGGGAGCGCCATTTGACTTTTTGAACGCCACGTCGTGTTTGGAGACCCCCTGATGTGCCTAAATAGTGGAAATCTCTCAATTCTAGCTCCAACCCTAATCCCAACACAACCCTAACCCTAATCCCAACCCTAATCGTAACCTAAATCCCAACCCTAATTCCAACCCTAATTGTAACCCTAACTCTAATTGTAACCCTAACCCTAATTGTAACCCTAACCCTAATTCTAACCCTAACCCTAAGGCTGGGTTCATTTTGCGTTTTACCAGCCCGTTCAACACATAGCGTTGACGGGCTGGTAACGGTATAGCATAATGCGATAGCGTTATGCTATACCCGCTAGCGCAGAGGAATCAGCAGATGATTCATCTGCGCTAGCGGTGACGGAGCCCAGACGCTGCAGCCCGCGTCCGAGGCTCCGTCACTGAATGATGGCACGTCGCAAACGCATGCCGCTTTACGGCATGCGTCGCGATGCGCCCTCAAATGGAGGTGAATGGCAGCGTTAACGGACTGTGTTACACCGCGTTATACCGCAGTGTAGCGCAGTCCGTCTAACGGACTGCCATAACGCAGTATGAACCCAGCTTAACCCTAACGCTAATTATAAGCCTAACCCTAATGCTAACCCTAACCCTAATTATAATCCTAACCCTAATTATAACCCTAACCCTAACAGAAAAATGAAAATAAATATAATTTCTATTTTTTATTATATGTCCCTAACTAAGGGGGTGATAAATGGGGGGGTTATGTACTGTTTTTTTTATTTTGATCACTGTGATAGTTTATCACAGTGATCAAAATGCACTTTCTGGAGAATGAATTAAACTTTTTTTGAATCTGCCGCCAAGCAGATCGGCGGGCGCACTGCGCATGCGCCCGCCATTTTTTTTTTGCAGGAAGAAGACGCCGGGATCCTGGGGCCTGCGGGAGGACGGAGGACACCGGTAAGTATACGGGGGGGGCGATCGGGGGACCCTCATTTTCTCCCCTCTGATGTGCGATCACATCAGAGGGGAGAGAAATCATTTTTTTTTTTTTTTTTTTGCGATAGCGGCTATGCTTGCATAGCCGCGATCGCAACACCGGGATCGGTGAATACCGACCCGGATCATGTTCTCTGGGGTCTCGGCTACCCCCGGTAGCCGAGACCCCAGAGAATATTTGCCCATCCCCCCACCAGAACAGCGGCACATAGCGGCGGGCGCACTGAGCATGCGCCCGCCATTTTCTTAACAGCGCCGGCACCGGGGGACAACGGAGGGCCCGGGGCCACATGGACTGGATCGGGGGCTACATGGGGGTCCTGGGGACCCTTTTTCTCTGTCCCCTGATGTCCGATGACATCAGGGGACAGAGAAATTAAATGGCACATCAGATTTTTTTTTTTTTTGTGGTCGCCGTTATAGGGTTAATAACGGCGACCGCAACATCGGGTCGGTAAAAACCGACCCGATTCATGTTCTCTGGGGTCTCGGCTACCCACGGTAGCCGAGACCCCGGAGAAAATGCGCCTCTGGGGGGCGCTATTCACTTTTCCCACAGCGCCGTTAATTAACGGCGATGTGGTTTAAGTACCCTTAATGACCGCCGTTAAAAGGCGTATCGGCGGTCATTAAGGGGTTAAACAAAACAGATTTGGACCAGTTAATCCTCAACCCAGATATGGCCCCAAACCTTTCGATTGTCTGTATGGCACAGCCCAACAACTCAGATGGATCCCCCAGGAACAATAATAAATCATCTGCATACAGAGCAACTTTTTCCTCCATGCCCCCATACTTAAATCCTTGAATTCCCCGATTCCCCCTAATAGCAGCAGCTAATGGTTCAATTGCTACAGCAAAGAGGAGTGGCGACAGCGGACATCCCTGTCTGGTTCCTCTATTTAAAGGGAAGGATGAGGAAATCGCTCTGTTAACTCTGACCTTAGCAGTGGGTTGAGAGTACAGTCATGGCCAAAAGTTTTGAGAATGACACAAATATTATATTTTCACATGATCTGCTGCCCTCTGGTTTTTATGTGTGTTTGACAGATGTTTTTATCACAGACAGAAATATAATAATTGCAAACATATGAGTAACAAAAGCTTATATTGACAGTTAGAATGAGTTAATGCAGCAAGTCAATATTTGCAGTGTTCACCCTTCTTCTTCAGGACCTCTGCAATTCTCCCTGGCATGCTCTCAATCAAATTCTGGACAAAATCCTGACTGATAGCAGTCCATTCTTGCACAATCAATGCTTTCATTTTGTCAGAATTTTTAGGTTTTTGTTTGTCCACCCGTCTCTTGATGATTGATCACAAGTTCTCAATGGGATTAAGATCTGGGGAGTTTCCAGGCCATGGACCCAAAATCTCTATGTTTTGTTCCCTGAGTCATTTAGTTATCACCTTTGCTTTATGGCAAGGTGCTCCATCATGCTGGAAAAGGCATTGTTGATCGCCAAACTGCTCTTGGAGGGTTGGGAGAAGTTGCTCTTGGAGGACATTCTGGTACCATTCTTTATTCATGGCTGTGTTTTTAGGCAAGACTGTGAGAGAGCCGATTCCCTTGGCTGAGAAGCAACCCCACACATGAATGGTTTCAGGATGCTTAACAGTTGGCATGAGACAAGACTGGTGGTAGCGCTCACCTTGTCTTCTCCGAATGAGGCGTTTTCCTGATGTCCCAAACAATCGAAAAGGGGATTCATCAGAGAAAATAACTTTACCCCAGTCCTCAGCAGTCCACTGCCTGTACCTTTTGCAGAATATCAGTCTGTCCATGATGTTTTTTCTGGAGAGAAGTGGCTTCTTTGCTGCCCTCCTTGAGACCAGGCCTTGCTCCAAGAGTATCCGCCTCACAGTGCGTGCAGATGCACTCACACCTGCCTGCTGCCATTCCTGAGCAAGCTCTGCACTGCTGGTAGCCCGATCCCGCAGCTGAAACACTTTTAAGAGACAGTCCTGGCGCTTGCTGGTCTTTCTTGGGCGCCCTGGAGCCTTTTTGGCAACAATGGAACCTCTCTCCTTGAAGTTCTTGATGATGCGATAGATTGTTGACTGAGGTGCAATCTTTCTAGCTGCGATACTCTTCCCTGTTAGGCCATTTTTGTGCATTGCAATGATGACTGCACGTGTTTCTTTAGAGATAACCATGGTTAACAGAAGAGAAACAATGATGCCAAGCACCAGCCTCCTTTTAAAGTGTCCAGTGGTCTCATTCTTACTTAATCATGACAGATTGATCTCCAGCCATGTCCTCATCAACACCCACACCTGTGTTAATGGAGCAATCACTGAAAAGAGGTTAGCTGGTCCTTTTAAGGCAGGGCTGCAATGATATTGAAATGTGTTTTGGGGGATAAAGTTCATTTTCTAGCCAAATATTGACTTTGCAAGTAATTGCTGTTAAGCTGATCACTCTTTATAACATTCTGGAGTATATGCAAATTGCCATTAGAAAAAGTGAAGCAGTAGACTGTAGAGTAGTTGCACCCATTCTATAAATCGCGGCCCAAACCCGAAGTTTTGCATAACTCTCTATAGGTATTCCTATTGTACACTGTCGAACGCCTTTTGGGCGTCTAATGAAGCAATCACTCTGCGACCCGAATTATCTGCCTGTATCTGAAGGTTAAGATATAGCCTCCTTACATTGCCTGCCGTAGATCTGTTAGGCATGAATCCCGCCTGATCTAGATGTATCAGAGAAGAAATGACCCCAGTCAGCCGATTAGCCAAAACTTTTGCCAATATTTTAATATCTACCGTTAATAGTGAAATTGGTCTATATGATTAGGGTATTCTGGGGTCTTTTTCCTCCTTTGGAATCACTACTATCATCGCTTCTGTCATAGAGGCCGGCAGTAACTTTTTCTCTTTAGCTTCTTCAAATACTGTCAACAATTTCGGTAGCAACAATTCTGCAAATTGTTTATAAATTTCTGATGGTAAACCGTCTAACCCAGGGGATTTCTCATTGGCCATGCCATGCAGCGCAATCTCCATTTCTTCTACAGTAATGGGAGAGTCCAGCATATCCTTATTTTCTTTACTTTGCAATAATAACATGTGGAGTGTTACCAGGGGGTAGTGGTTGCATTGGTACTCTATGCGCCCCTCCACTTCGTAGAATTTAGTGAGAGAGTCCGCTTCGATTTGGTCACTCAGCACTTCTCAATAAATTCAGTGGAATCCCTCCCCTCGGTCTTTTCCGGGAGCCCCACGATCCTAATATTGTTCCTTCGGGAACGATTTTCCAGGTCACCGTTTTTTATCATGACTTCAGAGAGTTGTTGCTTAAACTGTTTTTCAGTTTTTTTAAATTTATTAATCCAATCTTCCGCCTCTCCCACTCTGTTTTCCACTTCTCCCGTCCTGGTATTAACCTTATGTATGTCCTTTTTTATAGTGGCTACTTCAGATTGCACTCCCACGACTTGCTGAGTTAACGTAGTTAGTGCCTGCTTACAGAAAGACACCACTGTGAACACGTCTTTAATAGTGGGATTTTCTTGTATCTCTCCCGCTTCCTGTGCTGCTGCCACTGCCATTTTCTCCCCATCAGAGATACTGCTCACTGGGGATTTCCCTCCTTCCTCCTCCTGTATTCCATCCCTTCATCCCCATCTTCCTCCTCCTCTCCCTCTGACTCTTGCTGCCTCATATTACCTTCAATGCGGGCAAACTTTTCCAATTTCGAAGCAGCGCTCATGCGGCGCTGACATGCAGCGTTAAGCCTGGCCGCCTCTTCCCTCTTGTCGGCGCCATCTTGGGAGCTGCCCGAGTCTGCCCCCGGGTCTTTTTGCCTTTTGCTGCGGGTCATTACGGCTCACCTCCGGTCTCTCCTGCGTTCCTGGTGCTCTAGACTCCTTCCCCACCGTTCGGTCGGCTGAGTCTGGCGGTGGCACGGCGGAGCGTGGGTTAATTTGTGCGGCGGGAGAGCTCAGGAGGATGCGACTGCTCACATCGCTGTCAGGCTCCGCCCCCCAACATTTATCAACCTTAGCTGGCCATATGGTGTGTAACACATCATCAGACACATCCTGTTTCATTCATGAAGGACTCTGAAAGTCACAAAGCCTATTTTTATAGGGGCATCAGGCGGCATTAATCTTCTTAAAGGGCCATCAGCTGGCTATGCTTTGTTGTTCCTATTATTAAACAGTGGGTCTCCTATACGGTTATTGCCTATGCAGTGAGTGGCTGGGCTGCCAAAAATTAGGATGCACCCCAATACCCCTTTGAAGAGACGTACTGTACAGGAGGACCTCATGACAAAAATGTTCCCATTAAAAGACAGTGTGTCTCCAGTAGTGTTAGCCTATGCATTGAATGCAAGACCTGCCCTGCACCAATGCAAAACGCACCACAATAAGCCTTTGAACCCACGTACTGGATGGCCACATGAAAACCAAGTTCACATTATTCATTTGGTACTCCCATACTGTTTGCTTATGCAATGAACGCAAGGCCTGCACTGCATCAAAGTAACACGCACCCCAATAACACTTGGAACAGACGTCCTGGATGGCCACATGAAACCAAAGTTCCCATTTTTTCCATTTGGTACTGCCATACTGTTTGCCTAGGCATTGAATGCAAGGCCTGCCCTGCCCCAAAATTACAACACACCAATAACCCTTTGAACCAACGTACTGGATGGCCACCTGAAAGCATTGTTCCTATTAATTTGGTACTCCCATATTGTTTGGCTACACAGTGAATTGTTGAGCCTGAAGAACCTGCATTGGAGAATGTCAGTGTTGAGTCTGGAAAATCTGCAGTGGATAATTTCAGTGTTGATGCTTTAGAACCTGCAGAGGACAATTGCAGTGTTGAGGCTAAAAACTCAGCGGTGGACAATTGCAGTGTTGAGGCTAAACACCCAACGCTGGACAATTGCAGTGTTGAGGCTAAAGACCCAGCAGTGGAGCATTGCAGTGTTGAGGCTGAAGAACCTTTATGGTAGCATTGCAGTGTTGAGGAAGAACACCCGGCAGTGGAGCATTCCAGTGTTGAGCATAAGAACCTGCAGTGGACAATTGCAGTGTTGAGGCAGAAGACCCGGCAGTGGAGAATTGCAGCGTTGAGGATCAACACCTAGCAGAGCATTAAAGTGTTGAGCCTGAAGAACCGGCAGTGGAGAACTGCAATATTGAGACTGAAGAACCATCATTGGTGAAGCTGAAGACTCTGCATTGTAGCATTGCAGTGTTGAAGATGAACAACCAACATAGTTCACATTATTAGGAAGGGGGTCTACCATACTGTTTACCTATTCAGTGAATACAAGACCTGCCCCAAATTTGGACGCATCCAAAATCCATTTGCAAGAGACGTGGAGGAAGTCCTCCTAAAAATCTATTACCATTACAAAGGAGCGGGTCTCCTATACTTGTAATGCCCATACACTCACTGACAGAAGTTATGTCGCTTACCCATGTTATGTAAATAAAAGCTTATAACCTGATGTTAAATTCATCCATGGGTTGTATAAATTATTCTTTTGAAAGCTGAAACCCTCCGAAATGTGTTTTAGGTTAAGAAAATAAATTGGCATCAATGCAGAAATATTGATCATGTAATGGACACAGAAAGTCTTAGTTACTTACCGTTAACGGTATTTTTCGAAGTCCATGACAGCACTACGGAGAGAGGGGATCCGCCCCTTAGGAACAGGAAACCTACAGATATAGAAGGGCGGCACCTCTCCCACGCATCAGTTGGATTACAGAGCATACAAGGACTACCAAGGTTAAATGGTATACAGCAAAAAATTATGTGTCACACAGTAATATTGGTCAATTGTTTATTACATGTGGACTATATAAGAGGAAGAAGTGCACATAGAACACGGGTGGGAATCTAAGGATGCTGTCATGGACTTCGAAAATACCGTTAACGGTAAGTAAATAAGACTTTATTCGAACGTCCATGACAGAGAATTACAGAGAGTAATAACTACAGCATGTAGCACCCTTAGTCCGAAAGAAAGGTCTGAGGAAGCACCCACATCTAACCTATGAGTAAAAAACGTGTGTGGAGAAGACCACGTAGCTGCCTTACATATCTGATCAATGGAGACTTCTGCCCTCTCTGCCCATGAAGTCGCCACAGCTCGGGTGGAATGCGCCCTCAGCCTCTCAGGTGCCGGCTTGCCCCTTGAGGTGTATGCCAGAGAAATTGCTTCCCTAATCCATCTGGCCAATGAGCTTTTTGTTATTCTGCGGCCTTTGTTAATTCCCTGAAAAGAGACAAACAATGCATTGTCCCTTTTCCAGAGGTCAGTGACTGCTAAATATTGCAGGAGACATCTTCTAACATCTAGAGTATGGAGTTTTATCTCTTTTTGATTAGATGGATTAGGGATGAAAGAAGGGAGAACAATTTCCTGTGTTCTGTGGAAAGCGGAAGACACCTTAGGTAGGTATGCCGGATCAGGTCTAAGTATTACCCTGTCATCCAGGACCCGAGTGTAAGGAGACAGTCTAGATAGTGCCTGGATGTCACTTACCCTCCTAGCCGAAGTTAATGCTACCAGGAAGGCGGTTTTTAGGGAAATAATTTTTATTGATGCTGCTGAAATAGGTTCAAAGGTGGGTTCTGTTAAAGTAGTAAGAACAAGGTTCAAATCCCATGGCATGATTCTCTCCTTCACTATGGGTCTCGACCTACCTGCAGCCTTAATGAATCTACTGACCCAGTAATTATTAGCGATGTTGCAACTGAAGAGCGCTCCCAACGCTGAAACCTGCACCCTAAGGGTGCTCGTAGAGAGACCCAAGTCCAGACCCTTTTGCAGGAATTCTAGAATCTGGGCTATCGGTGTTGGGTCCCCTGCTACCACCCCGGAACTCTGAAGAAATGTATGTGATGCAGCCGCGCCAAATTTTTCAAAAACGCCGGCCGGTGCCCCACTTCCGGCGGTGGAGACCCCGCCCCCTTTTACCGCGACTGAATTGGCGCTCCAGCGGGGAACGCTAACGCAAGGAACGTCTTCCGCCGCGTCGCCCCACAGCAGGGACGCGAGCGGGCGATCAAAAGAAAACCCCGCTGCGTCGCCCATACCAGCGACGCGCGGCGAGCATTCAAAAACCCCGCCGCGCCGCCCACAGCAGTGACACGTGGCGGGAAATTTAAAAAAAAAAACCCGCCGCGCCGCTCATAGTAGCGACGCGTGGCGGGAAATTCAAAATTCCAAAAAAAATTATTATTTTTATTTTTACCCCCATGGCTGCACCACCCCGGAATGCCCCTACCATGACAGGACCGCAGAAGAAGACAGGGAGCAGGTACCGGGACCAGGGAGAGGGGGGAATACTTACCAACCGGCGCTGGCTGGGAGACAGGGATCCTCTGGATACTGCTCCACCTGCTCCGCACACTGTCGTGGAATCCTACCCGGACTCACCGTAGCGCTTCCAGGGACTCCGCACCGGTCGAGGTAGGAGACCCCCCGCTACCTGGGTCGACCGGCTGGCCTGGGTCCTCCTGAAGATCTTCATCTGTAGGAAACCCGTCCTTCAGGAACAGGAAACCAACTGATGCGTGGGAGAGGTGCCGCCCTTTTATATCTGTAGGTTTCCTGTTCCTAAGGGGCGGATCCCTCTCTCCGTAGTGCTGTCATGGACGTTCGAATAATGGTCAGATTTTGGCAAGACAAAAGTTTTGTCGCCTGGTCATATAATGCACCCAATCCTAGTTTACATCCTCACCTGTGCTCAGTAAATAATTGGTTAATTAGTGGGTGTGTATAAAAAGAAACCCAGCACCCCAGACCTTCACTTGAGCTACAACTTGAGCTATGACAACATGCCAAAAATCCACCCTATGACCAAAGCCTGAATTATCAAGAGGCTGAAGACCAGATCCACTGCAGAGGTGGCTGGCACCTTTAATGTGTCTCAGCGTCAAGCACAAAGAATTAAAAAAAGATTTGCAGAGACTGGAGATGTGTTTGACAAGCCCAGGAACGTTTGTTGGTTAGAAAATCCAAAGCAAGCCCCTCTTCCACTGCAGCAGAGCTCCAACAGGCCTGGTCACCTCAAATCCCTGTATCAACTAGAACAGTTTGTAGGATTCTGTCTCGAAATGGCCTCCATGGTCGAATTAGTGCCCAGAAGCCAGCACTAAACAAAAGGCAAATAAAAAACCGTATGGCACTTGCAAAGTCCTACAACCTGCTAAACAGATGGACGCTGGAAAAGTGGCAGAAGGTGGATTTCTCTGATGAATCTTCAGTAGAATTACACCACAGCCACCACAAATACTGCAGGAGACCTATTGGAGCCCGTATGGATCCAAAATACACCCAGAAAATAGTTAAATTTGGTGGTGGAAAGATCATGGTCTGGGGTTACATTCAGTATGGGAGTGTGCGAAACATTTGCAAGGTGGAAGGCAATATTAATAGCCTAAAATATCAAGAAGTATTAGCTACCCCTTATATTCCAAATCATAAAAGGGGTCAAATTCTGCAGCAGGATCGTGCTCCATCTCATACATCCATCTCTACAACAAAGTTCCTCCAGGCAAAAAAGATCAAGGTGCTCAAGGACTGGCCAGCCCAGTCACCAGACATGAACATCATTGAGCATGTTTGGGGTAGGATGAAAGAGGAAGCTTGGAAAACAAAACCAAAGAATCTAGATGAACTCTGGGAGGCATGTAAGACGGCATTCTTTGCTATTCCTGATGACTTCATTAATAAATTGTATGAATCATTGTTGAACTGCATGGATGAAGTCCTTCAAGCTCATGGAAGTCACACAAAATATTAAATATGACTAATAGCACCACAACTTCATTCACCAATGTTATGCAACATATATTTGTATTTTAAGTTAATTATTTGTTTGAATATCACATTACTTTCTGTGAGCGACAAAACTTTTGTCATGCCAAAATCTGACCATTCTGTGTCCATTAAATGATCAATATTTCTGCATTGATGCCAATTTATTTTCTTCACCTAAAACACATTTCAGAGAGTTTCAGCTGTCAAAAGAATAATTTATACAACCAATGGATCAATTTAACGTCAGGTTATAAGCTTTTATTTACATAACATGGATAAGCGACATAACTTCTGTCAGCGAGTGTACAGTAAGTGTATGGGCTGACAAACAATTCCCCTGGGGGGGTTACACATCAACATACTGTCTCAACATTTTTGTTACGGGAATCATAAACACCCTTGAAAACACTAACTTGGCTGTTGCATCACGTAACACGGTCACCCTGGTATTCTATTGGTGGTGTAGGAAGAGACGTAGAGGATGGCCTCAGAAAAAGGTCTTCCCAGTTTAAAGGAGCGGGTCTCCTATACTTGTAATCCCCATACACTAAGTGTATGGGCTGACAAACATTTTCCCCTGGTGGGCTACACATCAACCTACTGTGCAAATATTTTTTGTTACGGACATCATAAACACCCTTACAAATAGTGGCTGTTGCATCATGGAACACGTTCACCCTCGTGTTCTAGTGGTGGTGTCGGAAGAGACGTTGAGGCTGGCCTACGAAAAAGGTCTTCCTAGATGAAAGGAGCGGGTCTCCTATACTTGGAATGCCCATACACTAAGTGTATGGGCTGACAAACATTTTCCGCCGGGGGGGGGTACACATCAACATACTGTGTAAAAACTATAATTTTTAATTAAAAGGGCATCAAAAACAACTTTTTACACAATAAGTTTGGTGTTGCATCAGGGACCACAGTCACCATGTTGATCTAGTGGTGGGGGATGATGAGGAGAAGGAGGAGGATGACACACCAAATAGCCAAAGTCAGGAAGCGTGTACCCATGTGTGGGTGTGAAGAGATGCATGGTAATACATCTCCCAAAAAAACACACTGTATTGGAGGTTATGTTTCGCTGTTCTCATTCGGTGGTGTAGAGAAGTCTGCCCCAATCCAGCCCTTGTTTATCTTTATAAGAGTTAGCCTGTCAGCATTTTCAGTTGACTGGCTGATGCGCTTATAAGTTATAATAGCGACACTAAAACACGCTCTGACAAAACGCTAGCGGCAGGGCATGCCAGGACCTCCAAGGCATAGAGAGCCAGTTCATGCCACGTGGTCAGCTTGGATACCCAATAATTAAAAGGCACAGAGGAATCATTGAGGACATTGGTACGGTCAGCAAAGTACTCCCTCAGCAGCTTCCCAAACATTCCACTTCTTGTAACAGTACCCCCGCGACTCTGGGAGGTTCCGAGAAAACTGTCCCAGAACTTTGCCAGTGTTACCCTGCCTCTACTGGAAAAGAGTTGAGTCTCTCTCGCCTCTACTCCTTGGTTGTCCAACGAACTCTGCCGCCAGCGTTTTCAGATGGGAATTTTTTTTTTTAATAATTCCGCAACAACGGCCCTCTGGTACTGCAACGTTTTAGTACACCTATCTGACTCTGGAAGAAGAGATTAAAAGTTCTCCATGTAGCGTGGGTCTAGAAGTGTCACCAACCAGTAATGAGTGTCAGCACAAATTTTGATAATGCGAGGATCATGGGAAAGGCAGCGCGACAAAGTTTGCCATGCGTGCCAGACTGCTAACTGGCAAGACTTCCGTGTCCTCAACAACAGGACGACTGACCATGCTGTCCTCCTCCTCACTGTCCTCAGGCCATCCACGCTGAACAGACGGTATTGACAGTTGTGCTTTTAGCACCGTCTACAGCGCAGGAAAGTAGCTCATGTTCTACCTCCTCCTCCTTCTCTTCCTCACTGTCAACGAATCACGTTGGGATGACATAAGGCTGGGCTGTGTGTAATGATGTGTGCCACGTGCTTGTGCACACAGGGAGACATAGTGGCGGCTGGGGACAGAGTACCTTGGAACGGCCACCGCCATCAGGTTGCGGAAAGCTTCCGTCTCCACGAGCCTAAAAGGCAACATTTCGAGCACAAGCAGACAAGAAATGTGTGAATTTAGTTCTGTGGCCTGTGGTGCGTTGGCTGGGTATTTCTGCAAGATGGTTGCGGCATTACAGTGCATTGCAGACAATCCCTGCATGTTGATTGGTGCTCTTTAGAGCGTGCATCAGAACTCCTGCCGAGCAATCCCGGAAATGCTCGGAGCTCTCCGGGTACCGCGAGTGCAGCGATGCTCGGGTGAGTAACGAACATTACGAGCACGTTTGCTCATCATTAGAGACAAACTGAAAGGAGTGTGGAAGTGATCCAAACAGGAAATTTGAGTACAGCCTTGAAAATTAAAAAGCATTTTAGAAAAGTCTGAAGTTACTAATTTTGCAATTTTCAATTTTTTTTTTGAAACACAAAATATTTTTCCATATATTCTATAACTACAGAAACATTCACCTGAAGTTAGGGTGAGGCAATATAGTGGGGATGGTTCCATCAATGACTCCACGCTCACTGACTGTGAGTACTCCGCCAGGTTCAAGTAATGCATTGAGACGATCCAACACAGAGGAACTGTAAAAATAAAGACAAAAAATTATCTGTATCTGTAGAGTAGTGATTTACACCTTACTGTCAGAGCATAATACCCCTTAATGCATTGCAACTTTTTTTTTTCCAAGCTGAGAACCATAAACCTACAACACACACATTAATATATATTAAATATTCCTCTTTAATAGAACTAGGGGACTATCTCAACCGTGTGACGTTCTGGTCACTCCATGGGCAGAGTTCGCTCCCTTCCTTGTGAAGCAGAAAGGGTTCTGGCCTTGGATTGGCCTTGCTGGGAATGGTACGCCAACCTTATCCAGCTAAGCACATATACCACATGGCACCACCCTTCTCTCTCCGACCTTCTGTCACAAGGTTACCCACTTTCATCCCGCATAACCTCAGCTTCGTTTAACAGAGTGTCTGCTAAAGCAGGGGTTCGGAGATTAAATCGTCAGTCCAACTGCAGTTCAGACTATGCCATATACACAGAAAGTAGGGGACGATATCTGCGTGTATCATTAGTGACTCGTCCTTTAGCACAAAGCGTTTTTATCAGCAGCTTATTAATATAGAACAGTGTGCCCTATGAGTCTAACAAGATAGAAGATTTATTTGGGGAATCTAATATTCATAAACAATCCGTGTCCTAATACAATAAATGAAAGAGGAGCAAGACAGAAAGGAAATCCTTGAGAGTATAGGAGATTTTTGTCACTTTGTTGCTTAGAAGTACAAAGTGTCAGCATAGGAGTGCTGTTTGGGATCACGAGTGGAGTCTCTATAATATATAGTACATACTCATGATGTGGTGGAGCACTTGGGGCTGACCAGGTAAAGTGCAATTAATAAATCCCTATAAGATGTAATTTGAGGTACTATATGGGGTTCTTAACCCTCAGTGAATTAATATCAATCAGATTTAAGAATATATATACTTGGGATCGTGTGGAGCACTTGTGACTGATTGGACAAAGTGCAATAAATATAAAACTCCTGTGACTATAGGATACCGGATTAGATTCTGAGTGAAAATTCCCTGTGAAGGAACATATAATCAGATACAGTTTTAACTTATGAAGAATTGTATATTTTTAATAATTTAATAAAAGTTAATTTTTATGCACAACTTCACAACACTTCAGTCAGTGAATTGGTTTATTTAGTGGACATACTTGAGTCTGGAGATTCTCACTTGGGCTACGTTCACATTAGCGTCTCTGTGCGCAGCGTATCATCTGCATGCCAAAACGCATGTTTACGCAGCGTTTTTTATCCGCATCATCTTACGCATGACGCCCAAAAAAACGCTGCGTGTGTATTCGTTTGTATGCGTTTTTGCATGCGTCTGATATTTCCAGGAGCTGCAATCAGCTCCTGGACACGCGCAGTCTGAAGTCTGCATGCGCATCGAACGCATCCATGCGCATGTCCTTGCGTGCCAATGCGTTCCCATAGACAGTAATGAGCTATTTTGACGCACTCATCCGCATGCCTGTGCATATTTGACGGATTTTTGACGCTTCAAAAATAGTAGTTATTTACTGTTAACGGTATTTCTCGGAGCCCATGACAGCACCACGGAGAGAGTGGATCCGCCCTTCAGGGACAGGAACCTACAGATAAAAGGGCGGTACCTCTCCTCCGCCCCCAGTTGGTTACAGAGCATCAGAGGGTCTCAAGGTTAGGTAAACAAGAGAAATATATACATATTATCATACTGCTTAGTATCAAATAACACCATGCCTAAACGAGAACACTCTACGGACACTACAAAACGTGCTCACCGCACACGTGATAAGGGGAGGAATTAAGCGGATGCTGTCATGGGCTCCGAGAAATACCGTTAACGGTAAGTAACTACTATTTTCTCTTTCACCCATGACAGCACCACGGTGAGAATTACCGAGATTTGGTAGCTTTAGGGAGGGACCACAGCCTGGAGGACCCTTCTCCCGAAGGTCAGGTCAGATGCAGAGGCTAGGTCTAAACGATTGTGCCTAAAAAAGGTTGAAGGTGATGACCAGGTGGCCGCTTTACAGATCTGTTCTATTGATACCTCAGATCTCTCAGCCCATGTGGTCGCCACGGCCCTAGTGGAATGGGCTCTCAATCCTTCCGGGATGGTGTTCCCGCTGGAAGAACAGGCCAGTGTGATCGAATCCTTTATCCACCTCGCCAGGGTACTTTTGGATGCTTTGAGTCCCTTCCTGGGCCCTGGAAACACACAAAGACAGAACCTTCCTTCCTACAGCCCTTGGTGGCCTCTAAGTATTGGACAGGGGGTTGGACCAGAAGGCCCAGGAGGTCCCTTCCAACTCTACCATTCTATGATTCTATGACATGGCACCTCTTTACATCAAGGGTATGAAATCTTTCTTCTCCCCTATTTCTAGGGTTCGGGCAGAAGGAGGGAAGGACTACCTCTTGGGACCTATGAAAGTGGGACGCTACTTTAGGTAGGTAGGCCAGATCAGGTTTAAGAATGACCCTGTTTTCTAAGATCTTTGTGAACGGAAGACTTACTGATAAGGCCTGAATGTCGCTTACCCTACGCGCTGATGTTAGCGCTGCCAGTAGGGCCGTCTTTTGAGATAATATTTTGAAGGAGGCTGATTCAATGGGCTCAAAAGAGGGCTCTGTTAGTGCCGACAATACTAGGTTAAGATCCCATGATGGCAGCTTGGGACTATCGGAGTAGATCTAGCTGCAGCTTTTATGAATCGTGCTGCGCAGGGGTTACCTGCGACATCCTGGTTATATAGGGCCCCTAGAGCTGCTACCTGCACCGTCAACGTATTTACCGCTAAGCCTCGCTCAAGACCCCTCTGCAGGAATTCAAGGATTTTTCGTGACCTGGACTCCATCCTGAACTCTTACCCCGAGGTGGATAGGAATTTTTTCCAAGTATTGCCATAGGCTCTTGTTGTGACCGGCTTCCTACTCTTTAGTAGTGTGTCTATTAAACTTTCTGAAAACCCCCTCGGTAATGACCTCTCAAAATCCATGCTGTTAAATGGAGGTTCGTGGATCGAACGTGTAATACTGGTCCCTGAGATAGAAGGTCTGGTACGATCCAGGGGTCGGAGATCGATAGTATTCTCAGCCAGGAGAACCAGGTTCGTTTTGGCCAAAAGGGGCAGGGCCGGCTCCAGGTTTTTATGGGCCCCGGGCGAAAGAGCCTCAGTGGGTCCCTTTAACACAGACCACGATTCATGATGCACAGATACGACAGAGAAATATAGGTACAGTACAATGCCAAATACTTCTCTTCTTCCATTACATGAGTGATATCTATTGTAAATTGTACAATAGCTCAAAAACCGCCAAATCCTCACAGCGCACAGTACAGACTGGACAGTACAGTCCTCCATACAATATTATGGGCACCACATAGTCTCCCCTTCATCACCCATATAATACCCCATGCAGGATGTCACCCCCCCCCCATATAATGCTCCATACAGAATACTGGACCCAAAATGATGCTCCATACAGGATACTGGTCCCCATATAATGCTCCATACAAAATATGGAGCTCTCCTCTGCACTGTGCTGTGCTCTGCATTGTTACGGTTCAGGAAAGAGCGCTGTGGAAAGACTCCCCATCATCATCATTGTCTCCCCATCATCATCATTGCCTCCCCAACATCATCATTGCCTCCCCAACATAATCATTGCCTCCACATCATCATCATCTTCTCCCCATCATCATCAATGCCTCCCCATCATCATCATTGCCTCCTCCTCATCATCATTGCCTCCCCATTATCATCAATGCCTGCCCATCATCATCGCCTCCTCATCATCATCATTGCCTCCCCATCATTATCATTGCCTCCCCATTATCATCAATGCCTGCCCATCATCATCATCGCCTCCCCATCATCATCGCCTCCTCTCCATCATCGCCTCCTCTCCATCATCGCCTCCTCCCCATCATCATCATTGCCTCCCCATCATCATCAATGCCTCCCCATCATCATCAATGCCTCCCCATCATCATCATTGCCTCCCCATTATCATCATTGCCTCCCCATTATCATCATTGCCTCCCCATTATCATCATTGCCTCCCTATTATCATCAATGCCTCCCCATCATCATCATCACTGCCCTCCCCCACCACAATCACACAGACAGCACCGCAGCACACAAGCACTCTCTCACATACACATACACAAAGCACCGCACTACATACACACACACTGATACACACAGACACACACACACACATACACATCACATCTCACCTGTCCGGCGTCCGCGCGCTCTATGCCACAACCGGCCGCTGAATGATGACGTCATTGGGACTTGCATCCGTGGTGATAATACGTGATATCTTTGTTACCCAGGGAACCCCTTTGGATAGGTTGTCTATATTTCTCAACCAGGCCAGGGAATGAATAGTTATTAAATTTAGAGTTATGTGACCCTCTAAATGACCTCCCAATGCTGATTGGTTCGCTACAATGTCCCATTGCAGCTCCCTCGTATGTAGCTTTGCCCACTGGACCGCCGGTAAGCAGGCGGAAAGGGATCCCATCAGTGACGTCGCCTTTCTTAGAGTCATGGATGGGTTTCTTATGGCCCTTGTAACCATTTGTACCAGTCTCTGTTTCTTGTGGTCTGGGAGTCGGCATTCCTGTTTTTCTGAGTCTAGAGTTAGACCTAGAAATTCCTGTACTCTGCTGGGTTCCAGCTTGTATTTCCCCAAGTTCAGTAGACAGCCCAGGTCTTGTAAAGTTTTTATCACTCTGTCCCTTTGCTTCCTGCAGTCTTGGGCAGAGTCGCTCGCTATCAGGAAGTCGTCCAGGTATGGGACTATCAAAATGTCCTGTTCCCTCAGATGGGCCATCACTTCCGCTATTAGTTTCGTGAATACCCGTAGGGCTAAGGATATTCCGAAGGGCAGCGCTCTGTACTGAAACTCCCTTATCTCTCCATCCATGGAGACTGCTATCCTGAGAAATTTGCGGCAGTTCTCGTGGTTGGGGACGTGATAATACGCGTCGCTGAGATCTAGTACAGTCATGAAGCAACTGGGGAATAGAATTTTGGTGGTGGATTTGATTGATTCCATCTTGAATCTGTGATTTTGGACGTATATGTTTGGATCCCGTAAATTTATGATTGTCCGGTATGTGCCGTCCTGTTTGGACACTAGAAATAGTGTGGAGTAAAACCCTGCCCCTCTCCCGAGGGGGAACCTCCTGCAGGACTGACTTCTCCAGTAATTTCCGTACTTCCCCTTCTAATGCTTCTTGCTCCCTTGCGGAGGATCTTAGTGGGGTTATTACATATCCCCTTATTACTGGTATTGACTCTAGGATTTTACTACTAGGTGTCCCCTCCCTTAGTTGTTTTTCCAATTGATCTATCCATACCATCAGGGATCTAGATGTGCATGTTGTCACTATGGATGTTCTCATATTTCCTCCCGCGGTCTCCCAGGTACTTTTAAGGAAGGTATCAGCTCATTTATCTAAGGGGTCATTAAGGGTGCCAATATCTTCGAAGGGAAGGGCAAATCTCTTTGAGGCTTTGGCTACGGCTACGTCAAGCTTGGGGGCTTTGTCCCACGAAAAAGAAGTTTCCTCATCAAAGGGATATTTCCTTTTGAGGGAGGGGACCGTAGCGTTTTTCCTATCTACCTTGTCCCATTCCCTTTTGATAAGGCCTTGCACGTTCTTATAAAGGGGAAAGACTCAACGCTTCTTTTGGCCTAGACCCCCCAAACATAATGTCCTGAACGGACTTATCAGGACGAGGATCTGACACCCCCATGGTGGCTCTCACCGCTTTTACTAGGGAGTCTACCTCTTCCAAGAGAAGACAATGGGGACTTCCCTCCCCCTCATCTGAGGATGAGAAGACGGAGTCCGTTGTATCGGAGACTACCTCTCCGGACGTGGAGGGATCTGATTGGGGGTTTACTGAAGTACCCTTTTTCCTCCTTTTATCCCCTTGTTTTATGGACATCAGGGCATTTTGGACTTCGGGTCTAATCACGGCTCTGAAGTCAGAGGAGAAGTCCGGGTTTTCCTCATATAGGATTTCCTGTGTACAGGATTCGCAGAGTTTTTTCTCCCAGGTTACTGGTAGTGCTCTGTCGCAAGTGGGGCATTCCCTATTTTTCCTCTTCCCCCCTATAAGGGAAAAGAAGGCTATTACAATGGTGCACATTCACAGAGATCACTCACCATATGGATGCGGTCGCAGGTACCGGATCGGGAGGCGGAATCGGATCCTGAATAGGAGGGTCCGCAGGTGGCGACTTGCTTTTCGCAGATCTGCTGCGCTGCGTGGAGAGACTACTCAACCTGGTGTCTCGTCCATCGCGGTCTTTATGTCTCTGGTGATGAGGCTGCTGCTGCTTGGCCTGCTGCTGCCTGGCCTGCTCCCTGGGCTGCTCCAATTGCTGGTCGCTATCCATTACCATGGGACGCTTCCAGCCAGGAGCAGCTGCAAGCGCCCATTTTTGAATCTCCCGCCCGGGTGACATCATCGAGTCCTGCATCGCGCTCCCCGGGAGTGCGCACTGAGCATGCGCCGACCCCGGGACCTGGAAGGAGCTTACCTACTTCCGGGGCAGGCACCATCTTGGATTCGGCGTATGCGATGGCGCCGCCCAGCTGCTCCAGGTCCCTCAGAGCCCCAAACTCCTCTCCGGAGCGGCGGCTGGCTTCCTACCGTCCGCTCACCGCGCAGCCCATCATACCCGGCGGTGGCGGCTTCGGGAACCGCGTCCGCCGTGACAGGGGGCTCCCCGCTGCCAGAGGCCGGACGGACCGGCCCCGGACGCCATTCCTTCACGCAAAGGTACCGCAATCTGAGGTTACCTGTCAGGGACAGGAACCCAACTGAGGGCGGAGGAGAGGTACCGCGCTTTTATCTGTAGGTTCCTGTCCCTGAAGGGCGGATCCCCTCTCTCCGTGGTGCTGTCATGGGTGAGAGAGAAAAATGCAACACGTTGCGTTTGCCAGACATGTTGCGTTCGCGAAACGACGCATGCGTACGCAAACGCATGTGAACGCATGACCCTGCGTACACCACATTAAAGATATGTACGCAAGACGCATGCGGATCGGTATGCAGGTATACGCTGCGCACACATACGCTAATGTGAACCCGGCCTCAGTGATTTATTTATTTTTTTTTAAGTTTAGCATTATACCTGGAGATCTAACTTTCTTTGATGTGAAGAGCGGGACTTCCATTCAAACTTTTTTTTTTTTCCTTTCTAGCATTCTTTCCTTTCTTCAGTGTTGTCTGGATGCAGACCTCAACCTAGTCTCCTTGAAGGGGCAGGTTTCCACTGTTTCAATGCTCTTTTAGTGCATGCAAGGTTAAAACTTTCCTCCAGACTCATTGCGTCAATGCCTAAATGGCATTCAGTGGAACCTTAGGACCTCAAATCTGGTTATGTATGCGCTCCAAGAGTCAACCTAAGGGCCCCTACCCAGTATCTCTTCAAAATTCTTTTCATGGAAAGTGGCATTTCTGGTTATCCTCCATTCGTAGGGTGTGTGAGTTGACTGATCTGTCCTGCAGAGCTCCCTTCCTTGTCCTTCACCAGGAAAGGGTGGTCCCTTCTCCATATGTAATCTCTTCTTCCAAAGTTGGTTTTGGCCCCCCTCCTTTTGTACATCTCTGGTTTAACCCTGGGAGCACTTTATTGTCTAAATCTGGTTACAGAAAACACGGCATATCTATTGGTTATAGCAGCCTTTCAGAGTTCCATTAGGTTAATACGGAGAAATTAGGACCGCCAGGAAGACCTTCAGCTTTGACTCACTTGAGAACATAATACATACATAATTGTTTTTTCCTTATAGTATACATTTTCTTTACCTGAATATTTATAGAGATATCTGGAGACACATCTATAGCCTGCTCAGCATTATTACACTGCATCAATGCCCTCTTAGTTAACACCATAAAAAAAATCATCACTATATAATAATAAATAATAATCTTTATTTTTATATAGCGTTAACATATTCCGCAGCGCTTTACAGTTTGCACACATTATCGTCGCTGTCCCCGATGGGGCTCACAATCTAGATTCCCTATCTGTATGTTTTTGGAGTGTGGGAGGAAACCGGAGTACCCGAAGGAAACCCACGCAAACACGGGGAGAACATACAAACTCCTTGCAGATGTTGTCCTAGGTGGGATTTGAACCCAGGACTCCAGCGCTGCAAGGCTGTAGTGCTAACCACTGAAAAAAAGGTTTATATCTATGGAAGCATTTGGAAAATAAAAAAGCAATACTCAGGGTGGAGCACGAGGTCTGCAGGTGCAGAGGGATTAAACGTAGGAGCAAAAAACTGACCACTTTTCACCTGGTTACAGGTTTTGCATTACTGCATGAACATAATATCAGGTAGAAAAAGAAAAAAAAAGCAAAAACAGATTTCTGTGAGAGTGCATTCTGGGCATGTCGTGTGGGGAACATGGGGTTGGAGGTGAATTATCCAGCAGAGTTGAACAAAAAGATTGGCAGAACGATGGTCCAGTGGCCAAATTAGTAGCTCATGGCTGAAAGACCCTAGCCATGTGAACCTCCTCTTACTTTCTGGCACCCTCGATGCCTCTTCTGATTAGAAGGCCACATGACGTGATTATGTTGCAGGAAAATGCATAAATGATACGACACCTGGCTTACTAATTAGAAGAGGAGACAGGGATACTGGTAGGTACCAGTATGTTCACAAGACTATGGGACCAGCATAAAAGGAGTACAGAGGTAGCTGTTTGACCACGGTCCTGTAAATCTTTGTACTCAACTCTCGCATCCAGCTTTAGGCTTTTATGCTCAGAGCACAGTGCAATATTTCCGTTGTATGCCAGGGCAACACAGCATTATGAAATGCCATTTCCAGCTGTTTAAAAACTTTAATGGCAGACATATTTGTCCAGGAGCAAACTCACGGTCACCACCTAAAGCTAATGTAGTTTGTCATGCATAGAGGAAAAACTATGACTCAGATACATCAAGATTGGCATTGTTTAAGCCAGTCGTGTAGAGGAGGAATGTTGGAGTTAGATGCTCCTGATTCCATTAATGAATCAGCAATATCTCAAAATCGGTGTGTGACTCTCCACAAATGTTACTCCTGTCACTGACTGGGGTAAGAATTGTGGTGTAAGGTATGCTGCAGCTTGTCTTGAATTGGACAAGCAGGGGTCGTCACATCCCATTTCGGACAAGCTGGATGAAAATAGTGTGTATATGCAAACTGTTGCAACTTTTTGAAGCGTTTTAAGCCAGATTTCTGGTGTAATCACTTTGATGAGCCAATGACTTCAATGATCACAGTGTCCTACAATAAGGTTCAGTGTGGCAAAACAGGGGACTAAGGACCCTCTCTCGTGATTAGTGGGTGTGCCAAGCCATCAGGCAGCAGATAAGTGAGACATCAATTGTAGGAAAAAAAAACTTTTATTGTTTTTTTGTTTTTTTTTAAATTATGCTACTGTATGTAAGCCACTGTGACCTGGCTCACACGTGTGCCTGTTTGTTCCATTTTTTTGTCTGCTGGTAAATAAGATTGGGTTAGTGTCGTGGTTCATAGTGTGGCATAACAACACATAAAAAATATAATATTTCACCCATTATTCAGTGTAGGGCTAGATGGTGCAACCTCTGTATATTCCTGCAATAGATGAGCTTTAAATTTACTCTTCATGATTATGTTAGCTTGGGTAGATTCATCATTATCAGTCAAGATAAAGATGGTTATTCACTTTTGTACTCTGTCCAATCAAATATTTTTTTTTTCATTTTACAAATGTTCAGAATTTGTTGTAACTACTAAAACATGAAAACAGTATACAATTTTGGGGTTGCTGTAAATCGTATTGACCTGGCGAATCATCTGCCAGGTCTTTTATCCCGCATAATGATTGCTGTAAAAACGGAACCCAAATAACAAAGGTGACATTTTTTCACCCCACATGTAAATTTACGTCCTGTTTTTCAGTGGTGCAATGAATAATGTAATTCGAAACTACAACTCGTCCCACAAAAAAACAATCCCCATAAGGCTATGTAAATAGAAAAATACATTATATTATATATAGATTTCCTAAGGGGAGGAAAAAATAATTATCCTGGTTATAACGAGTCTAAGAAATTGCATCCAAATTATACAATCAAGCAACTATCAAAACATTTGCCAGCCTTTCTAAAGCCCAAAAAGGCAAACTGAATAAAACATACCTACAAAAGTTGACATTGTCCATCAGAAGCCAGTCTCCTGCACGCAGAGACTGCACCAAAATGCCATCAACCCATTCAAATGTTCCACCAGTCTGTCCCTCTACGGAATGAAGGAGCTGATCCTTAAAATTGCGTAAACTTTCCAAAATGGCTGTAAATTCTGGCAATAAAAACACATGCTTCAGGTAACAATAAAATCAATAACATGTTTATTATTTCATTTTTTTTCTCCTCCACCATCTGAAGTTTTACGTTGCACAGAATATGTATACTCAGAAAACAGCATTCATTTACACACCGGCTTTCGAGAAGGAGTTGAGTTTTCCATTCAGCTTCTGGATTTGCACAAGCATAGCATCTAGCTTGTTCAGCACCTCTGTAGAAATGCCATGTCCTTCATCTAGCATAGATTTGGCCTTGTGTGTGAGACTTAAATTGCTCCAGGATCGCAACAAAATTTCAGTTTCATCCAGAGATACGTCTGTAGCAAGAAGACTATCCCTTACCAATGTTACCACTGCATTCCAAACCTGTTCAAGGAACTGCTGCCACGGTCTGTTGATATCAGCCTAAAATGTTAAGAAAATAAGTTAATAAGAGAAAGTTTCCAACATATAATATTTTAGTTGGTAACTTTAAAAAGAAAATATAATCTTAATGTAAAAGGGAATCTGTCAGTAGGATTTCACCCCCCAATTTATGTGCACATGTAGCTCTTTCAAAGACGAGTCCAGCAATACCTTTACATGGTCAGTCTGTTCCTCCTTGGCTCAGAAATATTTACACTGATATGCAAATGAGGCTGAAGGACTATGGTAGATCTGGAGCCTCTGTCACTCCAGGTCTATTTCCTGGCCAGTGTCGGCTCCACCTGCTGGAGTGACAGCCTCTACTGTGACTTCAGACAAAGGAGCCAACAGTCAAGCAGAAGGCGACAGCGCTGGGTGAGGAACAGACCAGGGGAGACAGATTTCAGATCCACTAATAGCTATTCGGTTTCATTTTTATATCAATTCACAGGTCGATTTCTCAAAAAACAGAAGAACAGACTGGAAATATAAATGTATTGCTGGACTTTGGTGGGAAAAAGCCACATGCTCATATAAATAGTAAACGTCAGCGGAGCAGTGACCCAATGGATATGCTAAAAACCAAACCTAAAAAACAGTGACAATTGTAATTTAACAGTTTTCCAGTGGTTCAATGTATAGTGGTCATTCAGAACTGCAACCTGTCCTGTAAAATACAAGCCCCTATGTGGCCATGTTAACAGAAGGGGAAGAAAACTTCTGCCTAGAAGAATACGTGAGAGCATGAGTAATATGGAGCGTTTTGTAAATAAAAATTAGATATCAATTGTTATCTATACCTATATATCTCTACAAAGCTCTGCATCTGGAAATCATGAGAAATTCCAAGCACAACTTTTAACCCCAAGTCATGTATGCATTTGTGAAAACGATCATGTTTGGAGGGGCTCAGGAACTAAACTATCCACATGCGGCAGATACCGACTATGCTAAATAGCCGGCATCTAACAGCCGTGGCCAAACCTAAGCTATGGTAGCTTTGACAGTGGTGTTTAAAAGGAACACGCACTGGTACTCGTGCCTTGTGAAGCTCCCATTCGTGCCTTGTGAAGTGATTGGTGAGTGATGATGGGTTACTATGACAGCCAGGGGCTTGGTAAGAGCCCCCCATTGCTGCCATCTTGGTAATCTTCTGAAGCTCAGGCTTAGGTGAAGCTTCAAAGAACAATGCGATTTTCACTATATACTGCAATCCACTAGTATTATAGTATATAGTAGTACAAGCGATCGAATCCCCCCACCTTTTCTCCCTAATAAAAAAAAATATATATTTATATGTAGAAAGAGTTGACGCACAAACAGAAAGCATTTTTTTTTATCAGAATCCAGGGTATTTTTTGGTATTTCAACAATGATTAGTTCCTCCAAAAATTGTCAAACTTTACTGGTGGTGAAAAGACAAAAGTCTATTGGTAATAGCATTAATGAATGAAAAGAAAGACACCACTCACCATGCTTTAAAGAAAACTCAATCCCTTTTAATTTTCATTTTGCATGGAATAGTTGACAAAAAGTGCAATAGGTCTAGCAGCGTGGCATCAGTTGCAGTGATCTCAACAAGAAAGACATGACGGACATCGAACGTTTCGCGCTGAACTTGGACTTCTACTGGTCCAGAAGAAGCGCAAATTCTGCCACGCTGCTAGCACTATTGCACTTTTTATCAACTATCCCATGCAGAAAGAAAATTAAAAGAGATTGAATTTTTTTCAAAGAATTGTGAGTGCGGTTTTTCTTTTCATTCATAAATGCTATAAAAATAAATATATTTGGTATCACCATGTTCATAAAAATCCGATCGCAGCAGCATACACCAATGGTTTCCTGTGTCCCCCAATGAAGCGATAGAGAAAGAGGATTTTGGAACTATAAAGTCCCTTTCTTGTAGCCTTCATTG
The DNA here is from genome assembly GCA_033576555.1 of Oophaga sylvatica. Classification (NCBI taxonomy): domain Eukaryota; kingdom Metazoa; phylum Chordata; class Amphibia; order Anura; family Dendrobatidae; genus Oophaga; species Oophaga sylvatica. The sequence continues at coordinate 275,488,593 of JARQOD010000005.1, forward strand.
GGGGGACACCGGAAACCATGGATTTATGCCAATGCTGCAGCCGGGAGGATGACACTCAGAATTACACTTAAAATACAAAGTAAAAAATGGTGGATCCGGCGCTCGAAAAAGCAAGTATTTTTCTATTTTAAAAAAATTCTTTTATTGAATACATATTAAAAAAAATTCTAATGTGCAGACGGCCAGAACTAACAGTTAGCCGCATGTAGCATAGACGATCCTACGCCTTTCGGCTTAGAGCCTTACTCATGGATGAGTAAGGCATAGAGCCTTACTCATTTATGAGTAAGGCTCTATGCCGAAATGTGTAGGATCGTCTATGCTACATGCGGCTAACTGTTAGTTCTGGCCGTCTGCACACTAGAATTTTTTAATATGTATTCAATAAAAAAAAATGTTTTTGAGTTTTTAAAATAGAAAAATACTTGGTTTTTCGAGTGCCGGATCCACCATTTTTGATTCCATATTCCTGCCTGAGCCTGGGCAGCTCCGTGCGTTGGGTGTGGACCCATAGATTTTCCTCAGAACAAGGAAAGTAATGAGCACAGCTGGATGAAGTTGCATGGAGCATTTCCTTACATCTCTCAGCAATAAGGTAATCCCAACTAAGCTACGCTGGGTTACAGTCTATTACAGGACAGGCAGGCAGGAGACCATCTCTACACTGAGGGGACAACTCCAGGGTCTGCAGCACAACTGGTTTCCCTACCGAGGATTGCATGGAAGAGAGTTTCACAAGGATTAGCCACGCTGTGGTGCCCATGCCTACCATCTGGTTTTCCCGCAGACTGCTCTGAAATATACAAGTTGCCACAGGATCCTCTGAATGGGTGAGCTGAAATTTTTCTTTTCTCTTTTACTAAAACAAGAAGTCAGCTCCTCCCTTGCAGACTACATATGTAGAATTCCAGACTTAACCAGTTTAGCTTAGTGTCACACAGGAGCCAGAGACAGGCTGAGGCCCAGACCCGTCTCTGCCTATGGTATTTTAACCCAATCAGTAAACGACGTAACAAAAGAAAAAAAAATTGAAACTGCCAGAATTGCGTTTTTTGGTCTCGTATCGGATTCTAGAACATTTTGGTATACATGGAAGTTCATGGTCGACTCAATGACAATGACTATCTCTTGTTTTTTTTTTTTCCTCCATTTCATTGAGCGTATGGTCTGAGCTTGGGGTGAACTTACTGGGAAGATTTTCAACTGTATTGAATATTTTCAACTTGTGAATAATCTTTCTCACAGTAGAATAACAAAATCCAATTTTTGGGGAAATGTCTTATAACCTTTCAGACTGACGGGGAGCAACAATCACTTTTCGATCATTGCTGATGGCTTCCCTCATTGGCATTGTTTTAAGTTACCTGAACGCTCCAGACCTAGCCAATTGTCAACACTTCTATCTTTATTGAGGTGGTCACACTTGTAAATGAGGAGTCAAAAGAAACTGACTAGAAGCTCCTGGCTGCTACCTTCCCTTTCATTCCTATGGTGTACATCATTTTTCATGCACTACTTATGCTTTTTGGCTTAGTCTTCAGTTAATCAATAACACATTGTAATCTGTCACTTGCTGTTGTTCATCTGAGGTTGTATTATCAAATTTTAAGACCTTCAAAAGGACAAGATTTTTTCTTTATTGTATCCGGATATGTAAAACCTCAAAACTCAAAGAGGGTGTACGTAGTTTTTCCTCATGACTGAATAAATCAATATAATAACAGTTTCAAGGTAAAACATTATTTTAACACATTTGATACACTTGGCAACCAATTGACTACACTTAAAAAATATAAGTAGACTACTTTAAAATGTAATTTACAGAGTTTTAGTACCTGCTCGAATCCACCAAGAAGCTCTGTGGTGTCCATAGCACTATTCATTGCCATGATGTTCAATTTATTTCCTGTCAAAAGGGCCAACAACTGAACAAGGCTGGTCTTCCCCACAGCGGCAGGGCCTACAAGTATAACCATCCAGCCCATTTCCACGCATTTCATTACTGGTTCAAGGGATTGAAGGGAGTGGTGAAGAAGAGACAGGTGTTGGCGCTTAGTTGAAGAACAACTGGCACCACGAGGAAGAACAGAAAAGCCAACCTGATGTATGAAGGCACAAAAAATAATTGTAAGGTAGAATATTTCCTACATCTTCAATTACTGAAATAATTAAACCTTCAGGAAAGCAAAGCTGAGAAGAGGAAGAAAAACACATGACTTTTACATCAAATGTGTGTAGTTCGGTAATCATTTCATTTAAATACAGCTAGATTACTAGCTTCTTGTTTAATCATGAAACAGCACATAAAGAAATTTACATTTGCTAATTAAAGGGTTTGACCAACAGCAAAAGAAAAAAGAAAAGGCAAACTCGCCGTCCAGCAGCCCTGCCAATCCAGCACAGGCCACTCCGGAGGTCTCCGCCAGCCATCTGCCCTGTTCCAAAGTCACAGCACCGCTGCAGCCTGTAATTGGTTGCAATGATCTGATGACTACAAGAACACGTCATGGTAATCTAGTCTTCTGGAGCCAGCGAAGACCCTACACGTGCCTGCACTGGATCTGCGGCAGGCTAAAAGGCCCAGTCCATTCCTTATATATTACGGTAGGACAACTCCTTTAAAATGTTTTAATTTGTTACACATAGATCAGTGAAATTTTACCTATCTTCTCATACAAATGTATCCTTCCATTGAGAACAACCTACTGCTTTCCAACCTTGAGCATGAGGTCAAACGATCATACAATATGGCAACAAATTCACATTGCAGATTTACCTGTATATTTTGAGGACTGATGTGAAAATGTCGTGTTCCCAAGTAAGGGGCATTTTCTTCTCCAAATACTGCCACATAAAGAGAAATAAGCTATAATAAAAGATTAAAAAGGAAAAGACTAGTTATTTAACAGAAAAAATACATTAAAGCTTCATGAGCTGCATAAAAAGAAACACTTTAGAAAGTTGTTATGAGTAATACTTCGGACTTGCACATTGTTTAGCTTATTGGGGAACCGACAGGTTCCACAGGCCCCCCCCCCACAATGCCACCATATATTTATCGATATCTTTATAATAAAGATAACTGCCACCATAACAATTTGCGGGTTTACGCACCTTTGCTTTATCAGCGCACTGCAAATGTACTGTAGGGAGGCAGTGGTGACATAGGTCAAGGCTAGACTCATGATTTGCAGTGCCGGAAGTATGGATGGCTGCGTGCTGTGTCACCACAGCCCCAATGGCCACGCACAGAGAGAGTACATCCAGCTTACTGTACAGAGATTTCCATTCCAAAGAGCTGGTGGTGACGTCACTTTTGCAAATCATGCTATTCACATCCACATGGTGTGATAACATGACTAGCCGGATGATTACTCTAGGGTTAACACCACTCCACGACTAGTTAAACACTAATTAGCATACTGCAACTGCAGTTATAGAAAAAAAAATACTGGAGGAGGGGGGACATATATAGCAATTCATAAGACTATTAAAAGGATATGTTAGGAAAAGTATAAAAAATAGTATTGAATACAATACATGGTGGCGGTTTGAGGGGATTGGCGAAACGGTCAGGTTGCCCTTAACATAATATGGACACAGAAAATGTGTCTAAAATTGTGCAAATTGTCGGGTTCTTCAGTACCAGTCAATACCAACCTTTTGTCGATCCTCTTTAGATCTCATTCGTTCTCCATATACCAGAAATACATGCTGGGATGGATCATAATTTCCAAGTGATTGATCGTGCAACATAAGATTACACCACCGAAAAAGATCCCTCAAATTAAACTCCCATGGTCCTCCTTTTTGGCCCCATTTTCTCTCAGTCATAACTTCCAAGTCGATCTAAGGCAGGAACAAAGCTCATTCTGTATAAATTTGTTTAGAAATTGTAGGCATCTTGTGGCAGTGAAACATACCAGAAAAAAAACATAGTTAACCAAACTAAATATAATAAGTATTTAAAATATATATACAAGCACATAAATAAGTCAACTATATACCTGGTTATTGAATGCAACAATTTTATCAATGACGTCTTCACCCAAGGCAGGAAAGAGAGACAAAGCTATGAACTGCATATCAGATGATGAAAGTTGATCCACAAAGACCTAAACAACAACATACAAAATCACAATTAAAGCAACATAACGAAGCATGGAAAACCACGCCATATAGCACTAGACACAATATGAGCTAAGGAATATTTTTGAGTACTAAAACAACGCTTTGCAGTAAAGGAACTAATTGCTACTGACAGTTTAAGGACAAATTAAGAAAGAAAAAAACAAAAAAAAATAAATCCGTAAACGCACAAACCTGAGTAAACCTGTTCAAGAAAGATTGTGGAAGTCCTTTCCGACCACCTCCTTGACGAAAGGGGTTCTGGCAACCAAAGATTTTTGTTTTTTTATGTTGCACCTGAAAGCTCATGCCAAGTTCTGGAACGTACACCTCGGCACGATGATCAAAGCATGCATTCAGTCCTTCTAGCACAGACTGAGACGCCAGATTAAGCTGGTAAAAAAAATAAAAAATCAGAATTACAATATAATGACTGACGCTTAATTCTATGCTTCAATCCTTGCACTGTGCATCTAGCATTGTGATAGTCCTAAATATAAGCAGTGTAGTAAAAGGCTACAATATCGAGTAATAAACTTACTTCATCTAGTACAATCCAATGTCCTGCCTTTAAAGCTGAAAGAAGCGGTCCATCACGCCAAGCAAATTCACCACCTTTGCCTCCTTCAATTGGAAGATCAGTACCGAATAAATCAGTTACATCCTTCAGAAAAACAAAACAAAATAAAAAATAGTAGTAAAACTTTTTGTATAATTCGTAAAATGTAAACAAAACCACGCTAACAAATTTACAATGGCTTAGGCTACTTTCACACATCAGGCTTTTTGAATCAGGCATGATCCGTCTTATGCCTGATAGGACGGATCCGGCGCTGATTTTAAAAAAACTGATGGAACTGATCAGGTTTTTATCGCCTGATCCGGCTGACTTTGAACGAGAGAGAGAGAGAGGAGAAGGAGAGGAGAGAGAAAGAGAGAGAAGAGAGAGAGAGGAGAGGGAGAAGGGAGAGAGAGAGAGGAGAGAGAGAGGAGAGAGAGAGAGAGAGAGAGAGAGAGAGAGGAGAGAGAGAGAGAGAGAGAGAAGAGAGAGAGAGAGAGAGAGAGAGAGAGGAGAGATGAGAGAGGAGAGAGAGAGAGAGAGAGAGAGAGAGAGAGAGAGAGAGAGGAGAGAGAGAGAGAGAGAGAGAAGAGAGAGAGAGAGAGAGAGAGAGAGAGAGAGAGAGAGAGAGAGAGAGAGAGTCCAGTTTTCTGACGGATTTGTCAAAAATCTGGTCCGGCTCCATAGGTTTACATTGTTTCCGGCCGCCTGAAGTGCCGATTCAGGCACTGTCAGGCGCCTCCCGAAAAAAAAAAAAAAGTTACAGCAACCGTCTTGTCCGGCCGCCGGAATGTACAATTCCGACGGATCCGGCCAAAAACGGATGCAACGCAGTGACATCAGGCGCGATCCGGCGCTAATGTAAGTCAATGCTAAAAAAAACGCATCCGGTACCGGATCCGTTTTTTTTAGAAACACGCCGGATCGCGCCTGATTCAAAAAGCCTGATGTGTGAAAGAGGCCTTAAAGGGGTTGTCCAGTCTTAATGAAGTTACCAACAACTCTAACTTCCTCTTCATTTTCAATTTTTCCAAAGGTGGGGACAGTGACGCCAGCACCGATGTCACGTGTCACAACCACCGCTTGACAGCCCCAGGGAAAGAGAGTACCGACACAGCGGGAACAGCACCGGCACGGGAGGTGAGTATAAGCTTTTTTATTTCATCAGGGCCAAGCATGGGGTATGAAAAGGGGTTTTCCAAGTAGTGGAAATCCCTTTAAGCTACAAGACTGCAGTCAGTATGTGACACGGGAATCCTTATATGGAGCTCGTAAGAAGGTTCTTCGATCCCGGAAGCGGGTGATGTGACCACAAGTAAGTGATTCCCATACTTCCAGCCACTTCTAACCAGACTGTATAACTCCTTTCTCAAAACGCTTGCACCGAGTGAGGCCGTGCCCATCTAGTTGGCACAAGACTGTATGTATGCAAGTCACATACTTGTGGCCACACGCCTGTGCCGCTCTCGTTGTCTGCACCAGAGAATCATCACAGGGTGAACGAAGTGAGGATTCACAAGTCTGCAGTCACAAAGAGTGACTGCAGACTTGTAGCTTAATATGAAACAACCATCCCTTTAACAGCTATTCAGAATAACTGGGAACTCCCCAACCCAAAGGTTTAGTTTTTACAAAAAAACAGAAACCTATATAAAATTGAAATGTTATCATTTGATTTAATAGCAACAATGCCAGGATCGCCCAATGGACTTATGTGCATACAAATCACCTAGGATTTCAATACAACGTTTCCAGAAACTGTCCCCACAAACAATGTTAATTAATCTGACCAGCTCCTCCTGAGGGTCAGACACCATTTTCAACAGTAGAGATGTGCTCAATACGTTGAGAATACAAACTTTAGAGAAGAAATATTAACCAATTTATTTCTCTATAGCCGAAATACAGAAACCAGAAATGTGTCACCAGAGCTTGAAAGATTAAAAACCTTAAAAACAAAAAAAATGTAAAAACTTTTACATTGTACATGTTTACTTCAGCTTTAGTAGAACATAATGACAGGTCTTTACCGTTTGTTCGGAAAGGTTAATGCGAACAAGGTGATTTCCAGAAGCTTTGGCCAATGCAGTGACCAGGCTTGTCTTGCCAACTCCTGGGGAACCCTCTAATAAAATAGGTTTGTTGAGCTGCATCGCCCTCAGCAGCCTCTGAGCATTCATTGAAGTCGTTTCCGAATTAAGTGCATATTCATTCAAAGCGTCTTCGTGAAATATAGGACCTTGAGGAACAGAAAACAAAACACTCTCAATGTGGTTTTATAAATCACTTTACAAGCTGAGCAACCTACAGAATAAGCTTTTGTTACACACAATTTGGAAACAAGAAGGACCTTGACCAGCACAGAATCTGTAAGATAGAGACACTAAATCCTGTCCATTACCTCTAGTTATGTAGAAGGGTTTCAATCCCAAACAAGCTTTCCAAATAATTAATCTTTCGCTCTATGGTTCTCTCATACATCTGTAGGTCGAATTCCACCTCTTCAGTAATGCTGACAATAGCAGAGAGCTTCTCATGTAAAAAACGCATGCATTGCCGTCTGGAAGATGTGGCAGAAGCTGAAGAGCAAAATGTAGTGCCTACAAAAGAAATAGGAAGCTTAAATTACGTAGCAAAAAATTTAAGAGGAAGGCATAATTGAGCATTTTTCCTTCAAATAAAAAAACTCACAATATCTTAAGATTATTAGTGGGGCTGTCCACTACTCAGACAATCCCATCTCCATCACTAGGTTTCCCCTAAGTAATACAATAACAGCTATACTCCTCTCCAATGCGGAGGCTGTTCCAGTGATGTCAGAGGTAGGTCTCCTGGGGGCTTGTGCGACATTGTCACACGATCCCTGCGATTGAGATGATTTTGTCCAAGTAGAGTACAACCCCTTTAATGCACTTTTTCTATTTAAGAGAATCTGTTTCCAACCATGTGAGAGCAGCATAATGTAGGGGCAGACACGCTTATTCCACTGATGTATGACTTGATGCAGTTTTGATAAAATAGGGATTTTTGTGTACTCACCGTAAAATCCTTTTCTCCGAGACGCTCATTGGGAGACACAAACCATGGGTGTTATGCTGCTGCCACTAGGAGGACACTAAGCAAATGCACAAAGAAGATTGGCTCCTCCTCCGCAGTATACACCCTCTGCTGGCTCTAGCCTAAACCAGTTTGGTGCAAAAGCAGTAGGAGAAGGTCAACATCATACCAAGGTACGATCATTCACATAATATTAGTGATCACCACATCGGCTGAAAAAGACAAGCAGAAGTCGTTAGACTAAAAAGGGTGGCAGCTGTGTCTCCCAATGAGCGTCTCGGAGAAAAGGATTTTACGGTGAGTACAAAAAAAATCACTATTTCTCCTTCGCCTCATTGGGAGACACAAACCATGGGAAGTCCTAAAGCAGTCCATGGGTGGGAAACACGGATTTTGGTAAGAACTTACCGGTAAAATCCTTTTCAGCGAAGGAAGGGAGGGAGACACAGGAATTCATTACTGATGGGTAGGCGGAGCCCCAGATCAGGATGTCACCTCAGATCAAAAGAGTGCTGACTGGCTGGCCCCTCCAGCTCGGGCTCCTCCTACTCCGCTCCAGTCGTACCAAAGCTTTTAGGAAAAGAGCCAAGATCACCAGCGGAGCAACATAACCCCTTCTGAAGAAACTTCAGAGAAAAAACACAAGGATACAGGTTATGCATGCAAAGAAAGCCAAAAACCACAGAGTTCCAGGTGCTACTCACGGAACCTGACTACTGCGATGAGCTGGCGATGCTGGAACAGAGCCTTAGCGCGCTGACCTCAGCCCAGATAATCGCTATCAGATAAGGGTCGCGCTGCATCTGAAAACAACAACACACTTCTGCCTTGGGAGGGTGCTGTGTCTCCCTCCCTTCCTTCGCTGAAAAGGATTTTACCGGTAAGTTCTTACCAAAATCCGTGTTTCAGCTGCAGAATGGAAGGGAGGGAGACACAGGAATTCATTACTGATGGGACGTCCCAAAGCAGTTCAAAAATAAGGGTGGGAAAAAACCAACAAGAGGCAGAAACCCAACAACCTTAACAACAAAGCGCAACCAGCGCTAAACACAAGTTCATCCAGAACTTTAAACTACAGCTGCCTGCAGGACCCTACGTCCGAGGGCTGCATCAGCGGAAGCACTGACGTCCACTTTATAAAACTTCGTAAACGTGTGGACAGAGCGCCAAGTTGCCGCCCGGCAGAGCTGCACTGCCGAAGCACCTTGGTGAAAAGCCCACGATGAAGCCACAGCCCTCGTGGAATGGGCTTGAATCTTAATCGGGCAAGATTCACCCTGAAGACGGTAAGCTTCCAATATAGCTGACCGAATCCAACGAGCTATAGAATCCTTGGAAGCTCGTTGACCACGCCGACGACCGACTGGAACCACAAATAGGGAGTCCGTCTTACGAAAACCTTGAGTAATAGATAGATAAAACTTCAAGGCCCGCACTAAATCCAATGTGTGTAAAGCTCGCTCTTTCACATTCTTCGGATCCGGGCAGAATGAAGGCAACACAATATCCTGGTTGACATGAAATTGTGACACCACTTTAGGCAAAAAATCACCCCGAGTGCGAAGCACTACACGATCCGGAAAAAACTCCAGAAAAGGAGGCGAACAAGAAAGAGCTGCCAACTCAGAAACTCTCCTCAAGGAAGTGACTGCAACAAGGAAAGCCACCTTCCAAGAAAGTAAAGAAAGGCTAGCAGAAACCATAGGCTCAAAAGGTTTATGCTGAAGAGCCTCCAAAACAAGGTTGAGCCGCCAAGGAGACACGGGTGCCTTCCGCGGCGGGAACTTACGAGATATACCTCGGAAAAAGGAGAGCACGTCTCTATTTGAAGCAATGGTTCTCCGGAACAATAAGGACAGAGCAGAAATCTGACCTTTCAGGGTGCTGACTGCCAAACCCTTGTCTAGCCCATGCTGCAGAAAAGCCAACAGGTTGGGAATGGAAAATTTTCTCGGGTTCCGAGAGGACCCCAAACACCACGAAAGAAGGTTTCCCAAATTTTGTGGTAAATCCTAGTAGTAGCCGGACTTCTTGCAGCACGAAGGGTAGCAATGACCTCGGCTGAGAAACCTCTACGGGTCAAGATTTCGGTCTCAAGAGCCACGCCGTCAAACGCAGGGACATTAAGTCCGGATGACAAACGGGCCCCTGAGTCAACAAGTCCGGTTGAAGAGGGAGTGGAAAAGGAGGTGCCGCCAACAGCGACATTATTGTCGAGAACCACACCCTTCTTGGCCAGTCTGGAGCTATCAAAATAGCTGGAATTCTCTCTAGTCTGATCCGACGCAGTACTAGAGGAAGTAAGGATATCGGCGGGAATACATAGATCAGCTCGAACTGATCCCACTGAGCCACTAGAGCTTCCACCGCCACAGCCTTCGGGTCCTTGTACCTGGACATGAACGTCGGTAACTTGGCATTGGACCTGGATGCCATCAAATCCACTTGGGGGGTTCCCCAGCGAGAGCACAGCAGTGCAAAAACTTCCGGGTGGAGGCTCCATTCCCCGGGATCCATCCTTCTGCGACTGAGAAAGTCCGCTGTAATATTCTGAACCCCTGGAATGTGAATCGCCGAAATGGCTGGTACACTGGCCTCTGCCCAAATCAGAATTCGAGACACCTCTACCATGAGTCTGGAACTCCTTGTCCCACCTTGGTGATTGATATACGCGACAGCCGTCACATTGTCTGTCTGCACTCGGACTGGCAGACCGCTCAAAGGGACCGTCCAATGTTGGAGGCAAAGGAAAATCGCCCTCAATTCCAGGATGTTGATTGGAAGAACAGACTCTTCCGATGACCATACCCCTGAATCCAGAGATTGTTCCAAACACCCCCCCAGCCCGTCAGGCTGGCATCGGTGGTTATGACTGACCACTTCGGAGGGAGGAAAGACTTCCCCAGGGAGAATGCCCCTGGACGTAACCACCATTCTAGAGAATCCCGCACCGCGCGAGAAATGGTGACACTGCAATCCAGCGATTGCGACTGGTTCCATCGACTCAAGATGAACCTTTGGAGAGTCCTGGAATGGAACTGGGCAAAAGGAATTGCCTCCATGGACGCCACCATCAGTCCCAGAAGACGCATACACTTCCGTAGGGACATTGCCGTTGAGGATTTCATAATCTGTACATGTCGAAGAAGACATGACTGTTTGTCTGGTGGTAGGAAAACTACCGACTGAAACGTGTCGAGATGCATTCCCAAAAAGAGGATTGTCCTCGATGGTTCCAGGGACGACTTCTCCCAATTGACCAGCCAACCGAAGTCCTTCAGAAACTGAAGAGACAAATCCCGAGCCGTCAACGCCTCCTCCTCCGAGGAAGCCACGATCAAAAGATCGTCCAGATAAGGGAGAATCGTAATCCCCTGTCTTCGAAGGATTGCCATGAGGGGCGCCAGAATTTTTGTAAAGACCCTTGGCGCTGAGGCTAAGCCGAACGGCAGAGCCACGAACTGGTAATGATTCTGACCTATGGCAAATCGAAGAAAGCGCTGATGAGCCTTTCCGATGGGAATATGCAAATAGGCGTCACGAATGTCGATTGACACCAGAAAATCGTTCTGTGACAGAGCTGCCACAACGGAGCGAAGCGACTCCATGCGAAATTTCCGGGCATGGACATGCCGGTTTAATCGCTTGAGATCCAGAATCGGGCGAAATTTGTTCTCCTTTTTGGGAACTATAAAAAGGTTGGAATAAAAACCTTTCCCTCGGTCCTCTGACGGAACCGGTATCACTACACCCTTTTGTAGCAGAGATTCGACCTCTCGCTGTAGAGCGACAACAAGCTCGGGTTCCGACGGAACGCGAGATTGACAAAAAAAAACATTTGGGGGTCGAGAAGCAAACTCTATGAAATAGCCTGCCGACACTATCCGCGTTACCCAGGAATCTGGAACGCGAGCCATCCAAGTCGCCTTGAAAAGAAGCAGGCGACCCCCCACTCGAGAATCCTCGAGTGGACCCCTGGCGTCAATCCGACTTTGCGGGCTTCTTGTCAAGTTCCCGCTTGTCCTGGCGGAAACTCCGCTTCCAGGGAGTACGAGTTTTCTGAGAGGATTTCTTTCCTGAGAAGGAAGGACGACCCGATCCCCACGAGGAGTGACTAGATCGTCCTCGGCCCCGAAAGGACCGCCGACCACTATAGACACCAGGCTTACTGGACACCGAGGCCATGGCCCTACGCTGTGGTAATGCTGATTCCTTCGCCTTAGCCTTGGAAATCAGCTCTGTGAGGTCGGATCCAAAAAGATGGCCACCTTGTAAGGTAAGGCCAACAACCCTTGTTTGGAAACTGCGTCCCCGGCCCACTGTCTGAGCCATAAAGCTCTTCTGACTGTGACCGCTGAAGCTTGCGCTTTGGCCAGCAGAGATGCCGTATCCAGACCGGCATCAAAGATATAACAGGCTGCCGTTTCTAACCATTCACAAGTTTCCCGTATCTCAGATAACGGAGATTCATTTTGCAACTCCGTCTTCAGACGTGCCAACCAGCCTAGAGAAGCTCTAGCAGCACACATGGATCCTAGCACTGCTCGGAATCCATGACCCGCAGCCTCATAGCTTGCTTTTGCCGCCAATTCTGTTTTTCTATCCAAAGGCTCCTGTAAGCTCGCTTTCCCCTTAATAGGGAGTAGAGAGGATTTACTAAGCTGAGATAAAGACACATCCACTTCAGGAGCAGAAGTCCAATTAGCCTTTAACTCCGCAGAGCAAGGATAAAGTGTATCCAAGAAATGCGTTCCATGAAAACGCTTATCTGGACACAGACGTTCCTCCTCTATTACACTATTAAGCTCATCCAGAGCTGGCAATGTTGTACGCGAAGCACGGGACTCCTGGAACATGCGTGCTGATTTACCAGGACGACTAGTTACCTCCTCCGGTAACTGTAATATATCTCTCATGGCTTCAATTAATGCCTCCGTACGCTTCGCCATAGAGGAACGCCCCTGCGGCTCGTCCGCATCTGAATCGGATATTTCTCCATCCGAATTTAAAGGGGAACTCTGCCCAATATCAGATACATCTGACTCGCTCCGTGTAGAGGCCGGTAACGGCCTGCGTCGCTTCCTCTGAGAGGAATTAGCAGACACATATTGACCTAAAAGGTCAGACAAGTTGTTGATCGATCGAGCGATATCATCCAATTTTTCACCGCTGTCGACCGCAGCGCTAGACGCTGTGGAGGTCTGCGTATCTGATTGCCGTAATGGCACTGGGACGTGGTCCGCGGCATCTGAACTCTGTTCAGACATGTCTCACCTGTATGAGCAGGTCAAAGCGGTAATACCAGCAAAAACTATGCGGTTTTTTTTTTTTTATTTTAAACGCTGAAGGGTTAACGCTCCACCAGGCAGGGTTACCCCAGCGGTATTCAGTCAAAAAATTTAGCTGGTAGAAATAACCCTCAGAGGGGTTAATATTGCAAACTCACCACAATATATATTTGTGAGTCCCAGCCAATTTTATGTCTCTAATGAGACTGCAGCTGCAGGATAGCGATCGCTGCGCTGCGGGGTGAGGAATCAGCACTCACCCAGCTGGCCGTGGTGTCTTATGAGGAGAGGAGCGGTCTGAGGAGCCCAGGAGCCTGTGTAATGGCCGCCACAGTGAGGGAGTCGCAGGAGAAACGCCCGAGCGCGCGTCTTCCTGCTCAGAAGACCGGGAATAGTTAGGCCACGCCCCCCGCCAGCTCAAATATTGAGCACGAACTCCCTCGCTCCTGCTCCCTCTCTGTCCTGCAGGTATCTGCCTGCGGACAAAAGATCACCACATCTACTTGTAACAGCGCTGTCACCGCAGCGCTGAAGCACTCACACATTATTATAATAAAAATTGTGTGGAGTACTCACCAGCTTAGCGCCACAGGGACCCTCAGGGGTTTCTGGCGCTATGCCCATGCTTCCCCCCAGGGCGGGAAGCGCAGTGACCCCAGTGTGTGGTTTGCGCCCCCGCCAGGGAAAACTCTCCTCATCCCCCAGGGCCGGCAAGATTCTGCAGGGACCATTATGTAGTTACAGATCCGCCAAGGGAGAGGCTGGTGAAATACACTGATAAACATGTAATAGCGCTGCTCACTCAGACGCTAAAGCACTCACACATAATTATAATAAAAAATTTGTGTGGAGTACTCACCAGCCAAAGCGCCACAGGGACCTTCAGGGTTTCTGGCGCTGTGCCCATGCTTCCCCCCAGGGCGAGGAACGCAGTGACCGCACGTGTGGTTTGCGTCCCGCCAGGGAAGCTCTCCTCATCCCCCAGGGCCGGCAAGGATTCTGCAGGGACTTTGAGTAAATACAGATCCGCCAAGGGAGAGGTTGGGGTACAGCAGCGCTGGTACCCCTGAGACCTCTAGACCAACTGGTGATCCAAGTCTCCTGTCCGAATATAAAATAATAAAATCTTCTGAGGAGCTGCATTAGCAGCGACCATCCTCTGGACCTCAAATCTTAGACTGGAGCTGAGTAGGAGGAGCCCGAGCTGGAGGGGCCAGCCAGTCAGCACTCTTTTGATCTGAGGTGACATCCTGATCTGGGGCTCCGCCTACCCATCAGTAATGAATTCCTGTGTCTCCCTCCCTTCCATTCTGCAGCTGAAAACAGCACGACAGCAGAAACCTTAATATACGCAGAAAATAATCTGGTGTACAGATGCGCTGCTGTCGATTGCAGAAGAAATCTTCTTAAGGGTAGCCTCGCAAAGGCTTAAGTGTAATGGTAAATTAACGTGAGAAGACTGGACCAAGTTGCAGCCCTGCAACCTTACTGTATCGACGTCCGGGACAGAATGACCCAGGACGCCTGTACTGACATAGTGAAAATTACTCTGAGGTTTGCAGGGATAGGAGACCTCAGACTAGGAAAGCTTCTTAAATTGGAGAGCAGATATATCTGGCTACTGCAGGTTGTTTTTTTTTTTTTTTTTTTTTTTAAAAGGCAGGTAGGCCTTTTCTGTGTTGCTCTGGAAACATAGAGAAAACAACCTATTTGGAGAAAAGCGCTGTTCTGGAAGTGTTTGTTACAGCCACCAGAAAGGGAGCTTTCAAGGAAGGAAGAGTGAAAGATACGTCTTACAGGAATTCGAAGAAGACCACTTGTAAAACACCTGAGATCAGAAGAAAACAGGGTGGATAGCATTGAGAAAACAGTGCTAGGTTTTAATGGAAACATTTTGTAGGAATTCCAATATGGACGAAATAGCAAATACAAGTGAGAAACAAACGTGGTTGTTAAAACCACCAAGGGAACAAAGCTTTGTTGAATATGAAGGTAAATACGCCTAAGAATAAGTTTCTGGACAGTGACGATAACGGTGAACGCCACGTGTGGCGGACAAAACTCAGGTCGATAAGCCCAGCCCTCTTGAGTTCTGGCGCTCTGGAAAAAGAAGATCTGGATGGTTTGGTAACCGCAGAAGTAGGGGTCTAGATGCACTAGAACCATGTACCACACTCGTCGTATTCAGACTGGTGTGCCGAAACAACAGTGGGATTCCCTCCGCCTTAAACTTCAGGAAGATACTTTGAATTAGCAGAAGAGACGGAGAAAAAGTTTTGGAAGCGAAAAACTGATGCCACGGAAGCACCAGGTCATCTGACCCGAGGACAATTATCTTAGTGGTAGTCAGAATATTGGAGACACCACAAAGTAGTATAAAAATACAAAATATTTTATTAACATTAAATATCATTACATGAATGCATAATATGATGACAAGGTACAGAAAAAAAGGGTACAGACAAACACACACATAAGAGGGACCCTATACCATAGTGGAGTAGAAATACAGCAAGAATTTAATGTCTATTACCCCTAAGATGAGACTATTAGTTTGTATATGGTTCACCAATCGCTGGGAGGTTAATAATAACAATATGCGATTGAATAATCAATGCCAAATGTAAAAAAACCTCTCAGTGTAGCGGGAAACCACAAAAAAACAGTGCTGTTAATGCTGACATACACTGCTATAATAAGTATTCCCAACTACCTTGAACAAGTGAACAAGAAAACCCACGGGGATATAACAAGATACCGGTGGTGAAAAGCCAACCTACCGCTAGACTGCTGAGGCTCCACACGGACGTCCCTCTGCCCCGACGCGCGTTTCGCACTGCTTCTTCCACGCCTCCAGGAAGAAGCAGTGCGAAACGCGCGTCGGGGCAGAGGGACGTCCGTGTGGAGCCTCAGCAGTCTAGCGGTAGGTTGGCTTTTCACCACCGGTATCTTGTTATATCCCCGTGGGTTTTCTTGTTCACTTGTTCAAGGTAGTTGGGAATACTTATTATAGCAGTGTATGTCAGCATTAACAGCACTGTTTTTTTGTGGTTTCCCGCTACACTGAGAGGTTTTTTTACATTTGGCATTGATTATTCAATCGCATATTGTTATTATTAACCTCCCAGCGATTGGTGAACCATATACTAACTAATAGTCTCATCTTAGGGGTAATAGACATTAAATTCTTGCTGTAGTTCTACTCCACTATGGTATAGGGTCCCTCTTATGTGTGTGTTTGTCTGTACCCTTTTTTTCTGTACCTTGTCATCATATTATGCATTCATGTAATGATATTTAATGTTAATAAAATATTTTGTATTTTTATACTACTTTGTGGTGTCTCCAATATTCTGACTACCACTAAGGTGTTTTCATTGATTGGCTGTAGTATAAATAAGTTTAATTCTTGTGGGCACATATTGTGAAAATTCCGAGGACAATTATGTCACAGAACGGATCTAGAAATTCCGGGAATTTGGCGTTTAGCGTAGAGGCATGGAGGAAGCCGCAGCGGCGGTTCCTAAGAGGAGGCCGCGGCGGTTGAGAGGGCGGCGGCTCGAGAGGAAGCCGCGGCAGCGACTGCGATTTCTCAGAGAGAGACCGCGGCTGCGACTCCAATGAGAAGGCCGCAAGGGCGTTTTGGAGCAGGCCACGGCGGCGGTGTGGCGCAGACCGCAGTTGTGGTGATGGCGCTGACCGCGGCAGCAGTCGGAACCACGACCTAATATGACAGGCCTCGGCAGCTGATGTGGGATGTATCAGCAGCTGCCATGGAAAAAAAAAGCGCAGTAGCATATGAGTACACACTGCGGAGGGAATCAGCACATATGCGGTCATACTACCTCAATCCACCATCTCTTTGATAGGGAGTCGGAGAGGGTTAGTTTCTCATGTACCTCTCACTATTCATGGACATCGCTGGCATGTCTGATTGCCCGGATCTCAAGAAAATGATCAGGAGACTTGATACCCAAAGAGGAAGCATCCCTGGACCGTGTGGTGGCGGGAGAGCACTTTCCAACCTAGGAGACCTTTGTCTGAATCAAATAAATACAACAATGTCCACCACCTCAGAGACCGTCCGAACTGGAGGGACTGGCGAAAAATAGTGGTCCAGAGAGAATGGATATCTGTCCCACGCTGGTAGCAATGTCTGCTACAGACGATGGAGATGTAGTTGAGGAAATGGTACTGGTGGATTGTCAGCACCATTTTTTATATATATTTTTTTTTTTACCTGCGTTCCAGACTGCAGGAAAAAAGAAACGGCCGAGAGGAAACTTCCGAGCTTCGTAAATCAGTGAAAATCTTTCCTGAAGGGAGAATTATCAACACTTGGAAAGTGTCCAGGCCTGAAACGAGGATCCTCTGAGATAGGATGAAAAGGAATTGCGCAAGTTCTCTAACCGACCTAGACGAATGAGAGTGTCCACGGTGATGCTGACCCTGTCCGAACAGGCTTGAATGTACGACCTCTTGAAAAGGAGGTCGTCTGTGTAGAGTGGAATCACTATGCCCCGAGAGCACGGGATAGAAATAACGGCTGCTATGACTTTGGAGGGCAGCCTAGGAGCAGAGGAGAGACTGAAGGCTAAAGCCGTGAACTGAAAATGGTTGTCTGCGATGGCGAAGCGGAGAAATCCTTGTCGGGCTGGGAAGGATTGGGATGAGAGGTGATAACACAGGGAAAATTACATCTTGAAGAGACGCACCCCGACAAAGTTGTTCATCAGTTTTACTTGTAGGATGGGACGCACGGTTCCGTCCTTCTTTGGAACGACGAACCGGTTTGGGTAAGACCGCTTTACACTGACTGTGTGTGGGAGCGTGAGAATGGTCCCATAGATGCGGAGTACATGAAAAGGCCTAATAAGGTGGGGCCGCTTGTTCCTTTTGTCCTTCAAAGACGGGACTGGAGGAAATGAGTTGGTGAGAGGGACAGGAATTCTATGTCCGTATCTGAACACACTAGATGACAGACCCGTGGTCAAGAATTCCCGACTGCCAGACCTGGTAACCAGGTACTGCAATGAGTCATTAAACAGAGAAAATATGTGTGAAGGGGTAACCTTGAGTTTGGACCGTAAGGGTCTGCGTTCCAGGAATGGAAGAGCTTAAAGAAGTTAGAGATTTTTTCGAAGGGAAATTTGCTCGCCACTCCCGGAGCCATAAGGCTCTGCTGATGGTAATGTCGTTGAAGCTTTAGGAACGTCGCCGTCCGAAGAGACAAGTTATTGTCTTGACTGATCTCGGCTAGGGCCCTAGTCCGACCATCATTCTGTGGCCACCTAGAATGTGGCCACCTAGAGGAGGGAAGAGAGTTGCCCCAGAAATCTCAAAAGACTGACGCGGACCAATTGGATGGTCAGTGGGGATTTTAATAAACAAGCCGTCAGTCAAAGACAGTAGAGGTTGGTAAGCGAGCCGTAATCTAGTATCCATTGTTGGAGACTACGTCCACTCTCTTTTCTTTTAGAGTGTGGACAAAAGGTTACAGTGATTAAACCTTTAGTTACGAGAATCATCTGTCCGGCAACCAGTATATCTCTGACCTATGTCAACAACGCAGGGAGATTGGTAAAAAGAAACCAGTGCGGACGTTTGGTCCCTTTGAAAGTCTCAATGAGATAAAGTACGGTTCTCAGAATTATATTAACTGGGTCGATGAGAGCCTTCTAAGGACTCCTGGTAATTTGGCAAATCCGATATACGGCCACATGAGACTCCTATCCTGAGTCGTGTTTGCTGCAATCTCCAGGGACGGGGGAGCTGGAAAGGGAGCCTGCGTACACCAAAAAACAGCAGAATGCCTATGAGATGTTAGGTACAAAATTGGGCATTCTCTGCTGCTATCAGCCCCTGTCTGAAGACTCGAAGGGCAGAGGGTCTTCGTTGTATAGGTAAACTGAAGCCGGAAAATTTTTCCCATCCGTTGGGCTCCTATGAGAAAATGCAGGCTGCACAGATTGCAGTGTATAGCCTTCGTGGTAACGGGGCATTACACATGGAGCGCTAGGCGTGAGCGTGCGTTTTATCAGTCAGTGCTCCTAGGTCACATGTCCGTGCCGCCATAGACGGCAGACTGCGTAGCCGCAACTGACGAGTAACGAAGGTCACATGCAAACCACTCGCCATCCGCACCAATTAACTGCTCAATCCATCATCCCTTTGATAGGGAGATGGAGAGGTTTTGTTAGTCTCCAGTCACGATTCACCTTTGGGCAGCGGTGACATAGTGGGGCCGCACGGACGCCGCATGTGACCTCAGATATTAATAGAGACTGCAGGGAAAGGGTCAACTGTTAAAGCTTACCCAGGGCCTGTGCCCTGGAAATGGCGGCCGGACTGAGTTGTCGCTTCTCGTTTTTGACGAGAAGCGCCAGAACAGGTGGTCATAGTCTTGAGCAGAGAAGCGATGCACTTTGCCAGCGACATAACCACAAAGGCGGACTAGGTCCACACATGTCTATATTAACAGGGGGCTCCTGTACACACGAGGCGTCGCAGGCTGTCCGAATGCCTATGCGGTATGATTTGATCGCTGCATATTGACTTTGACCCTGACCCTCTCCTTATGGAGAGCTGTGTGTGTGGAACGCTTCAGCGGCCATGCTGATTTCCAATTTTAATCTATGCGCTGCCGAAGCGAGCACTAAGACATACACCATGTCTGTATCTGCTACTGGGAAGGAGTGAAGTGCTGTGCACCAGCTTCCCAGATCAGAGTCCGAGCCCCAGAGAGTAGACTGCCGTTGAAATGCGCCAGTGTATTTCCACATTCCCACTGCGCATGTGAGGGGCCGATTGCCTCCCCTGACTGTATGAGACAGGTGCGGAAGGGGGGAGCCCGAGAACAAAACAGCGCTTCTCGTTAGGAACGAGAAGCGCCAACCGAAGAGGCGGAGACAAGACTGGAGGCAGGAGATGGCCCCAGCGATGCTCGCTCAGAGCAAAAAAGGCGTCATAGGCAGTGGGCGGAGCGGGCGGATGGGCGGAGCTTGGCCTTTCCCGGCCAGAAGCCGGGGACTAAATTAGAGGGGCCGCGCCGGTGTGATGGACGCGGCGACGACCGCTGCAGCTGGCGGAGTGACGGCCGCGGCCAGCGACTGAGACGCCAGCTTCTGCCATGTGCTGGCTACTGTGGCCACTGTAGGTAACGGCCGCGGCGGTGATGGCGATGGCGGGGGGAGGTGGGAGGTAGCGCTCCTGTGATGCAGCAGAGTCGGGAGTGCAGCAAGGGCAATAGAGGAGGACGTGGTCCGCTCCTTACATCCTCAATCCACCATCCCTTGACAGGGAGGTGGAGAGGGCTCTTTTTCCTCCTGGCACCAGCCGCTATCAGACAGTGGTGGTGCAGTGGGCTCACATAAATGCCGCTGGAAACACATGGTGTCGGGAAGAGTAATGGCTCCGGAAGGGGTTACATGGGGCGACCCCCTCAGATGTACTCACTGTGGAGCCCCCCCGGCTCAGAACTCCGACGACCGGCGCGGCTGTACTTTCTCAATCCAACATCCCTTTGATAGGGAGATAAAGAGGGTTTCTTCCCTGCGTCCTAGCACCAGCCGCTTTCAGTAGTGGTGGTGAGGGGTTTTTGCTCCCGAAACCGCATTTGGAGCGCGTTTACAGCCGTCAGACACATGGGGAGAGCGGCCCATAGAAGGGATCCGTCGCCCGATGGTAGCGTTGCAGGAGGGGGTACGTGGAGGCGACACTCCGCGTTCCCGCCTGTTGATGATTTTGGGAGATCGGGACTTTTCATTAAGACCCGTCGCCCTTCCATGCGTGGAAGAAAGAAAAACAATAAAACTTGAAAAATAAAAAATTGAACAATAAAAATTGGGGTCTGTAACCAGACCCTAGTGCCTCCTACAGACACTAAGCAAGAACTGGTTCACGCTAGAGCCAGCAGAGGGTGTATACTGCGAAGGAGCCAATCTTCTTTGTGCATTTGTTTAGTGTACTCCTAGTGGCAGCAGCATAACACCCATGGTTTGTGTCTCCCAATGAGGCGAAGGAGAAATCAATGTTTTATCTGCTGCAAATCTCCCGACTGTATAACCCCACCCACACCACTGTTTGGCAGCTTTCGGTGTACACTCTGCATAGGCAAAAAGGTGCAGTGGTGCGGGCAGGGTTATAAAGAGCTCATGAATATGGAGGACTATATGGCAGCAGTTTTACTCTTCCTCTAGTGATAAAATCACTTATCTGAGAAATGATCAAAACTACAGCAAACAGCCCAGTACGTGAGACATCACTGGAAATGGGGTCTCTGTCCTTACATTCACTGTTCTCAGATTGGGTGGCAAAAACCTGGTGACCAAATCCCCTTAAAGGGGAATTAATTATGGATCTATGTGGTCAGACATAATAAGAGGAGATCTTGCCAAGCAGATTGGTTGCTATGACAGCTGGGGCCTAGCAATGCCATTTTAGTACACCCATTGGGCTCTTTAATAGAAAAAGTAAAAAAAAAATACTTAATGGCAGACAATTATGGCATAACCTATATCTCAGAAGCAGGGCCCTATTTCGAATCTAAAGATTTCTAAAAAAATAACTTTATTCTTTGTACGTGCGGCTATTAGTTAACAGAAATTAGCAAAAAAAAAATCACAGGACCAGGGTCCGGCGGTCACTGAATTCTGACGTGACCACCTTGTGAACAGCCTTTTACCTGCAGGTGTCCCCAGCTACTCTTTCAATTTGCTGATCTATCGCAATGTCATCATTGTGACATGATGCACACTCAACACTGCACTAGGCTAGGTAAACAAAAGAGAAGTCGGTGATGCCGGTAGGTAGGGGGCGGTTCATAGCACTCCTGTCCGGGGGTCACAGAATAATGATCAGGCCGCTGGACCATTATCCTGTGAATTAATTTGCTCATTTCTAATTTATAAATATTTTCACGAAAGAAACAATAATTCCTTATCCATAAAATGAGAGAATTTTCGGATTTACACAGTATACTTAGAAAATAAAATTGCGCAGTCATGATGTAATAAAAAAAAAAAAAAAAAACAATGGGAGTAAGTTTTCTAAGATAGTTGTTTGCAGTCAGACATCAGGAAATCATTCACATAAATAAAGGTTTACCTGAAGTAGTAAATAAACCTGAAAACTAAAAAAAACCCACCCGATCCCAAGCCGTCGATGTACACAAGAGAAGCAGCATGAATAAAAGCGGTGATGGTATCCAGGTTAGTTCCTTCGTCCGCAGTCTCCGAGAAGTCATTTTTTACCGTGACATTCATGAAATTGACCCAGGTAAGGATGTCTCGTATACTGAGAATGCATCGGCGTCCAAATTCTTGGTTTGTCAACCATTCAATAAAATCAATGATCAGATCTGCTAAAATGGCACCTGAAAATGAAATATGACACAAAATGGAGTGAGAAAAGCAATCATTCAGCTATCATATAGTTGGATTTTCAGACCTCAAGACACTTTTTAGCAAGAAGCAAATTTTAGTGAAAAGTCTACAGTCATGAAGACCCAGCTGTTTGCTAAGCAGGGAAAGGTACGACAAGACATATTGCTGGAGTACGGAGAGGTAAGAGGGCTCCTAATCTGGCTTGTGTCGGTGGCAGTTTCTCATGCTGGGTAATTATACTGTACAGATCACAGTCATCACAACACAAAGCTGAAGGCCACATAATATTAGCACGCAGCTACTCATACCGGACAAAGAAAAACGACAGCATCAGATATAATAAACAGTGATAAATGCTGACCTACCAACGAGAGTATGCATTCCAAAAAAAAATTGGAATTTTTTTGCCTCTAGAAAATAGCTTGAAAGTAGCTAAATCTGATCACAGAGGTTAACACTTGATGCATATTTCAATTGTGACAGCAGCATTAAAGTGGCTGGACATGAGGGGCATGGCAAGGCACTTTTTTATGTCGTTATTTTTGTAGTGGAAAGGTGTAAACACACACACACATAGATAAGTTTGGCATTACCATAACCAAACTCAAAAACTGAAACATGCTGTTTATGCTTATCCTTTTTGACCATATGACAAAATAAAGGGCCTCAATCACAACCATCACAAAAAAAAAAAGTCAAAACTGAGAATAAGCCTCCTCCTCCCCTCCCATGTTCTAACAAACTCCTCTCCACTTTCAGGCGTGCAACCTAACACATTAAATTTTTCCTAAGTATTAATAAGTTGAAGAACATATGTCTCGCCAACTCCTCGGAGACCACCCTACGGCATCTAATCCAATTAACCATTTTTTACCAAACTGTCGTTGCTCACCATCATTTCCACCAGCATTGTATAAATCAGGCACCAAGTTATTTTGTCTATCTAGGGAGGACCATTTACTAACTAGTGCTTGGCCAAGGATTTTCTGGCTTTGTACATTTCGTTATGGCCAGCTGGATTAGATCTGACCCTACCTAATCTCCAACAAGACTCAAAATACATCTCTTAAGATTGGGCAAAACTGGAAGCCATTAACTTCCATGATTAATTTTCCAACATTTCCCCACAGTCCAACTAGTCTGGAACAGAACCAAAACATATGAAATAAGTACGCTCCTTCCTCCCGGAATCTCGGACAAACATCATCCCCTCTAAGCCCATTTTCCATAATGTTTTGTGTGAGTCCTATAGACTCTGTGCACCAGAAATAATTGAGACCTTCTCTGGGTCGTATTAATCAAGATCTCCTCTGTCAATTTAAGGACATCTTTACACTCCTCCATAGAGAAAAGTGTATTTATTTTAATGGGGCAAACATTCAGAATGAGAAGGGAACGTCCTAGTAGTGGACAACCCCTTCAACCTGCAGATTAACCTTCTATCTGCAGGCTAATGGGGTTTTTTTGAGAGGTTCCCTTCAAACTGTGTGGCTCGGTGTGCTTTCCTTTGAATCAGACTGGAAATACTTTTTGGCTTAACTTGTTTTCACACTTAAGAGGGGGAAAAAACAATAACTACCATTGTCATCTGATAAGGTGAGAGTCATTCCTGGATTCAGATTGTGCTTGATTATTTCTATGAGATCCAGTCGATCGTTGCTTTGCGGACACCAAATCTCTGTAAATCTGTTGCGAAGGGCAGGTGAAAGCTGTAAAACAAAATTTTTTACAATGTACTAAATAATCTTGACCACTGTGTTAAAAGCCCTGTTTATAAATCCTAGTTGTAAAGAAACTTATGGGTTTTAAGGGATACACTAAATACACACCGCTATGGCATAGTGCCATTTTAGGTGAAGTATCACAGTTCAATGTTGTTCTCTGATTAGGAGCAAAAAGAGAACTGGGCGATAGAACAGCTATTTACAAACTCTGTTTTTAAAAGTTTTCAACAGCTCCAAGAAGAATTTAATTTATCTAGTAACAAGAGATGGGCGAACCTGAACAGTAAAGTTCGACGTCCGTACCGAACACCTACTGTTCGGACACGGACACTGAACATGGACTTCCCCAGGAAGTCCGTGTTACTGTTCGGGTTTGGCTGCCCGAACACCGGGTGTTTGTCACACTTTCATGTGCATGACAGCGTGACAAACACCGCTTCTGATAGGCGGTGAAATCATCCCCGCCGGTCAGAGAGCCGCGGCTCACACGCTGTCAAAAGATAGCGTGAGCGCTCAGCTGTGATCGGAGGTATACAGTTTACCTCCGATCACTGGTGTCAGCTGATGGGACAATTGACACCTGTGTCAGCGAGAGCAGGAGCGAAGGATGGGAGCATTCATCAGCCACTCCTGCGCTATAAATAAATAATAATAATAAAAAAAAATGGCGTAGACTCTGGAATTCAGAGAAGAGGAGGTCTGCATAAGGTGAGGAATGTAAATTTTCCAAAAACTTGCCCACTGTAATGAGTGACCATCTAAAGGTGTGTTTGGAATAACAAAGCAAAAAGTAACACCTATATGGCAGCTAAAAAGACAAGCCCAAGACAGTCATGCATAAATGAAGGGGAGAGAAACACCACTTTCTCAAGGGCCAGATGAAAGGCAGTTCAGTTAGCCTCTAAGCCTCTGCCTGTGTGTCAACCCCTGGCACTGTCAGTTTTTAAATTCATGCCCGTCTTCCGAGAACCACAACATTATTTTGAACTTTGTAGAGTTTTCCCATGTCCCCCAATAAAACAGATGAGAATGATCAAGCTACAGTATGTATATTTGACTTGTGACAAAACACACAATTAAGTACATTTACAGAAGAATATACTGTAACATTATAAACGGAATACCTCTTTTTTTCCAAAATCTCCCCCAGGGTTCATAGTAGCCAAAATTCGGAAATTTGTTCCAGCTGTTAAAAGTTCCACCTCGTTATCATCCTGTTTGCCCCCCTTTTCAGCCAACACCAATGTCTTTTCCACTTCAAGAACACTAAAATGACATTAGTGATTTAAAATAACTTTACACAAAAAAGAAAGTAATGAGATACATAAAAGGAAAAAAAAGACAAGTTCTTTAAAAGGGTTGTCTACTAATGATGAGGGAATGGGCTGAGATAAGGTCTTATCTGAGCATGCTCGAGTGCTAATAGAGTGTATTAGTGCATGCCGCAGATAATGTTCGAGTCCCTGCGGCTGAATGTCTCGCAGCTGTTGAACAGCTGCAACACATGGCGACTGGAACATAGTATTAGAGTATGCCAAAGATACTCTTAGCATTCAAGCATGTTCAGATAACACCTTATCTGAACATGTTCACATATCACTATTGTCTACTGTAGACAAAACTGTACTATACCAGGTTGCTCATGGAGAGAACTGACCGGTCACCTTTACATTGCCACTGCAGGGAAATGTAACAAATACAGTCAAGTTTCCCTATAACTTTTAGCAGATGGTGTTCCCAGCAGCGGGACACTTCTTGATCGGTTTATTTTCAAGGGACTAACAAGTAAATTCCATTTTAAAATCAAATAGCTGCCTGAACTCCAAAAGAAACTGTTAAGCAACCACCTACCACATGAATGACTTACCTGTTTAATCTCTCCAAAACAGAGTCATCTGCAAGTGAAATTTCATCCAACAAGAAAAATCCATCTTCCATCATAGCCAATACTAATGGACCATCATGCCACTCAAACAGCTTTGAGCTGTCGTCATCATCCTCATCCTATAGAGAAAAATATTAACCACTGGCGAACACAGCAGTGACAAAACCAATCCATACAACTCAAGAATAATCTTACTTTGTCTTTGGACTTGTGTCTGACAGGTCGAAGCCCTCCCAAAAAATCGGAGGTTTCCATGTGTTGATGACAGTTAACAGAGTAAAGATTCTGATTTTGTAAAGCTGCAAACAATTGGCAAATGGTGGTTTTGCCACATCTATAAAACGCAAGGAAAAGACTGTAAAGTGAGAGAAGTTAATAAAAGAACAAAATTACTGAATTAAAAACAGAAACTAACCCTGTGTCCCCTACAAGCAATACAGGTTCACCAAATTCCAATGCTCGACCCACGAGAACTGCAAGCCTTCTCATTCCTCGAGTCCATACAACATGTGAAAAATTCTGATCCATTGCATCACCTAAAACAGACAATTTTTCTGCAATAAAAAAAAAACAAAACAAAATTGACATTAGGCTATTTTATTTATTCTCCAGAAGAAAAAAAAACCTCCGTATTTTCAAATAGAAATTGACTTGGAAAAAGCTTCTTGTGATTCAAGAAACGTGCGGTGAAGATCCAGATGCAGTGTCTAAACACTAAAACCCACTTTTATTCCACATTCAATGCTGGTAAATGCATCATACATCAGGGGTCGACAAAGTTGTTCAGAATCTAGGAGCCAGCCAAAAAATTTAGGAGCCAGAATTTTTGCCTGCCCATTATCATCATCATTGCCTCCCCTCATCATCATTGCCTGCCCAACATCATCATCATTGCCTCCCCATTAATATCATCATCATCATTGCCTTCCCATTATCATTGCCTCCCCATTAATATCATCATCATTGCCTTCCCATTATCATTGCCTCCCTATAATCATCATTATCATTGCCTCCCCATTAATATCATCATCATCATCATTGCCTTCCCATTATCATTGCCTCCCCATCATCATCATTGCCTCCCCATCATCATCATTATCATTGCCTCCCTATTAATATCATCATCATCATTGCCTTCCCATTATCATTGCCTCCCCATTAATATCATCATCATTGCCTTCCCATTATCATTGCCTCCCCATCATCATCATTATCATTGCCTCCCCATTAATATCATCATCATTGCCTTCCCATTATCATTGCCTCCCTATCATCATCATTATCATTGCCTCCCCATTAATATCATCATCATCATTGCTTTCCCATTATCATTGCCTCCCCATCATCATCATTATCATTGCCTCCCCATTAATATCATCATCATTGCCTTCCCATTATCATTGCCTCCCCATTAATATCATCATCATTGCCTTCCCATTATCATTGCCTCCCTATCATCATCATTATCATTGCCTTCCCATTAATATCATCATCATTGCCTTCCCATTATCATTGACTCCTCATCATCATCATTATCACTGCCTCCCCATTAATATCATCATCATCATTGCCTCCCCATTAATATCATCATCATCATTGCCTCCCCATCATCATCATTATCATTGCCTCCCCATTAATATCATCATCATCATTGCCTTCCCATTATCATTGCCTCCCCATCATCATCATTATCATTGCCTTCCCATTATCATTGCCTCCCTATCATCATCATTATCATTGCCTCCCCATTAATATCATCATCATCATCGCCTTCCCATTATCATTGCCTCCCCATCATCATCATTATCATTGCCTCCCCATTATCATTGCCTCCCCATCATCATCATTATCATTGCCTCCCCATTATTATCATCATCATCATTGCCTTCCCATTATCATTGCCTCCCCATTAATATCATCATCATTGCCTCCCCATCATCATCATTATCATTGCCTCCCCATTAATATCATCATCATTGCCTTCCCATTATCATTGCCTCCCTATCATCATCATTATCATTGCCTCCCCATTAATATCATCATCATCATTGCTTTCCCATTATCATTGCCTCCCCATCATCATCATTATCATTGCCTCCCCATTAATATCATCATCATTGCCTTCCCATTATCATTGCCTCCCCATTAATATCATCATCATCATCATTGCCTTCCCATTATCATTGCCTCCCTATCATCATCATTATCATTGCCTTCCCATTAATATCATCATCATTTCCTTCCCATTATCATTGACTCCTCATCATTCATCATTATCACTGCCTCCCCATTAATATCATCATCATCATTGCCTCCCCATCATCATCATTATCATTGCCTCCCCATTAATATCATCATCATCATTGCCTTCCCATTATCATTGCCTCCCCATCATCATCATTATCATTGCCTTCCCATTATCATTGCCTCCCTATCATCATCATTATCATTGCCTCCCCATTAATATCATCATCATCATCATTGCCTTCCCATTATCATTGCCTCCCCATCATCATCATTATCATTGCCTCCCCATTATCATTGCCTCCCCATCATCATCATTATCATTGCCTCCCCATTAATATCATCATCATCATTGCCTTCCCATTATCATTGCCTCCCCATTAATATCATCATCATTGCCTTCCCATTATCACTGCCTCCCCATCATCATCATTATCATTGCCTCCCCATTAATATCATCATCATTGCCTTCCCATTATCATTGCCTCCCTATCATCATCATTATCATTGCCTCCCCATTAATATCATCATCATCATTGCTTTCCCATTATCATTGCCTCCCCATCATCATCATTATCATTGCCTCCCCATTAATATCATCATCATTGCCTTCCCATTATCATTGCCTCCCCATTAATATCATCATCATCATCATTGCCTTCCCATTATCATTGCCTCCCTATCATCATCATTATCATTGCCTTCCCATTAATATCATCATCATTGCCTTCCCATTATCATTGACTCCTCATCATCATCATTATCACTGCCTCCCCATTAATATCATCATCATCATCATTGCCTCCCCATCATCATCATTATCATTGCCTCCCCATTATATATCATCATCATCATTGCCTTCCCATTATCATTGCCTGCCCATCATCATCATTATCATTGCCTCCCCATTAACCCCTTCATGACCCAGCCTATTTTGACCTTAAAGACCTTGCCATTTTTTGCAATTCTGACCAGTGTCCCTTTATGAAGTAATAACTCAGGAACGCTTCAACGGATCCTAGCGATTCTGAGACTGTTTTTTCGTGACATATTGGGCTTCATGTTAGTGGTAAATTTAGGTCGATAATTTTTGCGTTTATTTGTGAAAAAAATGGAACTTTGGCCAAAATTTTGAAAATTTCGCAATTTTCAAATTTTGAATTTTTATTCTGTTAAACCAGAGAGTTATGTGACACAAAATAGTTAATAAATAACATTTCCCACATGTCTACTTTACATCAGCACAATTTTGGGAACAACATTTTTTTTTTGTTAGGAAGTTATAAGGGTTAAAAGTTGACCAGCGATTTCTCATTTTTACAGCAAAATTTACAAAACCATTTTTTTTAGGGACCACCTCACATTTGAAGTCACTTTGAGGGGTCTATATGGCAGAAAATACCCAAAAGTGACACCATTATACAAACTGCACCCCTCAAGCTACTCAAAACTACACTCAAGAAGATTATTAACCCTTCAGGTGCTTCACAGGAACTAAAGCAACGTGGAAGGAAAAAATGGATATTTTAATTTTTCCAACAAAATTTTTCTTTTAGCATCAATTTTTTAATTTTTGCATGGGCAACAGGATAAAATGGACCCTAAAATTTGTTGGGCAATTTCTCCTGAGTACACAGATACCTCATATGTGGTCATAAACCACTGTTTGGGCGCACGGCAGGGCTCAGAAGGGAAGGAGCGCCATTTGACTTTTTGAATAGAAAATATGCTGGAATATTTAGCGGTTGCCATGTCGCATTTGGAGAGTCCCTGTGTGCCTAAACATTGGAGCTCCCCCACAAGTGACCCCATTTTGGAAACTAGACCCCCCAAGGAACTTATCTAGATGCAGAGTGAGCACTTTGAACCCCCAGGTGCTTCACAAATTGATCCGTAAAAAAAAGAAAGTACTTTTTTTTCACAAAAATTTTCTTTTAGCCTCAGTTTTTTCATTTTCACATGGGCAACAGGATAAAATGGATCCTAAAATTTGTTGGGCAATTTCTCCTGAGTACACAGATACCTCATATGTGGTCATAAACCACTGTTTGGGCGCACGGCAGGGCTCAGAAGGGAAGGAGCGCCATTTGACTTTTTGAATGGAAAATATGCTGGAATATTTAGCGGTTGCCATGTCGCATTTGGAGAGTCCCTGTGTGCCTAAACATTGGAGCTCCCCCACAAGTGACCCCATTTTGGAAACTAGACCCCCAAGGAACTTATATAGATGCAGAGTGAGCACTTTGAACCCCCAGGTGCTTCACAAATTGATCCGTAAAAAAAAGAAAGTACTTTTTTTTTTCACAAAAATTTTCTTTTAGCCTCAGTTTTTTCATTTTCACATGGGCAACAGGATAAAATGGATCCTAAAATTTGTTGGGCAATTTCTCCTGAGTACACCGATACCTCATATGTGGTCATAAACCACTGTTTGGGCGCACGGCAGGGCTCAGAAGGGAAGGAGCGCCATTTGACTTTTTGAATGGAAAATATGCTGGAATATTTAGCGGATGCCATGTCGCATTTGGAGAGTCCCTGTGTGCCTAAACATTGGAGCTCCCCCACAAGTGACCCCATTTTGGAAACTAGACCCCCCAAGGAACTTATCTAGATGCAGAGTGAGCACTTTGAACCCCCAAGTGCTTCACAAATTGATCCGTAAAAAAAAGAAAGTACTTTTTTTTTCACAAAAATGTTCTTTTAGCCTCAGTTTTTTCATTTTCACATGGGCAACAGGATAAAATGGATCCTAAAATTTGTTGGGCAATTTCTCCTGAGTACACCGATACCTCATATGTGGTCATAAACCACTGTTTGGGCGCACGGCAGGGCTCAGAAGGGAAGGAGCGCCATTTGACTTTTTGAATGGAAAATTAGCTCCAGTCGTTAGCGGACACCATGTCATGTTTGGAGAGCCCCTGTATGCCTAAACTTTGGAGCTCCCCCACAAATGACCCCATTTTGGAAACTAGACCCCTAAGAAACTTATGCAGATGCACAGTGAGCACTTTGAACCCCAGGTGCTTCACAAAAGTTTATAACGCAGAGCCGTGAAAATAAAAAATCTTTCTTTTTTCTCAAAAAATGATTATTTAGCCCCATATTTTTTATTTTCACAATGGTTATAGGAGAAATTGGACCCCAAAAGTTGTTGTCTAATTTGTCCTAAGTACGCTAGTACCTCACATGTGGGGGAGAACCACTGTTTGGGCACACGTCAGGGCTTGGAAGGGATGTAGTGACGCTTTGAAATGTCGACTTGATAGAATGGTCTGCGGGCGGGCAGAGCCCCTGATGTGCCTAAACAGTAGCAACCCCCCACAAGTGACCACATTTTGTAAACTAGACCCCTCAAGGAACTTAACTAGATGTGTGGTGAGCACCTTGAACCCCCACGTGCTTCACAGAAGTTTGTAATGCAGAGCCGTGAAAATAAAAAATCATTTTTTTCCTCAAAAACTGATTTTTTTAACCCGCAATTTTTTATTTTCACAAGGGTAACAGGAGAAATTGGACCACAAAAGTTGTTGTACAGTTTGTCCTGAGTACACTGGTACCCCATATGTGGGGGGGAACCACTGTTTTGGCGCATGGGAGAGCACAGAAGAGAAGGAGCGCCATTTTGGAATGCAGACTTGATGGAATGTTCTGTGGGCGTCATGTTGCGTTTGCAGAGCCCCTGATGTGCCTAAACAGTAGAAACCCCCCACAAGTGACACCATTTTGGAAACTAGACCCCCCAAGGAGCTTATCTAGATGTGTAGTGAGCACTTTGAACCCCCAAGGGCTACACAGAAGTTTATAACGCTGGGCCATGAAAATAAAAAATTCATTTTTTCCACAAACATGATCTTTTAGTCCCCAATTTTTTTATTTTCCCAAGGGTAACAGGAGAAATTAGACCTCAAAAGTTGTTGTCCAATTTGTCCTGAGTACGCTGATATCCCATATGTGGGAGAAAACTACTGTATGGGCACACTTCGGGGCTCGGAAGGGAAGTAGTGACGTTTTGAAATGCCGACTTGATGGAATGGTCTGCGGGCGTCATGTTACGTTTGCAGAGTCCCTGATGTGCCTAAACAGTATAAACTCCCCACAAGTGACCCCATTTTGGAAACTAGACCCCGCAAGGAACTTATCTAGATGTGTGGTGAGCACTTTGAACCCCCAAGTTCTTCACAGAAGTTTATAACGCAGAGCCGTGAAAATAAAAAATCATTTTTTTTCCACAAAAATAACTTTTTTAGTCCCCAATTTTTTTTTCCCAACAGTAACAGGAGAAATTAGATCCCCAAAGTTGTTGTGCAATTTTTCCCGAGTACGCTGATACCCCATATGTGGGGGTAAACCACTGTTTGGGCACACGTCGGGGCTTGGAATAAAGGGAGCACTGTTTGACTTTTTGAACGCAAAATTTGCAGGAATCAATGTTGGCGCCATGTCGCGAATGGAGACCCCCTGATGTACCTAAATAGTGGAAACCCCTCAATTCTAACTCCAACCCTAACCCTAACACACCCCTAACCCCAACCCTAACCCCTACACACCCCTAACCATAACCCTAACCCCAACACACCCCTAACCCTAATCCCAACTCTAACCATAAACCTAACCACAAGCCTAACCCTAATCCCAACCCTAACCCCAAAACACCCCTAACGCTTATCCCAACCCTAATCCCAACCCTAACCCTAATTCCAACCCTAACCCTAATTCCAACCCTAACCCTAATTCCAACCCTTACCCTAGTTCTAACCCTAACCCTAGTTCTAACCCTAAGGCTGGGTTCATATTGCGTTTTACCAGCCCGTTCAACACGTAGCGTTGACGGGCTGGTAACGGTATAGCATAACGCGATCGCGTTATGCTATACCCGCTAGTGCAGAGGAATCAGCGATGATTCATCTGTGCTAGCGGTGATGGAGCCCAGACGCTGCAGCCTGCGTCCAAGGCTTCGTCACTGAATGACGACACGTCGCGAACGCATGCCGCTTCATGGCATGCGTTGCGATGCGCACACAAATGGGGTGAATGGCAGCGTTAACGGACTGCGTTACACCGCGTTATACCGCGGTGAAACGCAGTCCATCTAACGGACTGCCATAATGCAATATGAACCCAGCCTGACCCTAAGGCCCCGTGCACACGTTGCGGATTCACTTGCGGATTTTTCTAAAATCTAAAATCCGCAGGTAAAACGACCTGCCTTTTACCTGCGTATTTAGCGCGGATTTGCTGCGGTTTTCTCTGCGGTTTTACGCCTATAATGGAATAGGTGTAAAATCGCTGCGGAATCCGCACAAAGAATTGACATGCTGCGGATTTAAAACCGCAGCAAATCTGTGCTGAAAAATCTGCAGCATGTGCACAGCGTTTTTTTTTACCATTTATTTGCATTGTACTGTACATGGTTTCTGGATCTGCTGTGAATCCGCAGCGCCATATCCGCTGCGGATCCGCAGCGAAATCAGCTGCGGATCAGCAGCGAAATCAGCTGCGGATCAGCAGCGAAATCAGCTGCGGATCAGCAGCGAAATCCGCTGCGGATCAGCAGCGAAATCCGCTGCGGATCAGCAGCGAAATCAGCTGCGGATCAGCAGCGAAATCAGCTGCGAATCCGCAGCAAAATCCGCAACGTGTGCACAGGGCCTAATAGGAAAAAAAAAAAAAATTCTTTATTATTTGTCCCTACCTATGACAGGGGGGGTTCACTTACTTTTTTTTATTTTGATCACTGTGACAGTTTATCACAGTGATCAAAATAAATTTTTTTACTATGTAGGGCGCACTGCGCATGCGCCGGCCGGCGGGCGCACTGCGCCCGCCATTTTCCAAGATGGCGGCGCCCATGAAGAATCCCGGGCAGCCGCCGGGAAGGATCCAGGGACATCGGTGAACCGGGAGAGGTGAGTATGGGGGTCGGAGGGGGGAATCGGAAGGTGGGGGCAGCGGAGGCCAGGACGAGGGGTGCTTTTAGTGACGGCGGTGACCGACCGCTGCCATCTTTCGGTGGCGGCGGCCGATCGCCGCCGTGAATCCGTGTGGGGGGGTCAGGGCTCGGTGTCCAGCCATGGCAGATGCTATTGCAGCATCGGCCATGGCTGGATTGTAATATTTCACCAATTATATTGGTGAAATATTACAGATTGCTCTGATTGGCTGTTTCACTTTTAACAGCCAATCAGAGCGATCGTGGCCACGGGGGGGTTAAGCCAACCCCCCTGTGGTGAAGCACAAAGGGTCCTGTGCCGGCGGGTCGGGTGACCTTTCAGTGACCCCGGTCACCCGACCCGCAGGGACGCGATCCTTTCATGACGCCACATAGGCGTCATGGGTCGGATTGGCACAGGTTTTCATGACGCCTACGTGGCGTCATGGGTCGGGAATGGGTTAATATCATCATCATCATCATTGCCTTCCCATTATAATTGCCTCCCCATTAATATCATCATCATCATTGCCTCCCCATTAATATCATCATCATCATCATTGCCTTCCCATTATCATTGCCTCCCTATCATCATCATTATCATTGCCTTCCCATTAATATCATCATCATTGCCTTCCCATTATCATTGACTCCTCATCATCATCATTATCACTGCCTACCCATTAATATCATCATCATCATCATTGCCTCCCCATTAATATCATCATCATCATTGCCTCCCCATTAATATCATCATCATCATTGCCTCCCCATCATCATCATTTTCATTGCCTCCCCATTAATATCATCATCATCATTGCCTTCCCATTATCATTGCCTCCCCATCATCATCATCATCGCCTCCCCCACCACCATCACACATACAGCACGGCAGGCAGCACTCTCACATACACACACGCAGGCACACACACACACGCAGGCGCACACACACACGCAGGCACACACACACACGCCTCACCTGTCCGGCGTCCGCGCACTCTCTGCCACAGCCGGCCGCTGAATGATGACGTCATTCAGCGGCGCTGCTGTGAGAGAGGAAGCGCAGGCGCCCCTGGAGCTCCGAGCTGCGGCAGCGGAGGCACAGGGAGAGGTATGTATTGTGCCGGCTACTGCCGGGGCCCTGAGCAAGCGGGGGGCCCAGTGGCGGCGCTGACACCGCTAACGGGCGCCGGGGTGCCCGACGGCGAGTGGGCCCCCCGCCTGCTCAGGGCCCCTTTTTAATTCCCCGGGCGCCAGGCATGATTTTCTAAGCGCCACTGGCGACCTGGCGCCCGGGTCTGTCGAACCCTGTCATACATAATACATATTATCACATGTATCATGGGAAGCTTTTATTTAGGCACAGAGAGAGAAATTTCAAAGCAAAACAGATGCAATACAGTGATAGGGAACCATGTGCTAACTATATGCATCAATATTAAACTTCTGATGGGAGAAACCCTCTATATTAAAAACAAATACTATTTTGCCTGCCAAGATCAATCATATAAGGAGCATACTATGCATGAAACTACTGAAGAATTAGATTTAATGTTACAAGGATTGTCCATTACTTGGATAAATCCTTCTTAAAGGGAATCTGTCACCAGGTTTTTGCCATTTCATCTGAGAGCAGCAAAATGTAGAGAAAAGACCCCGATTCCAGCTATGTTTCACAACTCAGCAGAGCTCAAAAAGGTGACCCCGCCCACACCGCTGATTAGCAGCTTTCTGTGTATTGACAATAAGATACTAATCAGTGACGGGGGTGTGGTTGGACCAGGATGCATCTGGGCAGCTGATGGAGCTGTGATAATCTCCTGCAACAATAGCACACAGCCTAATAAGCGACACATTGCTGAAATCCATATCTCAGCCCCTACGTCATGCTACCCTCAGATCACACAGCAAAAACCAGCCGACAGTTTCTTTTTAAATACTATATTCCTGGTAAAAAAAAAAAATATTAAAACAAAAAAAAAACTTAAAAACAAAACACCATAACTCTCACCCTGCCACTGTGTTAGCAATGTCGATGCTGGATCTCCCAGGGCTCACATGACAAGGCTATGGCATGTGAGCACTGCAGCCAATCAGCAGTCGACCCTCTGACATCCAAATGTGTGAGAACTGCAGCACATTAGCGGCTGTTGATTGGCTATAGTGTTCTTGAGACATAAAAACGTCATGTGGGTCCTTCGAGACTTTGTGCCAACATCACTGTAGCAGTGCCAGTGCAGGAGGCGAGCATCTTATAATTCTTATTTTACAATAGGGAACAAAGTTTGGACAAGCAATGGACAGCCCCTTTATCAGCGTTTCATGGAATGCCCCAATCTTTAAATACTTACCCAACTGCTTTTGAACACTATCCATGGAGAAGAGGACTTCTGGCACTACTTCTTTCTTGAAACACTTTTTTATGACTTTTAAGATTACATCTACCTCTTCTTGTTTTCTCACTCTGCCAGCAAGCAGCAGGAATCCTAAAGGAATAGACACATTGGTCAGATCTAACTGGTCACAGCACTGATTGATCTGTGCATAGACAGAAGTAGCTATACCATCATTGGCCAAGTGCTGTAGCCAGTCATAATCCTTTTCGGTTTGTTCTGATAAGCGGTATCTTTCAGCCCATCTGAAGAGATCGCGTAGTGTGATAAATCCATGCTTTCCGGCAAACACAGAGGATCCTCTTCTATGTGACTAAAGAATGAATGAAACCATATGGAGTGAGAAGGCAAGATTCTATATAGTTAGCGCCACACGATATTTCCATCGCTCTTCATGTAATAACTAGAGCATTTACCTGCAGTTCTAACATCACAGCAACCAGCTTATTACAGTATGATGGAGGCAGGCAGCAGCGTTTGTGCAATATGGTTTCCAGCTCAGCACTTGGCAATTCGTCATAATGCAGCTCCACAAACCTGTTCCGAAAAGCTCTTGATAATACCTGTTCGCAATAAAAATTATTCAAAATATGCATAAAATGTGAATTGGATACAATTATTTGGATATTTGCATTTCAAGGTAGATTTCACACCATCACGTAAAAACGTAAGACTTTTTTTTTTTTTGCAATTTAAGTCTGTAGGGTCTTAAAGGGAATCGTCACCAAGATTTTGTAACCCCATTTGAGAGCAGCCTGATGTAGAGGAAGAGACCCTGCAGAGGAAGAGATCCAGCAATATATCACTTTTCAGGATGATGCACTTTTAAATAAAAATGCTTTTATCTGCTGCAGATCTACAATTTCTTTAAACGCTGAGCTCGGTATAACCTACCCACACCACACCGCTATGCAGTGTGCATAAAAAAGATGTTAAAATGTGGGGGAATGGTTATATTTAGCAGATGAATAAGGAGGACTACATGGCAGCAGGCCAACTAGTCCTCTATTGATAAAAATCAAAACAATAGCAAGCTGCCGTCTCACATCTCACACAGCGATCTCGCTAGCGAGATCGCTGCTGAGTCACTAGTTTTGTGACGCAGCAGCGATGTCCCCAGCGATATCGCTGTGTGTGACATTCAGCGACGATCAGCCCCCCTGCCGGGTATCGCTGATCGTCGCTGAATGTCCTGGACATTTTTTTGATCGCTGGTCTCCCGCTGGTAGGCACGCATCGCTGCGTGTGACAGGCGGGAGACCAGCGATCCGCTGGTAACCAAGGTACACAGCGGTTTCCAGGCGCGGGGCTGTGCCTGGAAACCCGCTGTGTACCTTGAATACCAGCGCCCTGATGCAGGGAGCTGGTACACAGCGGGTTTCCAGGCACCGCGCAGCACCTGGAAACCCGAAGTGTACCTTGGTTACCAGCTCCCTGCATCAGGGCGCTGGTATCCAAGGTACACTGCAGGTAACTAAGCGATGTTACCCGCAGTGTCGCTGTGCTGATCGCTGCCTGTTTGGCAGCTCAGCAGCGATAATGTAGCGATACACCAGCGATCCTGATCGTTGTCAGGATCGCTGGTGTATCGCTATGTGAGACCCGGGCTTTACTGACATACTACTGGAATAATGATCTCTATCTTTACTATGCTGCTCTCAGATTCAGTTGCAAAAATCCTGGTGACAGATCCCCTTTAACGCCTAACGGACAGATCCAATTTTAACCTTAATAAACAAGCCACATTTTTCAAATCTGACCAGTGTCACTTTATGTGGCAATAACGCTGGAATGACTATATCCTGGTGATTCTGAGAATGTTCTTTCGTATCACAATGTACTTTATGTTAGTCAGTAAACTTAAGTTTTGTTTTATTTTTTAAATATCAGAATATTTATGTAAATTTAGAAAAATTTGCAATTTTCAATCTTTGAAAGCTTATATCCTTAAACCAGAAAGTCATACCACACAAAATAGTTAAAGGGAACTTGTCACCTCCCCCGGCCGTTTTGAAGTAAAAGAGCCACCTTCAGAAGCACTAAGGCAGCAGTCTGTGAAGGTCGTTTGTTTTTTTTTTGTACCCCTGCAACACTGAAATATTCAGTTTTAAAAGACAGACGCAGGCGCAATAGTGTTCTGACAGTTCCCGGGCAGCGCGCACTGCGCATGCCCGAGGACTGTTACAACAGCGCAGGTGCCCCACACAACAGAAATGAAAGTAAAACAACGCTGTTGGAGGCGCGGCGACGCTGAAGGGGCTTGATGGACGGCTGGGGGAGGATGAGTCAGAGCAAGAGGCCAGACCTCAGGGACACATTTAAGGTATGGGGACTGAGTTTTAAAACTGAATATTTCAGCGTTGCAGGGCTACAAAAAAAAAAAGAGCCATCTCCACAGACGGCTGCCTTAGTGCTGCTGAGGGTGCTCTTTTACTTCAAAACGGCCGGGGAGGGGGGGGGGGGGGGTGACAAGTTCCCCTCAATAAAATGTACCATACGTCTAGATTATGTCAGCATCATTTTTCAAAGGTCCTCTTATTTTGTTCTGATGTCAGAAGGGTTCAAATTAAGCTGCAGTTTTTAATTTTTTTTCAAAGAAATTTTACAAATCCAATTTTTAACAGACCTATTCACTTTTGAAGGGACTTGCATATCAGAAAACCCCCAATAAAAATCTGCACCCCTTAAATTAGTCTAAACTTTTGTTAAGAAATTTGTTAACCCTTCTAGTGCTACACAGGAGATAAGGCGAATTGGATTAAAAAAAAATGAAAAAGGGCTCGGATGGGAAGAAGCACTATTTGTTATTTGGAGCATAAATGTGTTTGGATTAGATTGCAGACACCAGGTCTCATTTGCAGAGCCGCTGAGGTACCAGAACAGGAGAAACACCCCCACAAGTGACCCAATTTAGGAAACTGAACCCCACAGTTAATTCATCTAGGTGTGTGTTGAGCATTTTGACCTCATGCGTGCTTCACAGAACTTTATAACATTCAGCTGTGATAATGAAAAATTATGTTTTTTCCAGTAAAATATTATTTTAGCCCCAAGTATGTAATTTTCAAAAGAATTAATAGGAGAAAATGGACCCCATAATTTGTTACACAATTTCTCACAAATGTGGCAATATCTCATATATGGCAAAAACTGCTGTTTGGGCTCATGGCAGGGTCCGAAATGGAAAAGAAGTCTACTTGATTTTTGGAACATAAATTTGGGTGGAACAGATTGTGTTCGCCATGTAGTATTTGACAATTCCTTGACATGCCAAAGCAGCAGAAACCCCTAATTTGGAAACTAGATCAGTCAAGGAATTTATTTAGGGGTATGCTGAGCATTATGAACTCACTGGAGTTTCATAGAAAAAAAAACCTGCTGTTTGTGTACATAGCAGGGCTTGGAAAGGAACGAGCACCATTTGATTTTTTTAGCATAAATTTGGCTGGAATAGATTGTGAACGCCGTGTTGTATTTGCAGAGCCCCTAATATGCCAAAACAACAGACAAACCCGACAAGTGACCCCATTTTGCAAACTAGACTCTTGATGCATTGAACATTTATAAACCATAGGTGATTTATGAAACTTTAGAACATTTAAATCTGAAAACAAAATAACATTTTGGGGGGTGGGAGAGTTTAAGCACCAAATATAAAATTTACATGACAGGAAATAGGAGAACCCATATTTTGTTACGCAATTTCTCCCAAACACAGCGATTCACCATACAAAGCCATGAAAAAGTATTCATACACCTTTGAACTTTTCCACATTTTCACGTTATACCCACAAACTTAAAGGTATTTGATTTAGGATTTTATGCGATATACCAACACAAAGTAGCAAGTATTTGTGAAGTGTAAAAGATCCAAGGGGTAACGTTTCTCCTTGCAGAGAGTGACATGTCAAGCCTGACATGCCAAGGTGAGGAGACTTAAGCCATGCAAAGCTCCTCTGGGAAATTAAATATGCAAATTGTCTCTTCAGAGAGGAAGATGACTAGAACTCTAGTGTGACCTATCGGAAATAGTATCGACCATATAGTGAGCCAATGATGCATAGTTTGCTAAATATTTTAAAAATACAAGTCTGAAAATTGTGACGTGCACTTATATCCATCCCCACCCTGAGTCAATAGTTTTGTAGTTTACTGCTGCAGGAGTTTGGGGTATGTCTCTTCCAGATTTGCACATGTAGAGGCTGAATTTTTTGCCCATTATTCTTTAATAAACTAGCTCTAGCTGAGTGAGATTGGATGGAGACCATATGTGAACAGCAATTTTCAAGTTTTGCCACAGATTCTCAATAGGATTTAGGTCTGGACTTTGACTAGGCCATTCAAACACAAATAAACTATGATCTAAACCATTCCCTTTTATCTCTGTCAGTATGGTTAGGATAGTTGTCCTGCTTGAAGGTTAACCTACACCCCAGTCTCAAGGCTTTTACAGCCTCGAACAGATTTTCTTCCAGGATTGCCCTGTATTTAGCGCCATCCATCTTCCCACCAACTCTTACCGGTTTCCCTGACCCTGCTGAAGAAAAACATCCCGACAGCATGATGCTGCTGCCACCGCAGTGATTGACAATGGGGATGGATTTTTCAAGCCCTAACAGTTCTACTTCGGTCTCATCTGACCAGAGCACCTTCTTACAAATCTGTGTCCACTACATAAGAAGGTGAAAACATGCCAGTCTACTGCCTACACATTGTGCCCAGTTTGTGTTTCTGGAGACACGCACGCTGTAAATAGTTAATTGTGTTCTCCCTGCTACAGTACTGCCAAACATATGTCTGCTTAGGCCTCTTTCACACTTCCGTTGTGTGACGTCCGCCCAAGTGTGAAAATGGCAGATCCGTCAGAAAAGTGCAAAAACGGATGTAAAACTGGTCAGTTTTCTGACGGATCCGCCAAGAAGATTTCACCCGGAAATGATGAAAATTTCGTTCTGGAAATGTAAGTCCGGACCGAGGAGAGAGAGAGAGAGAGAGAGAGAGAAAGGGAGAGAGAGAGAGGGGGAGAGAGAGAGAGAGAGAGAGAGAGAGAGAGAGAGAGAGAGAGAGAGAGAGAGAGAGAGAGAGAGAGAGAGAGAGAGAGAGAGACCCCGGACAGTGTTGTCTGCATTTTCAATGGTTTTCTATGGAGGCGACAGATCCGCGGGCGGATTCCGTCAAAAACGGATGCCAGCGGATCCGTCGCCCATAGGCAGCCATTATACAAAATGGCGGATGCGGCAGATCCGCCACACTCCGCCATTCTGGAGGAACAAAAAACAAAAAAACATGGACGTTTTTCTAAAATGACGGATGCCAATTTTTTGGCGGATCCGTCAAAAAACGGACGACCATCCGTCAAAATCCATCACTAATGCAAGTCAATGGGGAAAAAACGGATCCGCCAAAAAAAAAATTGCGGATCTGTTTTTTTCACATTTTGACGGATTTTGACTGACGTCGCACGACTGAAGTGTGAAAGAGGCCTTACTGCAGTTTAGATACACTGGGGTTCAGCAAGGGGTACATTTAGATTTAGGAGCACAGATGTCACTGGATTTTATTTGAGGGGATGGGAGCCATGTCACTTTTCCAGAGTCTACCCGTAATGTGGGAATCCCTATATTTCCAGTCACAAAAGAAGAAGTATCCGAGTTTTGTGAGGGATAAGTTAGGTGCTTTTTTTGTAACATTTTGGGGTACATATTTTTGATCACTTTCAGTATGGTATGTGCCCACGTTGCAGAAATGCTCCGGAATTGTCCGGAGTATTTCCGGAACTCCCTGCCGCGGGTAAAACGCATACGGAATTCGCATGCGTTTTCCCACCAAACACAAGCGTTTTTAGCTTGCAAAATGCTTGCGCTTTTCCAAGCGATTTGATGCATCGCTTGGAAAACTGATTGACAGGTTGGTCACACTAGTCAAACATAGTGCTTGACAAGGGTGACCAACTTTTTACTATCGATGCTGCCTATGCCACATCAATAGTAAAAGATAGAATGTTAAAAATAAAAAAATACATAAAAAAAAAAACAGGGATTTTTGTGTGTTCTCACCGTAAAATCCTTTTCTCTGAGCCAATTATTGGGGGACACACGACCATGGGTGTTATGCTGCTGCCACTAGGAGGACACTAAGCAAAATACAATAAAGAATTAACTCCTCCTCCGCAGTATACACCCTCTGCTGGCTCTCTCGTGAACCAGTTAGGTGCCAAAGCAGTAGGAGCTTATAACAGAATTGCAATACGTCAAAACCAAAACAGACTACAAGCCAATAGGCTAACAGGGTGGGTGCTGTGTCCCCCAATGAATGGCTCGGAGAAAAGGATTTTACGGTGAGTACACACAAAAATCCCTGTTTCTCCTTCGCCTCACTGGGGTACACACGACCATGGGACGTCCTAAAGCA
This sequence comes from Oophaga sylvatica, assembly GCA_033576555.1. Lineage (NCBI taxonomy): Eukaryota > Metazoa > Chordata > Amphibia > Anura > Dendrobatidae > Oophaga > Oophaga sylvatica. Next base: position 275,531,594 of record JARQOD010000005.1, read on the forward strand.
GTCCATGGGTGGGAAAAAACATCACAACAGGTGAAATCTCACGCACCCAATGCTTACAGGAATAAGCGATTGAAGAAACCTACAGATGCGAGACTGCCGACTGCAGAATCTGTCTGCCGAGGGCCGCATCTGAAGAGGCTTGAGCATGAATATTATAATGCTTAACAAACGTGTGAAGGCTGGGCCAAGTCGCGGCTTTGCACACTTGCTGTGCGGAAGCTTGGTGCCGAATGGCCCAAGAAGCCCCCACTGATCGAGTGGAGTGTGCCTTAATCCCCGCCGGGATAGGCTGGCCTTTGACGCGGTAAGATTCTTGGATTGCTGAGCGAATCCATCTGGCTATCGTAGCCTTAGAGGCAGACAAACCTTTCCTGTGTCCAACCGGAAGCACAAAAAGGGCATGAGTTTTGCGAAAAGACGCTGTTCTGGAAATGTACCTTCTGAGAGCCCTCACCAAGTCCAAAGTGTGAAGAGCTTTCTCAGTACGATGGACCGGAGCTGGACAGAACGAGGGCAGAACTATGTCTTCATTCAGATGAAAAGCCGAGACGACTTTAGGCAAGAAGGACGGGGACATCCTGAGCACCACCTTGTCTTGGTGAAAAATTAGAAACGGAGGTTTGCACGATAAAGTTGCCAGTTCTGACACGCGTCTGATGAATGTTATTGAAACAAGAAAGGCAATTTTCCAAGAGAGGAGAGAGAAAGAAACCTCTTGTAACGGCTCGAAGGGGGTCTCTTGTAGTGCACTGAGGACCAAGTTAAGGTCCCAAGGTTCCAAGCGCATTTTGTAAGGAGGAACAAGATGCGAAACTCCCTGCATGAAGGTCATTATCAGTAGTTTGGAAGCTATCCGTCGCTGGAAAAGAACGGATAGAGCGGAGATCTGGCCCTTGAGAGAGGCTAGTGCTAGACCAGAATCCAAGCCTGCTTCAAGAAATTCCAGAATGCAGGGAATGGAAAACACCAACGGGGAACGACCCTTATCTTTGCACCAAGAGAAAAAGTCTCCAAGTGCGATGGTAAATACGCATGGAAACAGGCTTCCTAGCGTTGATCATGGTAGATGCCACTGGACCCGAGAAACCTGCTCGGTTTAGGATCCAGGATTCAATGACCAGGCCGTTAAACTCCCTGGGACAGTAAATCCGGATGATCCGGTAACCGCCAGGGGACGTCGGCGAGTAGATGTACTAGCACCGCATACCAAGCTCGGCGTGGCCAGTCTGGAGCAACAAGGATCACCGGAATGCCTTCCGCTTTGATCTTCCGGATGACCCTTGGGATCAGCGGAAGTGGTGGAAAGAGATACGTGAGACGAAATTGGCCCCATGGGAGAACTAGAGCCGATGGCTAATGGATCGCGGGATCGGGCTACAAATGCCGGAACCTTGGCGTTCAGCCTGGAGGCCATGAGGTCCACGTCTGGAGTGCCCCAGCGCTGGCAAATTTGATGAAAGACTTCGGGGTGAAGAGACCACTCTCCTGAGGCTATGCCCTGGCGGCTGAGAAAGTCCGCCTCCCAATTCTCTACTCCCAGAATATGAACTGCCGAGATGAGCGAATGATTTGTCTCGGCCCATTGCAAAATGTGCGTTACTTCGATCATTGCTTTTCTACTTCGTGTGCCTCCCTGGTGATTGATGTACGCCACAGCTGTGGCGTTTTCTGGAAATGATGAAGAGCCAGCCTTATCGCTCGGATCTCGAGAATATTGATCGGAAGGCTGGCTTCCTTCGTGGACCAACGTCCCTTAGCCGTGTGATGACGAAAAATCGCACCCCATCCGAGTAGGCTGGCATCGGTGGTCACTACCAGGCAGTGCACAGGGAGGAAAGACCTTCCCTGATGCAATGACGACGTTGCCGCCCACCACCTGAGAGACCGTCTGATTCTGGGTGCCAGGAGAAAACGGCGACCTAAGGAGGCTGGATTCTTGTCCCAGGCTGACATCAAGGCCTGTTGGAGAGGACGGAGGTGAAATTGGGCAAATGGTACTGCCTCGATGGATGCCACAATTTTGCCCAGGACCTGCATGGCGAACCGAAGAGAGTGAGGGCGGGCCAGAGCTAGAGATTGGGCTGCTCGGGGTTAGAGAGGAAATCTTGTCCAGAGGGAGAATTACCAACCCTCGGGAAGTGTCTAAGATCATCCCCAGAAAAGGAATTTGCTGGGATGGGACTGGGGAAGATTTCTCTAGGGTTACTAGCCAACCGAGGCGGGACAAAGTGTCGACGGCGACACTGACGCTTTCCGCACAAGCCCGACAGGATGGACATTTGACGAGAAGATCGTCCAGGTAAGGTAGAACCACCACACCCCGAGAGTGTAGAATAGACATGATGGCAGCCATGACCTTTGTGAATACTCTGGGGGCTGGGGCCAGGCCGAATGGCAGGGCAGTGAATTGAAAATGTTCGTCTCCAACCGCAAAGAGTAGGAATCTTTGATGATTTTAGAAGATTGGAATGTGGAGATATGCGTCCTTGATGTTGATTGACGCAAGGTATTCCCCTTTTTCCAGAGAGGCGATGACGGAACGGAGGGACTCCATCCTGAAGTGGCGCACTGTGACAAATTTGTTCAACAGCTTTAGGTCTAGGATTGGACGCATGGTTCTGTCCTACTTTGGAACCACGAACAGGTTTGAGTAAAAACCCTTGAACTTTTCCGTGGGAGGAACCAGAACGATGACGGCGCTGTTGCGGAGGGCATATATAGCCTGGTAAAAGGGAGCTGCAAGCGGCTCGGATTTTGAAAGACGGGACTATAAGAAGCGCGTTGGAGGAGGAGACGAGAACTCAATTTTGTATCCGGAAGACACGAGATCTCTGACTCATCGGCCGTGAACGACCATTAGCCAGACTTGGCGAAACAAAAACAGGCGGCCGCCTACCTTGCCTGTGTCTTCCAGACACGGCAAAGAGTCATTGACAAAAGAACTTGCGGGAAGGGCCTCTCTTGGGTCTGGACCGAAGAGATCTGTTTCTCCAGGAATTAAAAGGTCTGAATGAAGGGTGTGAACCCCTGCCCATGCGTGGGGGACGTGATGCACTAGCGGAAGTGGTTGAGGATGACCAGCATGTGGTATTGCGAAAAGGGCGGGAGCGAGTCTGGAATTGGCACCGAAAGGGTCGACTCTGCCTACGTTGAGGGAGAAATTTGCTTTTCCCCCAGTAGCATCCGAGATAATCTGATCCAGTTTATCTCCGAACAAACGCCCATACTGATAAGGTGGGGAAGTCAAGGATTTCTTCTACGCAGAATCTGCCCGCCATTCTCATAGCCACAATGCTCTTCTGATGGTAACAGCGTTGGCGGCTGCAAGTGCGGCACAATTAGCCGCATCCAGGGAAGCATGAACTACGTAATCTCCTGCCTGGGCGATCAGATAGGCAAGACTAGTCACCTTAGGTGGCAAGTTATTATTCCTACTGGTTTTCACTATAGCCTCTGCCCAGGCTACCATAGCTCTTGATACCCACGTGGTGGCGAATGAAGGAAATAAGGCGGCTCCAGCAGCCTCGAAGACTGACTTGGCCATGCTGTCAATCTGCCGATCAGTGGGATTTTTAATGGAAGATCCATCCAACAGGGACAGAAGGGTTTTTGAAGCGAGTCTTGATATGGGCGGATCTACTGCAGGGGATTTAGTCCACTCCTGTCTGAGAGTAGATGCAAAAGGGTACCGCGCTTCTAGCGGCTTTAGGCCCGAGAATTGCTTATCTGGGTGACTTCTATGCCTCTTGAGGATGTCTGTAAACTCAAGATGGTTAGCGAAAAACCTATGTGGCCGTTTTGTTCGCTTAAAAGACACCAGGTGGTCTGGATTAGTACCGGGTTCTTCGTCTACTTCCAGAATGTGATTAACCGCTTCTATGAGTGAATCTAAAGATTTCTGTAACTCAGGGGAGTTCGAGTCTGGGACCACATCAGACTCGTATTCTGAGTCATGCTCACTGCCAACCCCTGGAGAAGGGGAGCGAGACGCGGAGCTAGCAGATGCTGAAGCATCGGAATTCCGTGAGAACGTGTCCCGGGGCCGTTTCCTAGAAGGATGCGTACCTTCTGTCGCCGCTCGACCCTTGTCAGCGGGAAACTCCTGCGTGGCTAAAGAACCCGCTACAGGGGGTAAGGGAACGCCTTGGCTGGTGGAGGAACCATGAAAGGATTCTATGGCCTTTGCGAGAGAAGCCACAGATTGCGCCAAAGAAGCAGCCCACTCGGTGGGACTAGCATCGCTTTGCTCCACAGTGGAAGGGGGGTCCTGAGGCTTCACAGTCTGTACAGAGAGGATTGGGATGTTTCCGTGGTAGGGAAAAGTTGCATGCAGTACATGAGGTATATATCACCGTGTGAGTCTTCTCTGCTTTCTTATTAGCCTTTGATTGAGACATAAAAAAAAAAAAAAAAATTTGCATTAAGGAATCTGTGAACGGCTGCTGAAAAGGGTTGACGCCAGAATTGCCTGCCGTATGGTCAGCAGAGTGAGCCCAGCTGGGAGGATGATGCCTGCAGTGGAGAGGTTAATGGCTGCGGCTGAGGATATAATACCTGCAGCGGGGGGTTGATACCCGCGGCTGAGGGGTTAATGCCTGCAGCGAATATAAGCAGTGTGTACCTGCCTTACTGTGGCTATTTTACCCAGGTCCAGCGTGCCCCCGGAGAAATGCGTGCACCACGGAACAGGAAAATGGCGTTCCTCACAATCTTCCGGTGTAGGACGCGCCAGGAAGTGGAGAATTGGCGCTTCTTGTCAGCTGCGAGAAGCGCCAGAAACAGTGGGCATAGAAAAAGAGGTGGGGGGGGGGTGGGAGACAGCGGGCAGAGCAAAACCAATATGCAGGGCTTGCCCCCGCCCCGCTCTGTAAAGGTCCGGCTATAAGTGCTGGAGAAGGGGCGGATCAGCCGAAAAGGGCAGACCAGGCCGGGGCATAGGCGGAGTTGGGCCTAACTGCCTACAGGAGTCGGGGACTAAATTAGGGGCCGCGGTCGCAGCTGCCGCAGAAATGGAGACGCTGTGTCGGTAAGGGCCGCGGCAGTGACGGCTGAGGCACAGACAAGGAGTATCGCGGCAACTATGAGAAGGCCGCGGTATGGAGAACGGCAGCAGCGGTGCGGCTACTACTGCACAGGGGCGGGCGCTAACGCTCCACGGAGCCAGACACAAGACAAGGCTCTGGGGAGGGAGAGGGGCTCTCCTTCTCACGTACTCACGCTACAACAGAGACGTCTTATATTCAGCCATGGTGCAAGGAGCATTAGCTGCGTTGATCATCCTCAATCCACCATCCCTTTGATAGGGAGGTGGAGAGGGCCCATATTCATCCTGATACCAGCCAAAGTCTCTATCCACATCCCTTTGATAGGGAGGTGGAAAGGAGTTACGTGCCTCCAAGCACCAGCCACATTCTGATATTAGTGGAGAATTGGCACTTCTCGCAGAGGTGGCCATTTAGAGACCGCAAAAAAAAAAGAAAAGCTGGCAGGCTGCAGGTCTGGCTCCAGAAGGGGGTACTTGGGGGAGACACCCCACGTTCCCGTCTGTTGTAGGTGTGGGGAGAGCGGACCCCCTTGAAGGATCCGTCGCCCCTGAAAGCTCAGACAGACACGGGTTACAGGAGGGGGTACGGAGAGACGACACTCCGCGTTCCCGCCTGTTGAAGTTTTAGGGAGATCGGGTCCTTGAAATGCCCTGTCACCCTTAATTTGTGAATAAATTGAAAAGAAAAAAATAAAATAAGAAAATCGGGGTCTGAGACCAGATCCTAGGCCTCCTAAAGACACTAAGCAAAAACTGGTTCACGAGAGAGCCAGCAGAGGGTGTATACTGCAGAGGAGGAGTTAATTCTTTATTGTATTTTGCTTAGTGTCCTCCTAGTGGCAGCAGCATAACACCCATGGTCGTGTGTCCCCCAACGAGGCGAAGGAGAAATAGGGATATACTTACCCTCTGTCGGCCTCCCGGTCCACAGCAGACGCTGCCGTCACGTTCCGTTCCCAGGGATGCATTGTACGAATGACCTCTGATGACGTAGCGGTCACGCGACCGCTGTCTTCTGGGGGTGATTCTCGCAATGCATCCCTGGGCACCGAAGTTGCTGGCAGAGCGGCGTGTACCTCTGAGGACTCAGGGGGCTGACAGAGGGTAAGTATATCCCTATTTTTTATTTTAATTCTATTTTTAACAGGAATTTGGTACCCAGGGCCTGGAGGAGAGTCTCTTCTCCTCAAGACCCTGGGTACCATCCGCACATGAAGCGCTCACTTCACGCATAGTGGGCATAGCCACATGCAGAAAGTGAGCGTTTCAATGCAATCCTATGGCGGCGGAATAGCCACGATTCCGCCAAATTAATGAACATGCTGCGTATTTTACCGCGATGCGATTACGCTCCGGAAAAATACGCAGCATGGGCAAGCAATTGCGGATTCCCAAAGGATTGCATGGGATGTGTTTTGTTTGCATTTTTTAAGCGTTTATGCAGCGGAAAAAACGCAGCAAAAACGCTTAAAATCCGCAACGTGGGCACACAGCATAAGGTTGGAATTATATTGTGTTTTACGCTAAGCATGAACGCCACAAAGACGTCTAAAATTATGGGACACCTCCGGAAGAGAGACCAGACAGAGTCCAAAGTTAATCCATTTGCCTCATTATAGTGAGTGATTCCACAACGGATTTTTGTCTTTTTAGCGTTTTTTGGAATTTACACAAAAACCAAGACGTAAGCGCTTAGCGGAGAGCACAGGATTAATGTGAAACGAGCCTTATTCCAATTTTTGAGAACTAAAATGAACAGATAGGCAGCAGTACATGAATAGTTCTTATTTTTACACCATTTTTTCTGCAGTATAAGATGGATTTATTCTTTGAATTAGTGCGATTACAGCAAACAAAGCTCTATGAGGGCTTATTTTTTTTGCGCAGAGATTAAGATTTTTTTGGCACCATTTAGGGGTATATAAAATTTTTAGATCACATTTTATTCAGAATTTTCAGACACAGAATGAACAATAACAAGCAATTCAGTTATTGTTTTATATATATAATTTTTGCACAGTTCACCTTGCAGTAAAAGTTGCAAGAAAGATTTATTCTTCGGGTCAGTTTGATTATATTGATACCAGATATATATTTTTATTTTATGGTTTGTTACTTTTGCACACTAAAAACAATAATTTACAAAAATTAATGTGTTTTAGCATTGCCAAATTCTGAGTGCTGTAACTTTTTTATTTTTTGCCAAATGAGCCATATTAGGGATCATTTTTGCGGGATGATTTCGCATTTTCATATATACCTTTCTTTTTTTTTTACACTTGATTTTTGATCACTTTATTTAGTTTTGTGTGTCAGTATGATTAATTGAGCGTTTTTTTAATTACTTTTTTAAAGTGTTCGCCGTGCAGAATAAATAATGTGAGTTTTATAGTTTGGGTTGTTCCAGAGCTGGCGATACCAATTATGTGCAAGTTTATGGTTTATTTTTGTGTTAACACAAAGGGTGCTTTGAGTCGCACAATTAATTTTTGTCATTTGTGTGTACTTTTTTGGTGTTTTCTTTTCATATACATTTTATGTATTTATTTTTTCCAACTTTCATTTAGTCACACTGTGGGACACAATTTTCACTTTGATTGCCGGTGTCATGAACTATAGTACTCGTGTACTGTTAGACCAGCTTACAGCTGAGTGGAGCACTAATAACGCAGCATATGGCGGGCAGTGAATGGGCACTAATAACTCAGCACATGGTGGGCGGTGAGTGGGCACTCAGTGTGATTGCTCCACCTTGCACTGGAGGACACTTCACAGGCCCATTTTTCAGCCCTGTCTCATCTATTGTATGTAGGTAGCGTGACTGACTGGGGTCCAGACCTTGCAGTTTTCTGCACATACACCTATGGCTGCAGGCAGCCATACATATTATATTTCTTACTATTTAGGTGCAGCTGGTGATTAGAAAAACCATGTCTGTCTGTAACTGCTGTAGAGGAGCAGGTGGCTTTTTCTCATTTATTGTTACAGCACATAACACAGCATTGCCCATCACTGACTATATTTGACCTGATGATGGGATATTTTCCAGTATCAACCTGTTGTATACCTTGGTTGTAAACTCTAACTTATATTTACATACCGTATTTTCCGGCGTATAAGACGACTGGGCATATAAGACGACCCCCCAACTTTTCCAGTCAAAATATGAAATCTTCTTAACCCCTTAATCCCATTGGATGTACTATTCCGTCCATGTGACCTGGTACTTAATTCCCAGGGACGGAATAGTACGTCCAAGGCGATCAGCTGCGCTCCCGGGGGGAGCGCAGCTGATCGCCGCCGGGTGTCAGCTGCTTATCACAGCTGACACCCGGCCCTATGTGCCAGGAGCGGTCACGGACCGCTCCCGGCACATCAACCCCTGGCACACCGCGATCAAACATGATTGCGGTGTACGGGGGGCACAGGGGAGCATCGCGCAGGGAGGGGGCTCCCTGCGCGCTCCCCTGAGACCCTCAGAACAGCACGATGTGTCGCGCTGTTCCGAGGGACTCTCCTCACTTCAGGACCCCGGATCCAATATGGCCGCCGGATCCTGCAAGGAGGCGGCTTCCTCAGTGCCTGCTGAGAGCAGGCGCTGAGGAAGCCTGCAGCACTGCCTGTGTGATCGCTGGTGTGACAGAGTGCTGTGCACCCTGTCACACCAGCGATCTGACCCTAGACAGTGATGTCCCACCCTGGGACAAAGTAAAAATGTAAAAAAAAAAAAAAGAAGAAGAAGTGTAAAAAAAATTCCTAAATAATGAAAAAAAAAAAAAAAATATTCCCCAATAAATGCACTTCTTTAATGTTAAAAAAACCAAACAAACAATAAAAGTACACATATTTAGTATCGCCGCGTCCGTAATGACCCGCCCTATAAAATTGTCCCATTAGTTAACCCCTTTAGTGAACCCCTTAAAAAAAAATAAAACAAGTCTAAAAAACAATGCTTTATCATCATACCGCCGAACAAAAAGTGGAATAACAAGCAATCAAAAAGACGGATATAAACAAACATAGTACCGCTGAAAAGGTCATCTTGTCCCGCAAAAACAAGCCGCCATACAGCATCATCAGCGAAACAATAAAAAAAGTTATAGCTCGCAGAATAAAGCAATGCAAAAATAATTATTTTTTACATATAATCGTTTTAATTGTATAAAAGCATATAAAAACATAAAAAAATGATACAAATGTAATCGTACTAACCCGAAGAATACACCTGCTTTATCAATTTTACCACACGCGGAACGCTATAAACGCCCCTCCCCCAAAAGAAACTCATGAATTGCTGGTTTTTGTTCATTCTGTCTCCCAAAAATCGTAATAAAAAGCGATCAAAACATGTCACGTGTCCAAACATGGTACCAATAAAAACGTCACCTTGTCCCGCAAAAAATAAGACCTCACATGACTCTGTGGGCCAAAATATAGAAAAATTATAGCTCTCAAAATGTGATGATGCTAAAACTACTTTTTGCAATAAAAAGCGTCTTTTAGCGTGACAGCTGCCAATCATAAAAACCCGCTCTAAATAGTAAATCAAACCCCCCTTTATCACCCCCTTAGTTAGGGAAAAATAATAAAATTAAAAAAATGTATTTATTTCCATTTTCCCATTAGGGTTAGGGTTGGGGCTAAAGTTAGGGTTAGGGTTGGGGCTAAAGTTAGGGTTGGGACTAGGGTTACGGGTGTGTTAGGGTTAGGTGTGTGGTTGGGATTAGTGTTAGGGGTGTGTTGGGGTTAGGGTTGGAGTTTGAATTGGGGGGTTTCCACTGTTTAGGCACATCAGGGGCTCTCCAAATGTGACATGGCGTCTGATCTCAATTCCAGCCAATTTGGCGTTGAAAAAGTCAAACGGTGCTCCTTCCCTTCTGAGCTCTGCTATGTGCCCTAACAGTAGTTTACCCCCACATATGGGGTATCAGCATACTCAGGACAAATTGCACAATAACTCTTGGGGTCCAATTTCTTCTGTTACCCTTGGGAAAATAAAAAAAATTGGGGGCGAAAATATCATTTTTGTAGAAAAAAATATGATTTATTATTTTTATGGCTCTACGTTATAAACTTCTGTGAAGCACTTGGGGTTCAAAGTTCTCACCACACATCTAAGTAAGTTCCTTTGGGGGTCTAGTTTCCAAAATGGGGTCACTTGTGGGGGTTTCCACTGTTTAGGCACATCAGGGGCTCTCCAAACGCGACATGACACCCGCAGACCATTCCATCAAAGTCAGCAATGCAAAACGTCACTACTTCACTTCCGAGCCCCGACGTGTGCACATACAGTGGTTTTCTCCCACATATAGGGCATCAGCGTACTCAGGACAAATTGGAAAACAACTTTTTGGGTCCAATTTCTGCTGTTGCCCTTGGGAACATAAACTGGGGACTAAAAGATCATGTTTGTGGAAAAGATATGATTTTTTTATTTTCACGTCCGGGCGTTATAAACTTCTGTGAAGCACTTGGGGTTTCAAAGAGCTCACCACACATCTAGATAAGTTCCTTTGGGGGTCTAGTTTACAAAATGGGGTCACTTGTGGGGGGTTTCCACTGTTTAAGCACATCAGGGGCTCTCCAAACGCGACATGACACCCGCAGACCATTCCATCAAAGTCTGCATTACTAAACGTCACTACTTCTACTCCGAGCCCCAACGTGCGCCCACACAGTCGTTTTCTCCCACATATAGGGTATCAGCGTACTCGGTACAAATTGGACAACAACTTTTGTGGTCCAATTTCTCCCCTTACCCTTGGGAAAATAAAAAATTGGTGACTAAAAGATCATTTTTGTGGGAAAAAATTGGATTTTTTATTTTCATGCCCGGGCATTATAAACTTGTGTGAAGCACTTGGGGGTTCAAAGTGCTCACCACAGATCTAGATAAGTTCCTTAGGGGGTCTAGTTTCCAAAATGGGGCCACTGTTTTGGCACATCAGGGACTCTGCAAACTGAACATGACATCCATCAAAGTCTGCATTCCAAAATGTCATTACTTCCTTTCCGAGCCCTGCCGTGCACCCAAACAGTATTTCCCCCCCCCACATATGGGGTATCAGCGTACTCAGGACAAATTGGACAACAATTTTTGGGGTCCAATTTCCTTGTGAAAAATCAAAAATTGGGGACTAAAAAATAATTTTTGTGGAATTTTTTTTTTTTTCACACCCAGGCATTATAAACTTTAGTGAAACACTTGGGGGTTCAAAGTGCTCACAACAGATCTAGATAAGTTCCTTAGGGGGTCTCGTTTCCAAAATTGTGTCACATATGGGGGTTTCCACTGTTTAGGCACAATAGGGGCTCTCCAAACGCGACATGGTATACAATCTCAATTCCCGCCAATTTTGGTTTTCAAAAGTCAAACGGCGCTCCTTCCCCTCCAAGCCCTGCCGGGCGCCCAGACAATGGTTTTCCCCACCATATGGGGTATCGGCGTACTCAGGAGAAATTGCACAACAACTTTTTCTGTCCATTTTCTCCTTTTACCCTTGTTAAAATAAAAAAATTGTTTGTAAAAGATCATTTTTGTGACTAAAAAGTTAAATGTTCATTTTTTCCTTCCTAGTTGCTTCAGCTCCTGTGAAGCACCTGGAGGGTTAATAAACTTCTTGAATGTGGCTTTGAGTACCTTGAGGGGTGCAGTTTTTAGAATGGTGTCACTTTTGGGTATTTTCTGCCATATAACCCCTCAAAGTGACTTCATATGTGAGGTGGTCCCTAAAAAAAATGGTTTTGTACAATTTGTTGTAAAAATGAGAAATCGCTGGTCAACTTTTAACCCTTATAACTTCGTAGCAAAAAAAAAAATGTGGCTTCAAAATTGTGCTGATGTAAAGTAGACATGTGGGAAATGTTATTTAGTAAGTATTTTGTGTGACATTTCTCTGTTTTAAGGGAATAAAAATTAAAAGTTTGAAAATTGCAAAATGTTCAAAATTTTTGCCATATTTCCATTTTTTTCATAAATAACCGCAAATTATATTGAAGAAATTTTACCACTATCATGAAGTACAATATGTCACGAGAAAACTATCTCAGAATCGTGAAGATCCATTGAAGCGTTCCAGAGTTATAGCCTCATAAAGAGACAGTGGTCAGAATTGTAAAAATTGGCGCGGTCATTAACGTGCAAACCACCCTTGGGGGTTAAAAGTGTGTGTGGGGGGGGGGTCTTCTTATACGCCGGGTGTCATCTTACACGCCGGGAGTGGTCCCGATGACAAAGGGAGGGGGCGTCACAGAGGGAAGGTGTTGGATACCTGATCGTATCAGCACTGCTCTCTGCGGGTCTAGGCGCCGGGGGACGGCGTTGGCGGCTCCTCTTTCAGCAGCCTGGGGAGGCTCTGGGCTGGGGGACAGCGGCGGTGGCTCTTTTTGCAGGGTCGGGGCACTGCAGGCATTTCCTCTATCCCCGGAGGCCCTGGCAGCTCCATTGCTCCGATGCGGTGGCCTCTGGGGAAATGGCCGCTGGTGGGCGGCGCATGCTCAGATACAGATCTCGGCAACGAGATCTCGGGACGAGATCTGAATCTGAGCACCAGCGGCCATTTTGCTGGAGGCCACTGCATCGCAGCAATGGAGCTGTGGTGGCCTCCGGGCTCTGAGGAAATGCCGGAGGAGCCCCCAAGCTGCATAAGGAGCCGCCGGCTGAGCCCTCAATGCTGTTCAAGAGCCGCCGCCGCCCCTACAAGCGCAGAGAGCACCGCAAGGAGGTAATAGGGATATGGTACTTCATATACACCTTCCCGGTGGGACGCCCCCTCACCTCATCATTGGGACCACTCCTCCGCACCGCCCTATAAGACGATACCCCGGGGTGTAAGAAGATTTTCAGGGGTTAAAAAGTAGTCTTATACGCTGGAAAATACGGTACATGGTGTTTCATCTTCACTTATCCCACATCTTATACATTTCAGGAACTGAATTTAAAAAAAAAAAAGCAGTTACCGTATATACTCGAGTATAAGCTGAGATTTTCAGGCCTATTTTTAAGGCTGAAAGTGCCCCTCTCAGCTTATTCGAGTCATATACGCCAGGGGGTCGGCGGGGGAGGTGGAGCGGGGGTGTCAGATCATACTTACCCGCTCCTGGCACGGTCTCTGCAGCCCCTGCTTCTCCCAAGGTCTCCGACGCCTGTGTTCAGCTGTCATGTGGTACCGCTCATTAAAGTCATGAATATGCGCATATTCATGACTTTAATGAGCGGTACCACGTGACCGCAGCAGGAAGGAAGAGCTGCCGGAGACCGTGGAAGAATAGCAGGGGCTGCAGAGACACTCCAGGAGAGGATAAGTATATGCGATATTCACCTGTCCCCGTTCCACCGCTGCGCTCCGCTCTGTCATCTGCGTCCTCTGGCTGTGACGTTCAGGTCAGAGGGGGCGATGACGTAGTTAGTGCGTGCCGCGCCCTCTGCCTGAGCGGTCACTGACAGAGGACCCGGAAGACAGCGGCGCGCAGTGGTGGACCGGGGACAGGTAAATATCGCAGGTGCCGGGGCCTGAGCCAGCCGTGACACTGGCACCTGTCCCCCATAGCGCGCCGGTGTCCCCGCCTGCTCAGGACACCGGCACCTGTCCCCCATAGCGCGCCTGTGTCCCCGCCTGCTCAGGACACAGGCACCTGGCCCCCAGGAAGGAGAGGTGAGTTTTTTTTTTTTTTATTATTATTCGCAGCAGCATTTGGAGCATAATATACGAAGCATCAAATGGGGCATAATATATGGAGAATCTTATGGGGTATAATATACGGAGCATCTTATGGGGTATAATACACGGAGCATCTTATGGGGCAGCATATGGGGCATAATATACGGAGCCTCTTATGGGGTATGATATACGGAGCATCTTATGGGGTATAATAAACGGAGCATCTTTTGGGGTATAATATACGGAGCATCTTTTGGGGTATAATATACGGAGCATCTTTTGGGGTACAATAAACGGAGCATCTTTTGGGGTATAATAAACAGAGCATCTTATGGGGCATAATCTATGGCATCTTATGGGGCCATAACCTTTATGGAGCAGCATATGGGGCCTATTCTATGGAGCATCTTATGGGGCCATTATTAACCTTTGTGCAGCATTATATGGGGCGTATTTTGTATGGAGCATCTTATGGGGCCATCATGAACTGTATGGAGCATTATGTGAGGCTCCTGATTCAATATGGCTATTCTAAAACATTTAACCTACTGATGTCTCAATTAATTTTACTTTTATTGGTATCTATTTTTATTTTTGAAATTTACCAGTAGCTGCTGCATTTCCCACCCTAGGCTTATACTCGAGTCAATAAGTTTTCCCAGTTTTTTGTGGCAAAATTGGGAGGGGTCAGCTTATACTTGAGTATATACGGTATTTGTTTTTCCTTTTTAGTGGGTCCTTGAAGTTACTTATAATTTGGTCAGTAGGGGTAACCACCTCAGGTAGGGACCCCTGGTTTGGAGGGGCATCCATCACAGCATGACCCCCTGGTGTGGAAGGGTAACCATCTCGGGTATGGCCCCATTGTGTGAAGGGGTAACCATCTTGGGTATGGCCCCCTGGTGTAGAGGGACAACCATCTCGGGTATTGCCCCCTGGTGTGGAGGGGTAACCATCTCGGGTATGGCCCCCTGGTCTCCAAAAGTATTTATATCTTATAAGACCCTTTTAGGGTAAAGTCCCTTGGGTCATGGCAATCAAATTTTGCATGCCTACATAATAAATTGGCTTCTCCGAGCTAGGAACAGCAGCTGGAGAGAAGAAAAAAAAAAGTAGGCATGCTTTTCAAGACAATCTCTAGCTTCAATGACCCTCTTTTTTTCATGTGACTTGAGAATGCTGAGGCACGGATTTTGACTGTTTATATTGATCAACTCCTGTTTCTTTCAAGGGTCGTCTGAACAATGCAATAATCTAGTACATTAATCTGAAGAGCAATGTACCTAATTTGGGTGCCCTTGAGTCACGGCCGCCCGCTCTCGGACCCGAGTGTGCGGCTACATAGAAATAAATGCAGCCGCACACTCGGGTCCAAGAGCGGGCGGCCGTGCCGGGTGTTGATGCGAGAAAGTCGTGCGACTTACTCGCACCAAACTCGCCAGTGTGACGCCGGCCTTATAGTTTTTTGAGGCATGACAGACGTCATTATACAGGTAGACTGTGGCTACCCCCTTTATAATGGTATACTTTCCACATTCCCCATTATGGGATCCTCACTAAGGGATGTTTAGCAACTTATTTTGCTTTAGTTACCGCATTATCGATCATAATTTGGTAGAGTTGCACTGATAAAATTATTCTGTCGGAGCTCTGGAAGTTTGTTACTTGCATGCACAGTCTTTCCATAGCATGTAGAACTGGT
The DNA here is from genome assembly GCA_033576555.1 of Oophaga sylvatica. Classification (NCBI taxonomy): domain Eukaryota; kingdom Metazoa; phylum Chordata; class Amphibia; order Anura; family Dendrobatidae; genus Oophaga; species Oophaga sylvatica. The sequence goes on from JARQOD010000005.1 coordinate 275,547,000, forward strand.
TAATGGCTTTATTAGGCATGGTTGATAGTGGTCGAGTCCATTTAAGGTGTCAAATGGCCTCTTTGGTGGCGGTTTAGGAGTCAGGTGGAAGTTGCAGACAAGTTAATGTGGACTTATTTTAACTAATAGAGGATGTAAAACCTCATGGTGGTGAACAGGCTCGGCTTTGGTGTCCAGCCTCAAGGACGTTGTAATGGTAACAGCAATCGGGGCGGGCTCAGTGGTTAAGCATAGGAGTGAGGATAATAGGATAATGGTGCCCTGAAAGTTTAATGGCTCTGCTTGAATGGCCCCCAGTGCGTGCCGCCCCGTTATGGCTGTCTGTCCTGGTGCTGTATGTCACACAGCTGGGGATATCACAGCACTTGTGAATCCCAATGTGCTAACTTCACCTGATTCCTACTGTGATTGTTTTAATCCTGTGATTTAAATAAAGCTTTGGCCATTTTGACAACCAAAATAATGTATTTTCTATATTTATTTTAATGCCTAGGTTTACTGTAGTTATGGTTGTTTTAAGATAGAGTGGGTGTCCGTCCAATATTCAAAAGTCAAGCCTTTTAAAGGGAACCTATCATGTCCTTTTTAGCATGTAAACTGTCCCAGTGCGTTGTTAGTGACGCAATGTGCACCACTAACACGTTTTTCATTAAAAATGGTGCAATAATCATGTGCAAAAAGCACTTTATATAGTTAAATCGTACCTGCTCATTTAGTCATAGGGTTGTGCTTTATTGGGTTCAGTTATGGTGGACGGCGCTTACGCAATTTGAATGATGTACCATGGGGTTGCGCCGTCACTCAAATCCGCTTTGAAAAATCCTGCGCTTGTGCAGTGTCGATCAGGGAGCTGAGCATGCGCCGCAAGCGCTGGGAGTCGCTCCCCAATCGACACTGCAAAAGTGCAGCTCTACCGCTACGATACACTGCTCAAGCACAGGATTTTTCAAAGTGGATTTGAGCAACGTCAGCGCAATCACGGGAACATCATTCACATTGCGTGGGTGGAGCCAACCATAACTGAACCCAATGAAGCACACCCCATGACTTAATTAGCAGGTACGAAAACTCTATATAAATTGCATTTTGCACGATTAGACCGCCTTTTTAATGAGAAAACAGGTTAGTGACGCACATTCCATCACTAACAATGCACTGGGGACAGTTTACATGCTAAAAAAGGACATAACAGGATCCTTTTAAGTTACATAGACCCCCATTTATCTAAGCTTTATGCCAGAATTCTGAAATAAGATGCTCTGAAAGTCACAAAATGTAAGCACAACAAAAGGTTGGGCTAAAATTTTGCAACTTTTGGCACTCTCAAGTGATCTCCACCAAATGCTGACAAAGTGGTTCGAGCTGCAGTAGAATGGGGACGTTGAAAGCTTTGTTCGTAAAATTCATGAAGAGCGGCGGCATTCCTTATGTCACAAATCTTACACCATATAACAAAGAAAATACAGCTCCACTCAAATGCTATAATATGCAAATATTTAATTCAATGTTTGCATTTTATAGCATTTCAAAGAGCAGCTGTATTTTCTGGCTTATCTTGAATAGTTGTGACAGCTTGCTCCTGTTCACACTTGTCTTATTCTGCTTGTAGGTGCTAGTCTTTTCAGCTGCAGATGAAGGAAGGGAGACACATTACTTAGTGGGTAGGCGGAGCCCACACAGGATAGAACACCTCAGATTACAAAGAGTGTTGACCGGCCCCTCCAGCTTGGGCTCCTCCTACTCAGCTCTCCATTCTAAAATTTGAGGTCACAGAGGATAGTCGCTGCTGAAGCAGCTCCTCAGAAGATTTTTTTATTTTTATCGGACAGAGACTTGGACCCCCGTGGTCTAGAGGTCTCAGGGGTCTCAGCGCTGCTGGACCCCCACCTCTCCCTTGGCGGATCTGTATTACCCTGTAAGGTGGTCCCTGCAGAACCCTGCCGGCCCTGGGGGATGAGGATTGCTTCCCTGGCGGGGACGCAAACCGCGCTTCTGGGGTCACTGCGTTCCCCGCCCTGGGGGGAAGCTACGGGCACAGCTGGGTGAGTACTCAACATTTTAATATGTTTTGAATGCTTCAGCGACTGCTGCGGCAGCCGCTGTTACATGTGGCATGTTGGTGACTAGTGTCTTTTGTCCGCAGGTAGATGCCTGCAGGACATGGAGAGCGGAGGAGTCGCGCGCCCTTTGTTTGAATTTTTCGCGGCGCTCTGAGCGCGCGCTTTACTACTGTCTCCTCTTCCGGCTTCTCTCTCAGAAGCACAGCGCGGCGGTCATTACTGGATCAGGGAGCTGAAGGCTTCCTTCCTCACTCTCCTCCCCTCCCGACAAAGGCAGGGACACTCTGCGAAGACGCTACACCGCGGCCAGCTGGGTGAGTCGCTTCTGCCTGTCAGGGCAGAAGCTTAACCCCCTCACCCCCACAGCGCAGGACACTGAACGCTACAGCTAACGATCATGATAACGACGCATACTAATGCGATCGTTTTTTTTTTTGTGATCGTTTTAATGTCGCTAGTAGCTGCCATAGTGGGCGATCTGATTGATGACGCATAAGTGGTTAGCGATCTATTTAGCGACTTTGGCGGTCATTGCGATGTACAAATCAGCGCAATATTTTAGCGATCTCGTTGGCGTTTTTGTTTAATGACATTGTCCTGCAGCTGCTACCTCATAAGAGGCCCCTGGGACTCGCACACCCTTTTCATTAACAGGGGTTGTGAGGAGTCTGCGACATTAACCCCTTCTTAGGCGGTTAACCCTTAATTGGGGGACAGCTGGGGTAGCTCTCTCTTTAAGAGCTTTAACCCTTCAGCGTTCGTTTAATTGGGGGACAGCTGGGGTAGCTCTCTCTTTAAGAGCTTTAACCCTTCAGCGTTCGTTTTTTTTTTTTTTTTTTTTAAAAAAAAAAAGAAAAAAAGACCACACTGTTCTAGTTGCTGACAGGTTTAACCTGCCATATACTGTGTGAGGATGCGGACCGTCTCCCAGATCCGCTACAGGATCAGTCTCGCGTATTTGACACGCAGACCTCGACGGCGTCAAGCGCAGCAGTCGGAGGTGTCAGTGATGTCAAAATGGAGGCCCTCACTCGTTCTATTGATGGCCTGTCTGACCTTCTAGGTTATGGGTGTCAGCTAGATTCTCTCATAGCAGGAAGCGACACAGGCCGGTGCCAGGACACTCTGCCTCTCTTTTGGGCCGTACAGAGGCTTTTATTGAAGCCATGAGGGAGGCGTTACAGTTACCTGAGGAGGTAACTAGACGTCCTGGTAAGTCGGCCCGGATGTTTCAGGAGTCGCATAGGTCGCGATCAACATTGCCATCTCTGGATGAGCTTAATGGAGCAGTGGAAAAGGAACGCCGGTGTCCAGATAAACGTTTCCAGAGGACACGATCTGACGCTGTATCCGTGTACGACGGAGTTGATTGATAATTGGATTCCTTCTCCTGAAGTGGATGTCCCTTTATCCCAGCTTAGCAAATCCTCATTACTTCCTGTTAAAGGGAAGGCGAGTCTGCAGGATCCGCTGGACAGAAAAACGGAGATGGCGGCGAAATCCATCTACGAGGCCGCGGGTCATGGATTCAGAGCAGTACTAGGGTCCATGTGTGCTTGTAAAGCTTCTCTAAGCTGGTTAGACCGTCCGTGGCAAGACGGATTCCCACTATCCGAGGTAGATGGGCTCTTTCAAGTTGTTGGAGGATGCAGCCCGATACCAGGGCGCAAGCCTCGGCGGTCACAGTCAGGAGAGCACTGTGGCTTAGACAGTGGACCGGGGACGCGGTTTCCAAGCAAGGTTTGCTATCCTTAGCTTACAAGCTGATTGCTAAAGCAAAGGCAAAAGAAACAGCTTTACCGCAGCGAAGAGCTGTGGCTTCTGTGTCTGGCAGGCCTAGTGCTGGTAATAGTCGGCGGTCCTTTCGGTCCAGGGGACGGTTCGGTAAGCCCTCTTGGGGATCGGGTCGTCCCTTTTTCAAAAAAAAAAAAAAGGACGCCCAGAAATCCCGAACTCCCTGGAAACAGAGCTTCCACCGAGACATGCGGGAAGCTGACAAAAAGCCCGCTAAGGCGAACTGACGCCAGGATCTCACTCGAGGGCTCTAGAGTAGGAGGTCGCTTGCTCCAATTCGAACCGACTTGGGTTTCCCGCGTGTCGGACGCTTGGGTGAAGTGGGTTGTGTCGACAGGCTACTTCATAGAGTTTCTTTCTCGACCCCCAGACAGTTTTTGCCAATCTCGCATTCCGTCAGAGCCCGGGCTATTTGCCGCTCTACTGCGGGAGGTCGGTTCCCTTCTGCAGAAGGGTGTAGTGGTACCGGTTCCGCCGTCCCCAAAAAGGAGGACAAATTTCGCCCCATTCTGGATCTCAAAAGATTGAATCGGCATGTCCGCACCCGGAAATTCCGCATGGAGTCACTTCGCTCCGTTGTGGCGGCCCTGTCGCAGAACGATTGTTTGGTGTCAATCGACATTCGCGACGCTTATTTGCATGTTCCCGTCTGAAGGGCCCACCAACGCTTCCTCCGTTTTGCCATAGGTCAGGACCACTACCAATTTGTAGCTCTGCCATTCGGGTTGGCCTCAACACCCAGAGTTTTTACAAAAATTCTGGCACCTCTCATGGCGATTCTTCGAAGACAGGGGATTACGATTCTTCCCTACCTGGACGACCTTTTGATTGTGGCGTCCTCAAAGGAGGAGGCGGTGACGGCTCGCAATCTGTCCCTTCAGCTCCTGGAGGACTTCGGGTGGCTGGTCAATTGGGAGAAGTCGTCTCTGGAACCGTCGCAGTCAATCCTGTTTTTGGGAATGCATTTCGACACGGTACGAGCAGTGGTGTCTCTGCCTCCAGACAAGCAAGCGAGTCTTCTTCGACATGTACAGATTATGAAATCTTCGACAGCAATGTCCCTTCGAAGGTATATGCGCCTTCTGGGTTTGATGGTGGCGTCGATGGAGGCAATTCCGTTTGCCCATTCCAGGGCTCTCCAAAGGCTCATTTTGACCCGTTGGGATCGATCGCAGGTTTCACTGGATTGCAGTGTCATCATCTCCCACAGGGTGCGAGAGTTTCTAGGATGGTGGTCATGTCCGGAAGTGTTATCCCTGGGGAACTCCTTTCTCCCTCCGAGGTGGTCGGTCATAACCACCGATGCCAGCCTGACGGGCTGGGGGGGTGTCTGGAACAATCTCTGGACTCAGGGAGTATGGTCGACGGAAGAGTCTGTCCTGCCGATCAACATTCTGGATTTGAGGGCGATTTATTTCTTTGCCTCCAACATTGGACGGTCCCTTTAAGCGGTCTACCAGTCCGAGTGCAGACAGACAACGCGACGGCGGTCGCGTATATCAACCATCAAGGTGGAACGAGGAGCTTCAAGCTCATGATGGAGGTGTCTCGGATCCTGGTATGGGCCGAGGCCAGGGTGCCAGCCATCTCTGCGATTCACATTCCAGGAGTTCGGAATGTCACGGCAGACTTCCTCAGTCGCGAAAAGATGGATCCCGGAGAATGGAGTCTTCATCCGGAGATTTTTGCACTGCTGTGCTCCCGTTGGGGAACTCCCCAAGTGGATTTGATGGCATCCAGGGTCAATGCCAAGTTACCGACGTTCATGTCCAGGTACAAGGACCCGAAGGCTGTGGCAGTGGATGCTCTAGTGGCTCCGTGGGACCATTTCAAGCTAATCTATGTGTTCCCGCCGATATCTTTACTCCCTCTGGTGTTGCGTCAGATCAGACTGGAGAGAGTCCCGGCTATGTTGATAGCCCCAGATTGGCCAAGGAGGACGTGGTTCTCGACGCTGGTGTCGCTTCTGGCAGCGCCTCCACTACCACTCCCTCTTCGCCCGGACCTGTTAACTCAAGGGCCCGTTTACCATCCGGACCTGAAGTCTCTGCGTTTGACGGCGTGGCTCTTGAGACCGAAATTTTGACCCGTCAAGGTTTTTCAGCCGAAGTCATTGCCACCCTGTGAGCTGCCAGAGGTCCGGCTACTACTAGGATTTACCACAAGACTTGGGAAGCCTTCTTTTCGTGGTGTTCGGATTCTTCAAGGAACCCGAGGATTTTTTCCATTCCCAATTTGTTGGTCTTTTTGCAGTACGGGCTGGACAAGGGTTTGGCAGTTAGCACTCTGAAGGGACAGGTTTCTGCTCTGTCCTTGCTATTTCGGAAGGCTATCGCTTCGCGTAGGGACGTACGTTCCTTTTTTCGCGGAGTAACCCATAAGTTTCCACCGTGGAAGGCGTTTGTGTCTCCTTGGAGGCTCAATCTTGTTTTGGAGGCTCTTCAACATGGACCTTTTGAGCCGATGGACTCTGTTAGTCTTTCTTTGCTCTCTTGGAAGGTTGCCTTCCTAGTGGCAGTCACTTCTTTGAGAAGGATTTCTGAACTGGCGGCTCTTTCTTGCTCGCCCCCTTTTCTGGAGTTTCACCCGGATCGCGTAGTGCCTCGCACTCGGGGTGACTTTCTACCTAAGGTGGTGTCACAATTTCATGTTAACCAGGACATTGTGTTGCCCTCGCTCTATCCGGAGCCGAGGAATGCGAAGGAACGGGCCTTGCACACTTTGGATTTAGTGCGGGCTTTGAAGTTCTATTTGTCTATTACTCAAAGTTTTCGGAAGTTGGATTCTCTGTTTGTGATTCCAGCAGGTCGTCGACGTGGTCAACGAGCTTCCTAGGATTCTGTAGCTCGTTGGATTCGGTCGGCCATTTTAGAGGCTTACCGACTTAAGGGCGAACATTGCCCAATTAAGATTCAAGCTCACTCCACGAGGGCTGTGGGTTCATCGTGGGCCTTTCATCAAGGGGCCTCGGCAGCTCAGCTCTGCCGGGCGGCGACCTGGCGCTTCGTCCACACGTTTACAAAATTTTATAAGGTGGACGTCAGTGCTTCCGCTGATGCGGCCTTAGGACGTAGGGTCCTGCAGGCGGCTGTAGTTTAAAGTTCTTGTGAACTTGTATTTAGCGCTAGTTGCGCATTTAACTAGGTGTTGGGAATCTTCCTCTGTAGGTTTTTTACCCACCCTTATTTTTGGACTGCTTTGGGACGTCCCACTAAGTAATGTGTCTCCCTTCCTTCATCTGCAGCTGAAAGACGGATTTTGGTAAGAACTTACCTGTAAAATCCTTTTCAGCGAAGAAGGAAGGGAGACACAGATCCCTCCCATGGCAGAAGTGTGTTGATGTGTTTTCAGGAGCGGCGTGACCCTTCTCTGATAGCGATTATCTGGGCTGAGGTCGGCGCGCTAAGGCTCCGTTCCAGCATTGCCAGCTCATCGCAGTGGTCAGGTTCAGTGAGTAGTACCTGGGACTGTGTGGTTTTTCCTGTTATATGCATAACCTATCTCCTTGTTTTTTCTCTGAAGTTCTTCAGAATGGGTTATGTTGCTCCGCTGGTGATATTTGCTCTTCCTTAGCTTGTGTACGGACTGGAAAGCTGAGTAGGAGGAGCCCAAGCTGGAGGGGCCGGTCAACACTCTTTGTAATCTGAGGTGTTCTATCCTGTGTGGGCTCCGCCTACCCACTAAGTAATGTGTCTCCCTTCCTTCTTCGCTGAAAAGGATTTTACAGGTAAGTTCTTACCAAAATCCGTCTTTTTTCTGTACAAATCTTACTCCAGTCTTAGACTGAATATTTGTGTTGAGGTGCACCCACAGGCATTTGACTGAATCCAATATGCTCCCTCTTTAAGACCTGTGTGAACAGGCTGGTCTTGATGATTGAGGCCAGAGTGAGCGAACAGATTTTTTTCAATGTGATCAACCAACAAAGCCTTACTGAGTGAACACAGTAGTTACAATACAAGCTGAGTTAACTCCTGTGATATCAGTCACGTCTGATTTCTATACAACATTTAGATGCTCACCTCCTCCTAACTATCAGCTACTGATCCAGAGCTGCTATTAGTCCTGCACAATCACAATCCCCATCCTCCATCATCTGAAGTTTCCAAAGCAGTTCTCCTAATTCCTGCTCACTTGAGCCATGCGCTTGTTAGAAGAGGCAAATGCAATTCTAGGATGTATCAACAGAAGCATACAGTCTAGATCACGTGAGGTCATTATTGCCCTCTACTCCTCTTTGGTCAGACCTCATCTGGAATACTGTGTCCAGTTTTGGGCACCACATTTTAAAAAAGACATCAACAAACTGGAGCAAGTTCAGAGAAGAGCCACCAGAATGGTGACCGGTCTGCAAACCATGTCCTATGAGGAACGGTTGCAGGATTTGGGAATGTTTAGCTTGCAAAAAAGAAGACTGAGAGGAGACTTAATAGCTGTCTACAAATATCTCAAGGGCTGTCACATTGGAGAAGGATCATCTTTATTCTCATTTGCACAAGGAAAGACTAGAAGCAATGGGATGAAACTGAATGGGAGGAGACACAGATTAGATATTAGAAAAAACTTTTTGACAGTTAGGGTGATCAATGAGTGGAACAGGCTGCCACAAGAGGTGGTGAGTTCTCCTTCAATGGAAGTCTTCAAACAGAGGCTGGATAGACATCTATCTGGGATGATTTAGAGAATCCTGCTTTGAGCAGGGGGTTGGACCAGAAGGCCCAGGAGGTCCCTTCCAACTCTACCATTCTATGATTCTATGAGTTTGGACTTCAGAAAATGCACTGAGACTGGGAAGACAACCGGTCACAAACACTTACATTATGAATGTACATTCTTGCATATAGCTGCAGGAATTTAGATTATAACATTTTATTTTACTCAATCGGTGTATCCAGTAATGCACAGTTCATAATGTAAACGTTTGTGAAAGTCGTCTTAGACTGTAGCAAGTTAAAAAGCTACTGAACCAGAACAGTCACCTAAATGAGTCCCCGTCCACCCCTCTACCCTCTCCCCCCAAACTAGGAAGCTGGAGACCAGTGCGTTACCGTAAGACAAGTGTTGAGAACAACATTTTAAGCTTGAAAAGAATCAGTCAAAAACGATATAAACATCAGACATGGGAAATGCTTTACTAACTTGCACATTGTGTTTTTCAGTCTCTAAAAAAGTACGTTTGGCCAGTTGGCAGAGCAACATTAAAATGTGTAGGCTATAATAAGACAAATCATTTCTATTTCCTTCTCATTCTTGCTAATTTTAAAGAAACAAACCTTTCTTCCACCATATATTCCTGGAGGATTCTGAGTTGCAAAAAGCATGAACCTTGGATGGGCTTTAACAACTTCTTGAGTTTCGATAATAAAAAGTTCTCTGTTATCATCCAGCAATCGGTTAAGAGCTTCAAGAACATCTGTAGGAGCCAGATTCAATTCATCCAGTATAATCCAGTAACCGTTCCTCATGGCATGAATTAGGACACCTGATGCAAAAAATAAAAAGACTGAAGTTGAAGGAAGTCTATCAGCACAAAATGACGGCTCCAGTGATAAGAGGATAACAAGTAGGGAGCACACTGGCTTGTAAAAGGCTCAAAGTATGAAGTTGAGCAGTACAAAAGGCAGATAAAGACTTTTTTACCCAACAAACCAACAACTGGAGCCATTTTTTTTTGCTGTAGATAGATGGAAGAGAATATTTTATATACAGCCGCTGGACGGGAGGCCTGGGAATCCCTTTACCTCCCAAAATTCCCAGCTCTTCTTTTGAGTAGCCAGACTGGTGTGATTGATGGTGGCATCATTTCTGCGTTATGCTCACACACAACACAGTTATTCACAAGAGAAGATGGGAGGCAAAGAGACTCACAGGGCTCCCGACTAGCGGTCACAGATTACTGACCTGGCCTATGGACCAGAGTCCCATGAAGCAACTTTCCCATCTTTAATATACCATATTTTTCGGACCATAAGACGCACTTTCCCCCCCCCAAAATTTGGGGGAAAATGGGGGTGCGTCTTATGGTCCCAACATACCTAAAAATCCTGTGGCGGCGGTCCCGGTGGCGGCAGCCTCCCTGTGGTGCGGTGGTGTCTGGCCAGCAGTGGGGCTCTGTGCTGCGTGGGGGGCTCCGCCGGCATTTCCCTTTTAGCCAGAAAGCCCCACGCAGCTCCGCTGCTGCGGCCTCCTGATAGATGGCCGCCAGGGGCCTCCGGTGGCGGTCCCGACGCAGCCTTCCGTGTGGTGGTGTCGGGGCAGCAGCGGGCTCTGTGCTGCGTCGGGAGAAGAGATCTCGTTGCCGAGACTTGAATGAGATTCGGCGGCCATCTTACCGGAGGCCCCTGGCGGCCATGTTTGAGGACGCCACCGTGTTGCAGGAGGGAGCGGAGCTGCGGGGGGCTTTCCGGCTAAGAGCGAAATGCAGGCGGAGCCCCCCACGCAGCACAGAGCCCGCTGCTGCCCCGACACCACCGCACGGAAGGCTGCGTTGGGACCGCCACCGGAGGCCCCTGGCGGCCATGTTTCTTGAGGCCACCGCGTCGCAGCTGCGGGGGGCTTTCCGGCTTAGAGGGAAATGCCGGCGGAGCTCCCCACGCAGCACAGAGCCCGCTGCTGCCTCGACACCACTGCACGGAAGGCTGCGTCGGGACCGCCACCGGAGGCCCCTAGCGGCCATGTTTCTTGAGGCCACCGCGTCGCACCTGCGGGGACCTCTCCGGCTTAGAGGGAAATGCCGGCGGAGCCCCCCACGCAGCACAGAGCCCCGCTGCTACCCGACACCACAGAGCACAGGAGGCTGCATTGGGACCACCGATATGGGATTTGTGAGTACCATATATTGCACAGCCACCCCACAGACCACAGCCACCCCACAGAGCACCACCACCGCACCAGCCAGGACCACCGAACGACCTGTGACCACTCCTCTACCTGTGCTGATCTCTTTGCTGGTAACCTAAATTCGGAATGTAAGACGGACCCCTATTTGACACATTATTTTTTTTCCTATTTTCCTTCTGAAAATTTGGGGTGCGTCTTATGGTCCGGTGCGTCTTATAGTCCGAAAAATACGGTATTATACACATCCACACAAGTACACTGACCTTCCTGGAATACAAGTTTTCCTGAAGCATCTGAAGTATAGCAGCCGATGTACTCCTGGATGTCAGTATGCTCATGATTATTAATCCTTACACAATGATTACCACTGGCACATGCCAACCAGCGAATTAAACTTGTTTTACCAACAGAGGTTTCTCCCTGGATGAGAACTGGGTGGTTTCTGAAAAATTAAAACACATTATTAGTTAACAAAAAAAGTCAACCTGCCATTTTTTTAAATCCCTGCCCTGTAGATGTGACATATTCAAAATTGAGGGATAAACTGTATTAGGGTGCTTTCACATTTCTTGTGTCCCTGCCGGGGCACAGGTCCAAAATCCCCCACCAAACGGGGTCCGGAAGCATGCGCCAACGGAGCCAATAGACTAATGGTGACAGCAGAGCGAACGTGCGCTCTGCCGTCACCATTGCAGTCTATTGGACCCGTCACAGAATGCGTCCAGACCCAGTTTTGCGGGGGGATTTCGGATATATGTCCTGACGGGGACACAGAACGCAATGTGAAAGCACCCCTAATGGTTGTCCAGGATTGGGGTTCAAGTCTATAGTCACTATGACTGCAGACTTTTAAATCCTCACAGCGCAAATGCTGCACGCTGTCAGGATTCTCCAGTACCGACTGGCAAAGTGGCTGCAAGTACGTGATTTGTATACATGCCGACTAGACGTACACAGCCTCGCTCAATATAAGTCAACTGAGTGAAGCCGGACATGTATAGTCGGAATATGTAAATCTCATGATTCCGGTGCCACATCTGAGAATCATCACAGTGCACAGAGTGCGCGGTGTGAAGATTCACAAGTCTGCAGTGACAGAGTGATTGCAGACAAACTCCAACCTGGACAAGCCCTTTCTTATATACATCTCCCCTGGTGTATGAGAGAGGACATCTTTGGGACTTCTATACAAATACACACTTTTCAGCATTATTAAATGCATGTTAAAAAGATAAAACCCTTTAAAAGTTATACAGCAGTCTGTAAAATAAGGTAATGTTTAAAAGATACACAAATTAAAAGAACTCTAAACAAAAAATACTAATCCTTTACATATACATACCCAGCAGAAACAACTCTCACAAGGTCTCTAAGATTTAATTTTACTGAGGATGTTAGGATGTAGCTTTCATCTATGGTGGGATCCTGACCTCCCACTGGGATCCAGTATCCTTCTATTTGGATGAACCTGCCTCCATAAGGTTCTGGAAGAGGCTGAAAATAAAGCAGGATTTGCTCATTTCGCTAATTTTCATAAAATATTAAATAAAACAAAGTAAAAATAGCTGTCGGTAAAAACACGCCGTGCAACAGAAAATGACCCAGCACATACTTGCTTCAGTAAAGATTTAATGTTCCCAGGCACAATGCAGCGACAGACTAATGACTGCACGCTAGAATGAGACGCTCTGTCCAGTTGTGTGAGGAAGGAGAGGCAAAATCCCTGAAAGGAAAAAACAGAAAACATAATTTTGGTCTCAATTCTTGTTTTTTCTCTACTAGACTATTTTTGAGTTGAATATGAACTTGCGTTTAGGGGCATTTATTTTTACTTAAATGCATGCAATTTCCATAAGACTATTATAGACTGTTTCCCTGCACATTCAACTTTGATGTGGTCTGGGGTCATAAATCAGATAAGGGGAGCTCAGAAAAACACAAGTAAACGTGTTACAAACTCCCCTGACGCTCATTCTCAATTAGCTCACTGGCAGATGCTCAGCTGACTCATTCTGCATTCTGTCTTCACATTACACAGCAAAAACCTGCTGACAGATTCACTTTAAATTGCTGTGGTCTATATTAACTGAAATCTCTGAGTGGTCAAGGGTCATCCTAACTTTTGGCTAGACAATATGGCACGGTGTCTACGTATAACTTGCAGACATAGGGAAGTTGGTGTTAGATCATAGGATTTATGAATCCTCTTCATTGTCCTTTATAGAGGTGCAAAGCCACAAGCAGAAAAACAGGGAATTTTTGTGTACTCACCGTAAAATCCTTTTCTCCGAGACGCTCATTGGGAGACACAGACCATGGGTGTTATGCTGCTGCCACTAGGAGGACACTAAGCTAATACACAAAGAAATTGGCTCCTCCTCCGCAGTATACACCCTCTGCTGGCTCTAGCCTGAACCAGTTCGGTGCAAAAGCAGTAGGAGAAGATTAACGTCATATCAATTCACATAATATTAGTGATCACCACATCGAATGAAAGCGATAAGCAGAAGTCGTTAGACTAAAAGGGTGGGTGCTGTGTCTCCCAATGAGGGTCTCGGAGAAAAGGATTTTACGGTGAGTACACAAAAATCCCTGTTTCTCCTTCGCCTCATTGGGAGATACAGATCATGGGACGTCCTAAAGCAGTCCATGGGTGGGAAACAGCACGGCAGCTGAAACCTTAATATATACCACGAATAATCTGGTCTATAGATGCGCCTCTGTCAAATGCAGAATTTATCTGCCAAAGGCAGCCTCTGAAAAGGCTTAAGGATCAATGCTGTAATGCTTAACTAACGTGAGAAGGCAGGACCAAGTTGCAGCCCTGCAAATTTGCTGCATCGACGTCCGGGGCCGACCTAGTCCCGTTAGGGGACTGACCTAGTGGAGTCTACTCTAAGGCTCGTAGGGATAGGAGGCCTCAGAATCGGAAAGCTTCTTAAATTGGAGAGCAGATATATCTGGCTACTGTAGTTTTTTTTTTTTTTTTTTTTTTTTTTTTTTTTAAGAGGCAGGTAGGCCTTTTCTGTGTCGCTCTGGAAACATAGAGATTTGATTTGGAAAAAAAAGGCGCTGTCCCGGAAGTGTATTTCCTGAGTACTCTCTCCGAATCCAAAGTGTGGAGAGCCTTTCCAGTACGATGAACCGGAGGTGGACAGAACGAGGGCAAGACTATGTTCTTATTCAGATTAAAGGAAGAACGACATTAGGCACGAAGGCCAGAGAAATCCTTAACGCCACCTTGCCCTGTTGAAAGACAAGAATGGAGGCTTGAAAGACAAAGCCGTCAATTCCGAAATCCGCGTGATGTATGTTACAGCCACAAGAAAGGGAACTTTCCAAGAAGGAAGAGTGATAGATACATCTTACAGGAGTATGAAGAAGGCCACTTGTAAAGCACCTGAGATCTGATCAAAAACCCCAAGGCTCCGAAGGCCACTTGTAGGGAGGAATTAAGGTGCGGCGCTCCCTGTACGAAGGTCTTAACCTGCGATTTGGAAGGTATTCTTTGAAAACAGGATGGATAGCATTGAGAGAAGATAGTGCCAGGCTTGAATGGAAATATCTTGGAGGAACTCCAATATGGAAGAAATGGCAAACACAAGTGGGAAACAAACGTGATTGTTAAAAACACCAAGGGAAAAAAGCTTTCTCAAATATGATGGTAAATACGCCTGAGAGTAAATTCCTAAACCTTGACGATAATGGTGAACGCTACGTATAGCGTTCAATGCCCAGGTCGTTAAGCCCAGTCCTCTCGAGTCCTGGCGGGAAATAGGCTCTTGAAAAAGAAGATCTGGACGGTTTGGTAACCGTAGAGGTAGTGGCCTAGATGCACTAGAACAGCGTATCACGCTCGCTGTATTCAATCTGGTGCGACGAAAAACCAGTGGGATTCCCTCCGCCTTGAACTTCTGGAAGACACTTGGAATTAGTGGGATTCCCTCCGCCTTGAACTTCTGGAAGACACTTGGAAGTAGCAGAAGAGATGGAGAAAAGGAATGGAAGCGAAACTGATGCCACAGAAGCACCAGGTCATCTGACCCGAGGACAATTGGGTCACAGAACGGATGTAGAAATGCGGACACTTTGGCGGTTAGCGTAGAGGCCATTGAGGTCTAAATGCAGCGTTACCCAGCATTGCCAACTGTGCTAAAAGGCTACCAGGGAAATTAACTAGTGTCCTGAGATCAGGCCCTAGCGGCTGAGGAAGAGTATGCCCAATTTCCTACCCCTACAACATGAACTGCCAACAAAAAGGTAAATGGTTTGTATCAGCCCCTTGCAGAATGCGAGCTACGTCAAGCATAGCTCCTGTGCTTCGTGAGCCCTCCTGACCACAAATGTATGCCACAGCCATGGCGTGGACTGATTGGATCCGGAAGGAATGACCATCGGGAAGCAGGCAGAAATGATGACTGAATAGTCTGATTGCCCGGATCCCAAGAAAATTGATCAGGAGACCTGATTCCAAAAGGGCAAGCGTCCCTGGATCGTGTGGAGGCGGGAGAGCACTCTCCAACCTAGGAGACTGGCGTCAGTGGTCAACAACCGCGCGGGATCAGGAAGAAAGTACTTTATCTGAGTCAATAAGGACAATAACGTCCCCTACCTCAGAGACCGCCTGATCCGGAGGGACTGGCGAAAAATAGCAGTCCAGAGAGGATGAATATCCGTCTCATGCAGGTAGCAATGTCTGCCACAGAGGATGGAGATGTAGTCGAGGGAATGGTACTGATGGATTGTCGGCATCATTTCTTTTTTTTTTTTTAAAAGGGGACGGCCGAGAGGAAACTTCTGAGCTTCCTGGATCAGTGAAAATCTTTCCTGAAGGGGGAATTATCAACACTCGGAAAGTGTCCAGGCCTGAAATAAGAATCCTCTGAGATTGAAAAGGAATTGCGCAAGTTCTCTAACCGACCTAGATGTCCACGGAGATGCTGACCCTCTCTGCGCAGGCTTGAAGGGGCGATCTCTTGAAAAGGAGGTCGTCTGGGTAGAGTGGAATCACTATGCCCCGAGAGCACGGGATAGAAATACCGACTGCCATGACCTTGGAGAACAGCCTGGGAGCAGAGGCGAGACCGAAGGTTAAAGCCGTGAACTGAAAATGGTTGTCTGCGATGGCGAAGCGGAGAAATGCTTGTCGGGCTGAGAAGGATTGGAATGAGAGGTGATAATATAGGAAAGATTCAATTTGGAAATGACGCACCCTGACAAACATGACCGTCAGTTTTACGTCTAGGATGGGACGCACGGTTCCGTTCTTCTTTGGAACCACGAACAGGTTTGGGTTAGACCGTTTGAACCTGTCTGTGTGTGAGGAGTACATGAATGGCCTAATAAGGTGGGGCAGCTTGTTCCTTTTGTCCTTAAAAGACGGGACCGGAGGAAACGAGTTGGCGAAGGGAACAGGAATTCTATGTCCGTATCTGGAAACCACTAGATCTCCGACTCATGGTCGAGAATAACCGCCAGCCAGACCTGATAAACAAGGAGTAGATGGATGCCCACCCTGTCCAAGTCTTTCAGATACTGCAATGAGTCATTGAGCAGAGAAACTTGTGGGAAGGGGTACCCTTGAGTTGGACCGTGAGGGTCTGCGTTTCCAGGAATAGAAGAGCTTAAGGAAGTAAGAGATTTCTTTGAAGCGGAATCTGCTCGCCACTCTCGGAGCCATAGGGCTCTGCTGATGGTAATGGCGTTGGAGCCATAGGGCTCTGCTGATGGTAATGGCGTTGGAGCTATAAGAGCGTCACCGTCTGCTGTATCCAGGGATGCATGCACCCATAATCCCTGGCCCAGACTATTTGATAATCCAGACTAACCATCTAGTGAGGCAAGCTATTGTCTTGACTGTTCTTGGCTAGGGCCCTGGTCCAAACCACCATGGCTCTGACCACCAAAGTGACGGCGAGGGAAGGGAAGAGAGTTGCCCCAGAATCAGCGGGCCAATTGGACGGTCAGTGGGGATTGTAATAGACAAGCCGTCAGTCAAAGACAGTAGAGGTTAGTAAGCGAGAAGCAATATAGGATCCATTGTTGGAGACTCCGTCCACTCTCTTTTTAGAGAGTGGACAAAAGGGTACCGTGATTAAACGGTTTTAGCTCAGAGAATCATTTGACCGGCTCCTGCTATATCTCTGACGTATGTCAGAAACTCAGGGAGTTTAGAAAAAAACCCTGTGAAGACGTTTGGTCCCTTTGAAGGTCTCAGTGAAATAAAGACTAATTGTTGACATTGTACGGCTCTCAAAGCTCTATTAATCAGTTCGATGAGGGCCTCTAAGGATTCCTGGTAGTCTGGCGAATCCGGATATACGGCCACATGAGACTCATATCCTGAGTCATGTTTGCTGCAATCTCCAGTGACGGGGGAGCTGGAAACAGAGCGGCGACATGAGACTCATATCCTGAGTTATGTTTGCTGCAATCAACAGTGACGGGGAGCTAGAAACGGAGAATGCGTACGCCAAAAACAGCCGAATGCCTGGGGGACGATTTACTGAGACGTTGGCTAGAAAATTGGGCATTCTTCGCTGCTGTCAGCCCGTCTGAAGACTCGAAGGGCAGAGGGGCCTTTCTCGTAAGGTACAGTTTGCAGTGGGGAGCCTTCGCGGCAGTGGGGCATTACACGCAGTACACTAGGCGTAAGTGTGCGTTCTATGACTCAGTGCTCCAAGGTCATATGTCCGTGCCGCCAGAGACGGCAGACCGCGTAGCGGTGACAGAGGGGTAACAAAGGTCACAGGAGATTGCAAAGCACTCGCCATCCGCACTGATCTCCTCAATCCACCATCCCTTTGATAGGGAGGTGGGGAGGTTTTGTTAGCCTCCAGTCACCATCCACTTTTGGGCAGTGGTAATATAGTGGGGCCGCACGGATGCCGCATGGAGCCTCGGAAGATAATAGGGCCTGGAGACACAGGAGTTGAAAAACCACTCGCCATCCGCACCGATTTTCTCCTCAATCCACCATCCCTTTGATAGGGAGGTGGAGAGGTTTGCATGGAGCCTCGGATAGAGTGCTGCAGGGAAGGGGTTAAGCGCAGCACAAGCTTACCCAGGGTCCTGTGTCCTGCCCATCAGAAGAGGAAGGCTTTATGGGGTCTGTCAGACGCCGGAGTGTTTGTTTTTTTTTCTCAGAAGATGCTGAAGAGAAATGGCGGATGGGACTGAGTTGGCGCTTCTCGTTTCCGACGAGAAGCGCCAGAACAGTGGGGAGCACCAAAAAGCCATGGGCGGAGCTACCCGGAGGGTGGAACTGAGGCCTACCAGGGCCAAAAGCCGGGGACTAAATTAGAGAGGCAGCCGCGGAAGTCGGAGGAAGCTGCAGCCCTGCTGGACGGCCGCGGCGGAGACTGTGTGGGGGCGCAGGTGAGGCGCAAGAGCGACTCCGATGATTAAGATTGCGGCGGCGGCTCCTATGAGGAAGCCGCGGCGGTGGTGGCTCTGAGGAAGCTGCGGCAGCGGCTGCAGTGAGAGAGGCTGCGGCTGCGAGAGAGCTTTCCGGACGGCCATAGCGGTGATGGTTCCCTTTGAGCTGGGACCGCAGGAGAGCGGTGCAGAAGGCCGCAGCGGCGGTTATTATGAGAAAAGCGCGGCTGTGGCTCCTTTTAGGAGGCCGCAGCGGCGGCTCAGGTCGCGGCGGCGGCTCTTATGAGAAAAAAGGGCTCCTTGGGAAGGCTGCGGCGGCTATTATGAGAGGGCCGCGGCAGCGTCTGCATCAGGGCGGGCCGCGGCAGCGTGCTGGGTCAGGCCGCGGCGGCGTTGCTGGAGCAGGCCGCGTCGGCGGTGCTGCAGAGGGCCCGTTGACATACTGGGGCCAAGTACTCACTGTGCACATGCAGCTGTGGCTCCTCAATCCGCCATCCCTTTGATAGGGAGGCGGAGAGGGTAAGCTTCCAGCACCAGGCGGTCTTTCAGTGTGGTTTAATGCGCCATCCTGCTAGCCCATCTGAAGCCCTGGCTCCAGAAGGGGGTACATTGGGGCGACACCTCGTGTTCCCGTCCGTAGAGGATGTGGGGAGAACGGACCCATTAAAGGGATCCGTCGCCCCAAAAATAGCACAGGCCAGGTGACGTTGCAGGAGGGGGTACGGGGAGGCGACACTCCGCGTTCCCGCCTGTTGAAGATTTTGGGAGATCGGGACTTTTTAAGAAGACCCTTCGCCCTTCCATTTCACAAAAAATAAAAACAAGAGTTTGGAAAATTAAAATTAGAAAAAAATTCAGTAAAATATAGGGTTCTGAAGTAAGACCTAGGTGCCTCCTACAGACACTAAGCAAGAACTGGTTCAGGCTAGAGCCAGCAGAGGGTGTATACCGCGGAGGAGGAGCCAATTTCTTTGTGTATTAGCTTAGTGTCCTCCTAGTGGCAGCAGCATAACACCCATGGTCTGTGTCTCCCAATGAGACGAAGGAGAAAGAACACCTGTGATGGGATTAACAGTTACCTACCCTTACGCACAGGAAAAAAAAATACAAAGCCTCAAAAAATGGGGATAAAAGGATTAAACACTGTCAGATTGGGGGGTGAGAAGAAGGTATGGGGGACAGAAGAAAACAACATCTAAAAACTCTGTCACAACAGCAGCACCCAGTAATCCAAGTGATACATCTTTGTAATCAGGGTCTCTATTCCTACATTATGCTGCTCTCAGCTGAGGTAGCAAAAACCTGCTGATCGATTCCCTTTAAATCAATAGTTCTACTTCAATATCAGTGCCTGACAATTTTTTTCCCACCAAATGTGCACAAATTCACAAAGCCACTCTGAAGGCTGTTCCATGGCAAAAGGGAGTCATTTCTTTATAAAATGTTCATGGTTTTGGGATGCGACTAACAAGTCACTAGAGGACTGTATATTTTTGGCAACACAGTCCTTAATGGGAATCTGTCACCCCATTTTGGCTATATCAGATAAAGCTATGACTGAATAGTGCATCCCATAAGTAACCTATCGGTATGTATCATATATCCTTATCCTGATACCCCGTTTTGATGCCAAAATACCTTTGTAAACTTCGTATTTTGGTATGCTAATCAGGGCGGTCCGGTCCGGAGGGCGGCGGTTTTTTTCCCCACCCCCCCCACTCCTCGGCATCTCTTGCGTACGGCGGTCTGTGAATCGCACAGACTGCGTTCTGCTTCCCGCGATTGCACCTTTCAAATTCCTCCCACGCAAAATCATTACAGCGCATGCGCAACTATTGTCCTTTACTTTCCTTACCCCGGAAATCGTCCAAGGCAAGCAGTCATTTCCGGGGCAAGGAAAGAGTTGCCAATGCACTGTAATGATTTTATGCTTTTTAGCATACCAAAATACAAAGTTTACAAAGGTATTTTGGCATTAAAACGGGGGTATCAGGATATATGATACATACCGATAGGTTACTTATGGGACGCACTATTTATTCATATCTTTATCTGATATAGCCAAAATGGGGTGACAGATTCCCTTTAAGCTACATTCCCACAGTGAGCTTTTTGTTGAGTTTTTTTACAATGCATATTTATAAAAAAAAACGCAAGTAACTTATTCTACTCAATATGTGCGCTCACGCTAGCGTGACTCCGGCCTTAGTCTTGCCTATTCAATATTTGGAAACAGGGTTTTTACTTTTGAATTTATTAAAAGTGTGCATCCAATAACTACAACCCAGCAGCAATTGGCGACTTCTAGACAGGCCCTCGATCTACATAAAATGAAGCTGCCATCACAAATTGGAAATGTTGTAAATCTTCAGAATGAGTAAGTCATACACGGGATGCAGGTGGCTCACCTCATACAGGGATCGCTGGATGTTGTTGCATGGATTTGCAGCTGCGTATCGCAGGGCCCTGCATAAAGTCCGCAAGCTAAAATGTGGTCTGTGGCCAGTGCCGTCCACAAGCTCGGAAACAGATCGCTTTCGAACTGTCAAATAAAAACTGAAGACAAAATAAAGAAATGCATCAGAGACTTAAAAAGGACTATTAAAAGGATTATTTGAAACCGAAAATCGGCATAGCACCAAATGTAGCACATTTTGGGAGATGTCTGCTGATACATCGAAATTGGTCGGTGAAAATTATGTGTTCATGCTGCGGTGAAACTGCCTCATTTATTCAGCTGTATGGAATGGATTTTTTTTTTTTTTTTTAAAAGTAAAATACCTTTATTGATATAAAACTTGGTAAGTGGTAACACCGTACACAAGGGTGCACACACGCAATTACAAATCTCACTATATGGTTGTGTCTGGCTTTGGTACTGGGCACTCAATTTATTTACTGTGTGGGACAATTATCTTTTTAAAGTATGGAATGGATTTTTAACCAAACCTAAAAAAGGTAGGGTCAGACAGTGCTGTATGAAACACTGCCCGACGCAAATGCTGTACAATTATCTTTCAAAATCGTGTGGCTATTGAATCACATGGGGGACGGCACTCCGGCCTAATCGCTACCACACCATTAGGCCTAACCCGAAGGATTAGCATGGGGTCACACATAGAACTCAGCATGTGTATACCACGTGTCCACGGTGTGTCTATCAATATGCAGCTTCTTAAATGTCGCAACACTGGAAATTAAAAGAACCTGTCACCAGGAATTTGCAGTCCCATCTGCAGCCACCATGTTATAGAGCACAGGAAGTGGATTGGATTGAGATTTGTTTCGTGAGAAAAGATTCAGTTATATCTTGTTTTTTATTTATTTAATCCTCTGTTCTTTCTGGGACTTTTGGTCCAGTGGGTGGTCCTATCAGTGACTGACAGCTGTCTCTATATGCAAACTTATACAAAGATGCTGTCAGTCACTGATAGGACCGCAAAGTGGACCAAAAATAAAAGTGCAGAGGATTAGATGATTAAAACACAGGATGTACTGAATCTTTTTTCTCAAAACTTTTTATTAATCTATTGAGGGTCCTCCTGCTCAATAAAATGGTGGTTGCAGACTGGACTGCAATTTCATGGTGACCGATCCCCTTTATTATGAATAGCCGCAGTTTCTGTAATGTGTGTTCACCGCCTCAGAAGAACCTGCAGGAGTTTGAAAAACCATTGATAACTGAGCCCCAATATGGGCATTTTGACCTAGATTCTTCAAACTGTATTCAACAGAATTCTGGCTGAAAACCTTACTTTCAGGACTTTTCCAATTATTACATCAGTGCCACGCAGCTTTTTGGAAAGTGGGTGGAGCTTAGGAAGAGTAAGCATTAGTGATGAGCAAGCGTGCTCGGGTAAGGTGTCATCAGAGCGTGCTCGGGTAAGGTGTCATCAGAGCGTGCTCGGGTAAGGTGTCATCAGAGCGTGCTCGGGTAAGGTGTTATCAGAGCGTGCTCGGGTAAGGTGTCATCAGAGCGTGCTCGGGTAAGGTGTCATCAGAGCGTGCTCGGGTAAGGTGTCATCAGAGCGTGCTCGGGTAAGGTGTCATCAGAGCGTGCTCGGGTAAGGTTATCAGAGCGTGCTCGGGTAAGGTGTTATCAGAGCGTGCTCGGGTAAGGTGTTATCAGAGCGTGCTTGGGTAAGGTGTTATCAGAGCGTGCTCGGGTAAGGTGTCATCAGAGCGTGCTCGGGTGCTAACCGAGTGACTTCGGCGTGCTTGAATAATATCTTAGAGTCCCCGCGGCTGCATGTCTCGCAGATGTTCAACAGCCGAACAAATGCATGGATTACCTGTTATTCCTGCATGAGTTGCAGCTGTCGAACATCCGCGAAACATGCAGCCACAGTGACTCAAACCCAGTATTCGAGCATGCCGAAGTCACTCGGTTAGTACCCTCTGATAACACCTTACCCGAGCACATTTACTCATCATTAGTAGGCATGACTATCATAATTTTCGACACAAACGTGGTTTAAGTTACGACTAATGTACGCCATTTCCTGTGCAGATGCATGCCAGCTGAAAGATAAGCCAAATTCTTTAAAAGGTTGCACGTGTTTTAATGAATCTTGTTCATCTTAATTCAGTGCATCCTTCATCAAAACTGGTATAAAAAAAACCACACCATTTGGCTAAGTGCACACGTTCAGGAATATTTGCGTTTTTTTTCGCGTTTTTTCGCGGGAAAAAACGCGTCAAAAACGCATGTATTAAGCATCCTATCATTTAGAATGAATTCCGCAATTTTTGTGCACATGGTGCGTTTTTTTTCCGCAAAAAAAACGCATCGCGGAAAATCTAGCAACATGTCCATTAATTTTGCGGAATTCTAGCGTTTTTCCCGCTATATTATTGACCTAGAAAGTTCAGGAAAAAATCGCGGTAAAACGCGTCAAATCCGCGCAAAAACCGCACCAAAAACGCGCAAAAACCGCACGTTTTTGCCGCGAAAAAAAGTCCGGTTTTGCTCAGGAATATTCTGCAAACATTCTGCAAACGTGTGCACTTAGCCTTTACGTTGTATTTTATGGAGACTAAAAACCCAAAAAGCATATTACGACAAAAGGTTTCTTTTTTTTACCTGATAATTCCTTGAACAACAGAAATGTTGACATTTAGACCCTTCAAATAATCGATGATCAGTATCTGCAAGTCACTTTCATTTTCGAGCTCTTCCACATAAAGCTCAGTAAATCTATAGACAAAAATCCAATGCAGACATTAAGTCCTGTTAGTAAAATAGTGTGTATGATCTACTAGAATATGATTTATGATTTGCGTATGCTTGATCCTAAACAGTGGTGCATGCACGAATTCCATGTATAAGGCACCATTATTCTCTCCTAGAATCAAAGCGCTAAGAAAACAGTCACAATTCCACCTAATGCCATTTACCATCAAATACCTACGAAAAAATAGCACGAGGCTACCGATAGCTATGAGTTTTGGCATCTGCCACTATGGATGGATGTATTCCTTTTATGTTCCCAAATCTATATAAAGAGGTTCTTCTCATGCCATTATCTCTAGCCAGTTACAGGGGTCATTACAAAAGCACTGGAATCACAATGCCTCCCCTACACAGGAGGAACAAAAGTTGTATCGCAGCTCCAGAAAAACAGCGATGACTGCTCAGGTTACTGCTACTAGCTACATCATCCAAGTAACATTGCGTAAAGGCACAAAAATAACATTCTTAAAAGGTAATCTGTCAGAATTTAAACCCCAAGCTATTAAAAGACAAGTCCAGCAATACATTTACATGGCCAGTATGTTCGGGCGTTACTAAGAAACCACTGTTTGAATTATTATGCAAATGAGTCTGTAGATCTCAAGCCTCTGTCACCCCAGCTCTATTCCCCACCTAACAACACCTCTCATATTCCAGTGTTGTATGTCCACCGATGCCCAAAGTCACCGTTGTTTGATTACAGCATCATGTAGACATTACCAAGGCAGACCCAGGTGGACCCAATAGGGGCTAGAAAATCAGTTTAGAATCGTTTGTTTTTTTTAACAACAAACTGTGAATATATGAAAATGTTTTCGGAAAGAGGACAAATATGTGATACCAAGAATTGAAAAAGGAAAAAGAGAAGGTTGAAAACGTTGAGTGTGGTGTTAACCAAGATAAGGCGATGTGGAAAAATATTGCTAAAAAGCATTTTTAAAAATAAAGCTTGATATTCAAAAGATTAAAAAAATGTAATCCAATAATGTCAGGATTTGAAGAATTTATCATGGTCCCTTTCAGAGAGGCCGTGAGGTCTAGGAGCCATGGAGCTGCTTGCACTGGAATTTAAAGCGCTTACTTGAAATTAAAAACGCATACACAATGTGTTCGCTCTTCTTCAGGGAGACAGGCTTCAGAGCAGAGCGCACTGGCTGGAAACTGACAAGGAGAGTGCACTGCACTGCACACAGACCAGGACAGTCGGGAGAGAGCAGAACAGAACAACCAAAGAAGCAGATGTCACTAATGACGGACCGTTTCAAGGGAGAAGGGCGCTGACACAACCAGGAGGAAGGGATAGCATAGTACAGTAACAAACTACTGAGTCCTTGTAATTGAGTAAATAGTTAGCAACTCAGCATATTTACACAAATTTCTGCCAGCACCATCAACTTTTAAAAAAAAAAAAGTGGTTGGAGCTGAGGCATAACAAATTCATTATGGAAACGCCAGTCTTAGTGAATTCGGTACTAGGGTTTGGGTTTCAATGCAATCCAACAGTGGACTACACAGGCTAGACAGCATCTCTGGAGAGAGCTGAGGCATAACAAATTCATTATGGAAATGCCAGTCTTAGTGAATTCGGTACTAGGGTTTGGGTTTCAATGCAATCCAACAGTGGGCTACACAGGCTAGACAGCATCTCTGGAGAAATGTGCATATATTGTACAATGCTGTAATCAAACTATGGGCTTTTGCCCTGCAAACAAAAGGGCTTCAAACATTTTGCTGAACTGTTTCTCCTGCTCTACTTTGTCCTACGAGTTTTCCCCTCTTCTGCACTACTTTAGTACTTCTAAAACCTAATTAAAACACGGTCAAATGTTCCGATGGTACACCTTCATGACACAAATCTAAATGAGGTCTAAGGCTGTGTTTCCATGGTCAGGAAACACAGCGCATTTGACGGAGCGGAAATTCCGCTCCGTCTAAGCCCCGCCCCCTTTCTGACGCGCGCTCTTTCCAGAGGTGTTCAGGACACCTCCGGAACACCTCCGGAAAGAACGCAGGGCTACATAGGCATACGCTAGGACATGCTGCGGTCTGAAAAGACGCGCAGCATGTCCGGATACGCAGGTCTTCCGCCTGCGTGTTGTTACGCATAGTGGAGACGGGATTTCTTGAAATCCCTCCACTATGCTGTAACATCTGGACGCTGCGTGTTTGGCGCTGCGCCAGCGCACGGCGCCAAACACGCAGCATTTCCTGACCGTGGAAACTCACCCTTATAGAGGTATACTGACCAAAACCATTTATCCATAACCCACTGGATAGGTAATAAATGTTAAAAGTTTGTCCACCACTAGGATCAACCATTATCAGTGGTCAACAGGTGACAAAGAATGAATATTTGCAGTCCTGTGCAACTAAAATCTCAGTCACATATCTCAACAGAACACTGTGTGATGCGGCTGAGAGTCTAGATGGCAAGTAAATGCAAATATGAAAAACACTCATTCTTGTAGTCGTATGACAACTGCTGGAACTGGCAAGCAGAGCCGAATCCAAATGGTGTGTGCATTACACACCATTGCGGTTTGACAAGATGCAGCCCTTTCCGAAGATTTCATCAGATCGGTCCATATTTTGGAAACCACAATATTCATTGGCACTGTGCTTGGTTTTTTTCATCAGTGACTAACTTTAAATGAAGCAGCGGGCCGAATTCTGGACTACCACTTTATATAAACACCTACTCGCTGAGGTTGCGCAGTCTGAGGTACCCCCACGAGTATATAAATGATAAAGTGCGATATTCATGCCAAAAGCTTTTATCAGGAGTAAAATATTTACCTATTTCTTATGCCAGGTGGCAAATTTCTCTTGCCCACATCTGTAGCAGGATTCATGCAGGCAAATAGTCGAAAGTCAGGATGTCGAATGAGAGGCTCTGCGCAAAAGTAGGAAAACAATTTAGAAAAGGCAAGAGATTACATATATTAATTGAACTTAGGCCGGTTTCATGCATCAGTTAAATATGGACTGTTCTCTCATCAGACAACCAGGCCCAAATGTCAGGTCTACTGGCCTGAGCTGCTGCTTCATAGACATATGTAAAAGCATGTAGCTTAGGTCTGGAGGCACTTGGGTTGGTTCTTCCGAGATGTGTGAAATAGGGATTTTTGTGTACTCACCGTAAAATCCTTTTCTCCGAGACGCTCATTGGGGGACACAGACCATGGGTGTTATGCTGCTGCCACTAGGGGGACACTAAGCAAATACATCAAAGAAGTTAACTCCTCCTCCTGCAGTATACACCCTGTGCTGGCTCCATCCTGAACCAGTTCGGTGCCAAAGCAGTAGGAGAAACTTATCAGATCAAAATTCGATCATTCACATAATATTAGAGATCAGCACATAGAATGAAAGAGACAAGCAGAAGTCGTTAGACTAAAAGGGTGGGTGCTGTGTCCCCAATGAGCGTTTCGGAGAAAAGGATTTTACACAAAAATCCTTATTTCTCCATCGCCTCATTGGGGGACACAGACCATGGGACGTCCAAAGCAGTCCATGGGTGGGAAACAGCGCGACAGCTGAAACCTTATGTCCCAAACAATTAATGTGAGAAAAACTGGACCAAGATGCCGCTTTGCAAACTTGCTGTACCTACGCCCAGAGCCAAATGGCTCAGGACGCCCCCACTGACCAAGTGGAGTT
Source organism: Oophaga sylvatica (assembly GCA_033576555.1). Taxonomy (NCBI): domain Eukaryota; kingdom Metazoa; phylum Chordata; class Amphibia; order Anura; family Dendrobatidae; genus Oophaga; species Oophaga sylvatica. The sequence goes on from JARQOD010000005.1 coordinate 275,573,964, forward strand.
TGCCTTGAGTCTCACAGGGACAGGTGACCTCCGACACAGAAGGCTTCTTGAATTGGAGAGCGGATATATCCGTCTATTGTTGCTTTAAAAGCAGGTAGGCCTTCTCTGTGTCTTTCTGGAAACAAAGAGGGAATTTGATTTGCAGAAAGGCGGTATAACCGGCAATGTATTGCCTGAGTGCTCTCACCAAATCCAAAGTGAGGAGAGCCCTTTCAGTACGATGAACCGGAGCTGAGGAGAATGAGGGAAAAAAACTAAGTTCTCATTCCGATGAAAGGAAGAACCGACCTTAAGCAAAAAGGTCAGAGATGACCTTAACACCACCTAGCCTGTTGAAAGACCAGAATGGGGTTTTGCGAGATAAGACCGCCGATTTCGAGATCCGTGTGATGTCTGGTACAGCCGCAAAAAAAAGGGAAACTGTCTAAAAAAGAAGAGTGAGTGACGCGTCCTGGAGGAGTTCAAAGGGGGCATTTTGTAAGGTACCTGAGACCAGATCAAGATCCGAAGGCTGCCAAGGCATCCTATAGGGATGAAACAAGGAGCGATACTCCTTATATGAAGATCTTAAGCTGAGATTTGGACACCAGTCTTCGCCAGAACAGGCCGGACAGGGCTGAAAACTTAGTATGAGAGAAAAGACAGTGCGAGGGTCGCATCTAATCCTGCTTGGAGCAAACTCCAAAATGGACCAAATAAAAAACACAAATGGCGAACATCCGTGGTAAACACGTATGGAGGTAGGTTACCGAGGGTTTATCATGGTACACACTACTTGATAGCGAGAAAACAATCTGGGCTAGAAACCGAGATTCAATGGCCAGGCCGTTAACCTCAGCACTCTCGGGTTCTGGCGGAAATGGGCCCCTGAGAGAAGAGGTCAGGAGAGACCGGTAAACACCAGGGAAAGTAGGCGACTAGTTGCGCCAGTTCCGCACAGACGCTTGGCGTGGCCAGTTTAGTGGGATGAAAAAACACCAGAATACCTTGCTCCCTGATCTTTAGGATGATCCCTGGGATGAGCTGAAACGGCCCAAAGAATGAAAGAGATGCGAAACTGGAGCCAGTGAAGCACCGGAGTACCTGCTCAGATAGCTGATGGGTCTGGACCGAGCAATGAAAGCCGGAAGTTTGGCGTTTAGCCTGGAGGCTGTATGGTCCATATCTGGAATCCCCAGTGTTAACAAATGTGCCGAAAAACCACCTTTCGGATGAAGGAACTACCTGCTGAGGCCATACTGCGACGGGTAAGAAGAAAGCAACCTGCCGATTTCCTACTTACGGGAAAAGATGACTGAATGGAGTGGCTGGTAAGCTGACCGAGAGATAACTATGACATCCCCCACCTTGAGAAACAGCCCTGTCCAGGAGGACTGTCAAAGGAGAGGACGGGGGGCTGGAATTACGACTTAAGCCGACGGCAATGCATGCAGTAGAGGACTGCGATGGAGTTGGGAACTGGTAATGGCTCGATCGACGGCACCAATTTTCACAGGACCTGCGTACCGAAGCGGAGGAAGTGGAGGGAAAAAACTTCCAGGTTCCTCGCAAAGGTGTCGAGATCTATTCTGGAGTGAGAGTTATCCACAATCGGGAGGCCAAGATCATCCCCTAAAGAAAGGGAGGCTTTGCTGGGGTGAGGTGGAGATTTGACTAGGTTCACTAGCCAACCGGGAAGAGAGAGAGAGACCACCCGACGCTGACCCTCTCCGCACAGGCCTGGGGGGGGAGGGAGATCCCTTGATGGGGGGCGGGGTGTCTAGGTAGGGCAGAATCCCGGGCCCCGTGAGTATGGAATTGACATGGCAACAGCCATGATCCTGGAGAACACTCTGGGACAGCGGCAATGCTGAAGGGCAAGGCCGTGAACTGAAAAAAACAGACTCCAGTAGAAGTTAGAAGCTTGGAATGAGACGATATGCGTCTTTGATATCGAAAGACGCGGGGGTTCCCTGTCTTCAACGAGGTGAAAACAGAACGGAGGAATCAATTCTGAAATGAAGCACTATGACAAACTTGCTTAATAGGTTTAGACCTAGGATAGGGCGCATGGTTCTGTCCTTCTTTGGGACTACGAATAGGATTGAGTAAAAACACCTCTGAACCCTTCCGTGTGAAAAAGCGGTATGAAAACTTCATTGCGGAGAGCGTATATGGTTTGATAAAATGGGACTGCATGCGCCTCTGTCTCTGGAAGACGCGACTGGAAGAAGCGTGATGGAGGTGGAGATACATCTCCTATCCTGTATCCGGAGGGTATCCGGTCTCTGACCATTGGTCTTGAACGACCGCCAGCCAGACCTGAGGGAGGAAGAGCCGTCGGCCGCCTTGTGTGACACAGAGCCCCGGTGGTCAGAGGAATAGGCCCAGATTGGGATTGTGGCCATACAGGACCTTGTCAATCCACCTTCGCTTTTAGATAGGGAGGTGGAGAGGTCTCGTTCGCCTCCCGCCACCGTCTGCCTTAGGCAGTGGTGGTGCAGTGGTGCCGCACGGACACCGCATGGCGCCTCTACATGTTACAAGAGGTAAACTTTCATGACAGGATTGGTGAGGCAGGCTGGCATGTCCGGTTGAAGAACCCGGATCTAGAAGGGGGTAACTGGGGCGGACACCCCATGTTCCCGTCTGTTGGATATGCGAGGAGGGGTAGCCTTGAATCCGGACCGGAAGAGCCTGTGTCTCCAAGAAGGAACGGCGTGAAAGAAGTTTGTGATTTCCTATCCCTGCATGGGGGATGGGCCGAGCTAGAGGAAGCAGTTGCGGATGACCAGCTGGAGGAAATGCGAAAAAAAGACCAGAAGTGAACCTGGAGTAGCTTCCGAAAAAAAAGGCCGACTGGGCCTTAGCTAACGAAGGAATTTACTCGTTCCTCCAGAAGGATCCAAGATAATTTGGACAAATTTATTCCTAAATCAGCGCCCGCTGAGATAAGATGGGGAAATTAGAAATTTCTTGAGAGCAGAGACTGCTTCCCACTGGAGGAGAATATGGCTCTCCTGATGTAACTGCAAGAACGGCAGAGTTAGCCGCAACTAGGGAGACGTGCGCAACGAACAACCTGGCCAGGGCAGTCAGGAAATGCGAGACTGACCGCAGGAAACAGGATAATGTCTCCAATGATCTAAGCTAAAGTCATTTAATGGCCTACCATAGGTCTGGCCATCAGGAGGCGGCAAAGGTTTATTTGGCGGAGAGAGGGATTTCAGATGGACAATGTCAGTAAAAGACGGATTTTGGTAAGAACTTACCTGTAAAATCCATTTCAGCGAAGAAGGAAGGGAGACAGTCATTACTAGTGGGTAGGCGGAGCCCAGATGGGATAGACACCTCAGATTAAAAAGAGTGTTGACCGGCCCCTCCAGCTCGGGCTCCTCCTACTCCAGCTCTCCAGTCGTACACAAGCTAAGGAAGAGCAAATATCACCAGCGGAGCAACATAACCCATTCTGAAGGACTTCAGAGAAAAGACAAGAATACAGGTTATGCATGCAACAGGAAAAAAACCACACAGTTCCAGGTACTACTCACTGAACCTGATCACTGCGATGAGCTGGCAATGCTGGAACAGAGCCTTAGCGTGCCGACCTCAGCCCAGATAATCGCTATCAGAGAAGGGTCACGCCGCATCTGAAAACACAACAACACACTTCTGCCATGGGAGGGAGCTGTGTCTCCCTTCCTTCTTCGCTGAAAAGGATTTTACAGGTAAGTTCTTACCAAAATCAGTCTTTCAGCAGCAGATGAAGGAAGGGAGACACAGTCATTACTAGTGGGACGTCCCAAAGCAGTCCAAAAATAAGGGTGGGCAAAAAACCAAACAGAGGCAGATACCCAACAACCTAAATAAATGCGCAACTAGCGCTAAATACAAGTTCACAAGAACTTTAGACTACAGCCGCCTGCAGGACCCTACGTCCTAAGGCCGCATCAGCGGAAGCACTGACATCCACCTTATAAAATTTTGTAAACGTGAGGACGGAGCGCCAGGTCGCCGCCCGGCAGAGCTGAGCTGCTGAGGCCCCTTGATGAAAGGCCCACGATGAACCCACAGCCCTCGTGGAGTGAGCTCGAATCTTAACCGGGCAAGGTTCGCCTGTAAGTCGGTAAGCCTCTAAAATGGCCGACCGAATCCAACGAGCTATAGAGTCCTTGGAAGCTCGTTGACCACGCTGACGACCTGCTGGAATCACAAACAGAGAGTTCCGACTTCCGAAAATTTTGAGTAATAAACAAATAGAACTTCAAAGCCCGCACCAAATCCAATTTGTGCAAGGCCCGTTCCTTCGCATTCCTCGGCTCCGGGCAGAGCGATGGCACACAATATCCTGGTTAACATGAAATTGTGACACCCCCTTAGGTAGAAAAGTCGCCCCGTGACCGAAGTACTACGCGATCCAGGCGAAACTACAGAAAAGGAGGCGAGCAAGAAAAAGTCGCCAACTCAGAAAACCTTTCTCAAAAAGGTGAGCGCCACTAGAAAGGCAACCTTCCAAGATAGCAAAGAAAGGCTAGCAGAGTCCATAGGCTCAAAAGGCCCATGTTGAAGAGCCTGCAATACAAGATTGAGCCGCCAAGGAGACACAGGCGCCTTCCGCGGCGGAAACTGACGGGTTACTCCGCACAAAAAGGAACGTACGTCCCTACGCGAGGCGGTAGCCTTCCAAAAAGCAAAGACAGGGCAGAAACCTGACCCTTCAGAGTGCTAACTGCCAAACCCTTGTCCAGCCCGTACTGCAAAAGGCCAACAAATTGGGAATGGAAAGAATCCTCGGGTTCCTTGAAGAACCCGAACACCACAAAAAGAAGGCTTCCCAAGACTTGTGATAAATCCTAGTAGTAGCCGGACCTCTGGCAGCTCGCAAAGTGGCAATGACTTTGGCTGAAAATCCTTGACGGTCAATATTTCGGTCTCAAGAGCCACGCCGTCAAACGCAGAGACTTCAGGTCCGGATGACGAACGGGCCCTTGGGTTATCAGGTCCGGGCGAAGAGAAAGTGGAAAAGGAGGCGCTGCCAGAAGCGACACCAGTGTCGAGAACCACGTCCTCCTTGGCCAATCTGGGGCTATCAACGTAGCCGGGATTCTCTCCAGTCTGATCCGACGCAACCCCAGAGGAAGTAAGGATATCGGCGGGAACATTTCATAGATTAGCTTGAATTGGTCCAACGGAGCCACCAGAGCATCCACCGCCACAGCCTTCGGGTCCTTGTACCTGGACATGAAAGTCGGTAACTTGACATTGAACCTGGATGCCATCAAATCCACTTGGGGAGTTCCACAACGGGAGCACAGCAGTGCAAAAAATCTCCGGATGAAAACTCCATTCTCCGGGATCCATCTTCTCGCGACTGAGAAAGTCCGCCGTGATGTTCTGAACTCCTGGAATGTGGATCGCAGAGATGGCTGGCACTCTGGTCTCGGCCCATACTAGGATCCGAGATACCTCCACCATGAGCCTGGAACTCCTTGTCCCGCCTAGATGGTTGATATACGCGACCGCCGTCGCATTGTCTGTCTGCACTCGGACTGGCAGACCGCTTAAAGGGACCGTCCAGTGTTGGAGGCAAAGGAAAATTGCCCTCAATTCCAGGATGTTGATCGGCAGGACAGACTCCTCCGACGACAATACTCCCTGAATCCAGAGATTGTTCCAGATACCTCCCCAGTCCGTCAGGCTGGTATCGGTGGTTATGACCGACCACCTCGGAGGGAGGAAGGACTTCCCCAGGGATAACGCTTCCGGACGTAACCACCATCCTAGAGACTCTCGCACCCTGTGGGAGATGATGACACTGCAATCCAGCGAAGCCTGCGATCGATCCCAACGGCTCAAAATGAGCCTTTGTAGGGCCCTGGAATGAATGGCAAACGGAAGTGCCTCCATGGACGCCACCATCAAACCCAGAAGGCGCATACACCTTCGAAGGGACATCGCTGTCGAAGATTTCATAACCTGTATATGTCGAAGGAGACATGTTTGCTTGTCTGGAGGCAGAGACACCACTGCTCGCACCGTGTCGAAATGCATCCCCAAAAAACAGGATTGACTGCGACGGTTCCAGAGACGACTTCTCCCAATTGACCAGCCACCCGAAGTCCTCCAGAAGCTGAAGGGATAGATTGCGAGCAGTCACCGCCTCCTCCTTTGAGGACGCCACAATCAAAAGGTCGTCCAGGTAGGGAAGAATCGAAACCCCCTGTCTTCGAAGAATTGCCATGAGAGGCGCCAGAATTTTGTAAAAACTCTGGGCGCTGAGGTCAACCCGAATGGCAGAGCCACAAACTGGTAATGGTCCTGACCTATGGCAAAACGAAGGAAGCGTTGGTGGGCCCTTCCGATTGGAAAGTGCAAATAAGCGTCGCGAATGTCGATTGACACCAAAAAATCGTTCTGCGACAGAGCCGGAATTTCCGGACGTGGACATGCCGATTCAATCTTTTGAGATCTAGAATGGGCCGAAATTTGTCCTCTATTTTAGGGACCACAAAGAGGTTAGAATAAAACCCTCTTCCCCGGTCCTCCGGCGGAACCGGCACCACCACACCTTTCTGCAGAAGGGAATCTACCTCCCGCAGTAGAGCGGCAAAAACTCGGGCTCTGACGGAATGCGAGATTGACAAAAAAACTGTCTGGGGGTCGAGAAAGAAACTCTATGAAGTAGCCTGCCGACACAACCTGTGTCACCCAGGCGACCGACATGCGGGAAGCCCAAGTCGGTTTGAATTGGAGTAAACGACCCCCCATTCGAGAGCGCTCGAGTGAGACCCTGGCGTCAGTCCGCCTTAGCGGGCTTTTTTTTTTTTGAAAAGAAGAGGGACGACCCGAACCCCCAGAGGGCTGACCGAATCATCCCCTGGACCGAAATGACCGCCGACAACTACCGGCACTAGTCCTGCCAGACTAAGAAGTCACAGTTCTGCGCTGCGGTAAAGCTGTTTCTTTTGCCTTTGCCTTGGCAAACAGCTCCGTGAGGTCAGATCCAAATAGCTGACCACCTTGTAAGCTAAAGATAGCAAACCCTGCTTGGAAAACCGCGTCCCCGGTCCCTGTCTAAGCCACAGTGCTCTTCTGACTGTGACTGCTGAGGATTGCGCCCTGGATAGCAGTGACGCAGTATCCTCCAACAACTTGAAAAGCCCATCAACCTCGATAGAGGGGATCCATCTTGCCACGCCGTCCGTAGACGGTCCAACCGGCTCAGGGAAGCTTTACAAGTACACATGGATCCTTAGTACTGAATCCATGACCCGCGCCTTGTAGATGGATTTTGCTGCCATCTCCGTTTTTCTGTCCAGCAGTTCCTGCAGACTCGCCTTCCCTTTAACAGGAAGATTTGCTAAGCTGGGATAAAGGGACATCCACTTCAGGAGAAGGAATCCAATTATCAATCAACTCCGTAGAACACGGATATCTGGACACAGGCGCTCCTTCTCCACTGCCCCATTAAGCTCATCCAGTGATGGTAAAGCTGATCGCGACCTATGCGACTCCTGAAACATCCGGGCCGACTTACCAGGACGTCTAGTTACCTCCTCCGGTAACTGTAACGCCCTCATGGTTGTACGGCCCAAAAGAGAGGCAGAGTGTCCCTGCCGATCCTCCTTGTCCGAATCGGACATCTTCGTTACGCGGGAAGGAAGGCACCGGCTTGTGTCGCTTCCTGCCATGAGAGGATCTAGCTGCCACCCAATAACCTAGAAGGTCAGACAGGCCATGAATAGAAACTAGCGAGGGCCTCCATTTTGACACCACTGGAACCTCCGACCGCTGCGCTTGACGCCGTCGAGGTCTGCGTGTCAGATACGCGAGACTGATCCTGTAGCGGATCTGGGAGACATCCGCATCTGACATGTCCTTGCACAGTATATGGCAGGTTAAACCTGTCAGTAACTAGAACAGTGTGTTTCTTAAGAAAAAAAAACGAACGCTGAAGGGTTAAAGCTCTTAAAGAGAGAGCTACCTCAGCTGTCCCCCATTAAGAGTTAACCGCCTAAGAAGGGGTTAAAGTCGCAGACTCCCCACAACCTTGATAATGAAAAGGGTGTGCGAGCCCCAAGTGCCTCTTATAAGGCAGCAGCTGCAGGGCAGCTATGCCACACTAAACAAGAAACGTTCAATGAGATCGCTAAAAAATTGCGCTGTTTTGTATATCGCAATGACCGCCAAAGTCGTTAAGGAGATCAGTAATCGCCCAGATTGGCAGCTACTAGCGACATTAAAAAGGATCACACAAACGATCGCTATTAGTATGCATTGTTATCGGGATCGTTAGTGGGAACGTATAGTGGCAGTAACTTTAATGTCGCAGGCTCCCCACAACCTCTTTAATGAAAAGGGTGTGCGAGCCCCCTTATGGGATAACAGCTGCAGGAACAGCGCAGTCTGCCACTCATTTGTGCCTCAGAAAGGCGCCTGCGCTGTGGGGGTGGAGGGGGTTAAGCTTCTGCCCTGACGGTAGAAGCGACTCACCCAGCTGGTCACGGTGTAGCGTCTTGCCGGGAGGGGAGGAGAGCGATGAGCCCGAGGAAGCTTTCTCCCTGCTTCAGCAATGGCCGCCGCGCTGTGCCTCCGATGTGCTCCATGAGAGAAGCCGGAAAAGGAGACAGCAGTAAAGCGCGCGCTCAGAGTGCCGCGAAAAATTCAAATAAAAGGCGCGCAACTCCTCTCTCCCCCGCTCCTATGTCCTGCAGGCATCTACCTGCGGACAAAAAACACCAGTCACCGACATGTATACATGTAACAGCGACTGCCGCAGCAGTCGCTGAAGCACTCAAAACACATTAAATTGTTGAGTACTCACCCAGCTGAGCGCCACAGGGACCCCCAGGGATTTGTGGCGCTATGCCCATCGCAGTGACCCCAGCAGCGCGGTTTGCGTCCCCGCCAGGGAAGCCATCCTCATCCCCCCGGGCCGGCAGGGTTCTGCAGGGACCACCATACAGGGTAGTACAGATCCGCCAAGGGAGAGGTGGGGATCCAGCAGCGCTGAGACCCCTGAGACCTCTAGACCACTTCAGGTGATCCAAGTCTCTTGTCCGATGAAAAAAAAAAATCTTCTGAGGAGCTACTTCCAGCAGCGACTATCCTCTGAGACCTCAAATTTTAGACTGGAGAGCTGGAGTAGGAGGAGCCCGAGCTGGAGGGGCCGGTCAACACTCTTTTTAATCTGAGGTGTCTATCCCATCTGGGCTCCGCCTACCCACTAGTAATGACTGTCTCCCTTCCTTCATCTGCTGCTGAAATCAGAGGTTTGCCAAAACCCTTGTGAGTGCGTTCGGTGTGATCCGGGCTAGGACCGGGTTCATCGTGCACTTTCATAACTTAGTAAGCGCATCAATGAGACAATTTAGTGAGTACTGGTCTACAGCACATCAGGCCTATTGTGAGTCGAGTTCGCTGCACACCTCTGGATGAGGGGGAAGCGTAAAACAGCATCTGAGGAAGCAGGGACATGAGAGAGTTTTGGACATGAATTGAGGAGCTTTTTTTATTTTTTTTTGGAAGAACTACTGTCGCAGTCCAGCCCCTGCCCCAAGGGGGACTCTCGTGAGGCGAAAGGATCCATAGTCTAGGCCAGAGAAGTCATGCACTCCCCCAGCGGCGCAGCCATCAAGGCGGACTAGGCCCACATGAATCTGCATTAGCAGGGTTCCTGTACACATGAGGCGTCGCAGGCTGCCCAAATGCCTATGCGGTATGATTTGATCGCTGCATACTGTTTTAGGCCACTGACCCTCTCCTATGGAGAGCTTGTGTAAGGCATACACCATGTCATATGTTGTATCTGATTTGATATACAGGGAAGAGGTGAAGCACTGTGCACCAGCTTCCAGGATCCGAGTCCGTGCCCGGTGGTTGAAATTCGCCTGTGTCTTCCCACAGTCACAATGCGTATGTGAGGGCTGATTGCCTCCCCCTGCCTGTATGAGACAGGTGCGGAAGGGGAGGAGCCCGAGAACAAGATCGCACTTCTCGTTAGGAACTTGCTCAGAGCGAGAGGCATCATAAGCAGCGGGCGGAGCCGCCGGGTGGGCAGAGCTTGGCCTATTCCGGCCTTCCGCCCTCAGAAGCCGGGAACTAGAGGCTGCGGCCACGCCGGTGGTCGGCGGTGACGACGCGGCGATGACCGCTGCAGCTGGCGGAGTGACGGGCGCAGCCAGCGACTGTGCGCCATGTCCTGGCAACCGCGGCGGCAGCAGAGGGGATGGCCGCGGTGTAATAACAGTCGCGGCGGTAATGGGCTGCGGGGAGCCTGAGGTAGCGGTTGCCGTGTTCTGGCAACCGCGGATGCCGCGCAGGGATTGAGCGTATATACTCCCGTGGGGCCCGGAACGACCGCCAACCAACACTGAACCCCGGGGAGGGAGGGAAGGAGCCCTCTCCCCCGCTGCTGTACTCACTCAGGCAGTGTTCCTCTGTGAAGTAGCCAAGTCGGGAGTGCTGCATGGCCACAAGAGGAGGATCTGGTCTGCTCCTTACATCCTCAATCCACCAACCCTTTGATAGGGAGGTGGAGAGGGCTCGTTTGCCTCCAGGCACCAGCCGCTTTCAGACAGTGGTGATGCAGTGGGGTCACATAAAGGCCGCAAGGAAGCCACTGAATTAGCCTCAGTGGGAAGCAGTGTAGGCTGTCCGGGAACAGTAGTGGACTGAAGGCCTGGCTCCGAAAGGGGGTACGTGGGGGCGACACCCCATGTTCCCGTCTGTTGTTGGTGGTGGGAGAGCGGACCCATTAAAGGATCCGTCGCCCCTGAGGAGAGCCATGGCAGACACACACACGGGTTGCAGGAGGGGGTACGGGGAGGCGACACTCCGCGTTCCCGCCTGTTGAAGATTTTGGGAGATCGGGACCTTGAAAGGCCCCGTCGCCCGTCCAATCCGTTTGTAAAAAGGTAAAAAATAAAAAGATAAAATAACAAAGATGGGGTCTGAAGCCAGACCCTAGTGCCTCCTAAAGACACAAAGTAAGAACTGGTTCAGGATGGAGCCAGCACAGGGTGTATACTGCAGAAGGAGCAGTTAACTTCTTTGATGTATTTGCTTAGTGTCCTCCTAGTGGCAGCAGCATAACACCCATGGTCTGTGTCCCCCAATGAGGCGAAGGAGAAACAGGCCTTATTCACGCAAAAAGAAAAGCAACTATAGAAATGGTGGTCATTCAACATATCACAATGCAGTATTGGTAGAGTAAGGCAGTCATGAGAGTGCTTTATAACTGCTCCTGAATTTCTTTTTCAGACTGCACAGCGCTTAATGAGTACGCTGTTGTGAACAGCAAACATGGCATAGTTGCTGCCCATTTTTGAACCCAGTGATCATGTACTCTGCCCTGCCAGTGACTGCTGTCACAACAGAGAGCCAATTTCCTCTATAACTTGGACTTTAATAGATGCACCAGTTTCTGTGAAAAAAAATAAAAACTGAAATCTTACCTACAGAATATATATCAAAACAAGCAAAACAAGGAACCCACTCAATTCCAGACATGTGGTCAGTTTTCCAGTCATGTGGCCAGCGTATGGCGCAGTGAACAGTGAGCGCACTGTAATCACCCCACTGTTTCCTGACTGCCAGCGCTGAATAACAGGTCCACCGAGAAGCAGTGGGGAGTGATTACAGTGCACTCACTGTGTAGTTAGTGTAGTAAAATCATGCAAAAGTATCTTATCATTTAGGACCTAACACTTTGGTTGATAAACTTAACTCTAAGGGCCCCGTCTCACATAGCGAGATCGCTAGCGAGATCGCAGCTGAGTCACAAGTTTTATGACGCAACAGCGATCTCAGCAGCGATCTCGCTATGTCTGACACGTACCAGCGATCAGGCCCCTGCTGTGAATCGCTGGTCGTATCAGAAATGCCTGGACTTTTTTTTTGATCGCTGGACTCCCGCTGGCCAGCACGCATCGCTGCGTGTGGCAGGCAGAAGACCAGCGATCAGCTGGTAACTAAGGTAGACATCGGTTTCCAGGCGCGGGGCTGTGCCTTGAAACCCGATGTGTACGTTGGATACCAGCGCGCTGCTGCAGGGGAGCTGGTAACCAAGGTACACATCGTGTTTCCAGGCACCGCACAGCACCTGGAAACCCGATGTGTACCTTGGTTACCAGCTCCCTGCATCAGTGGGCTGGTATCCAACGTACACTGCGGGTTACTAAGCGACGTTACCCGCAGTGTCGCTGTCCTGATCGCTGCCTGAGCTGCCTGTTTGGCAGCTCAGCAGCGATCATGTAGCGACACACCAGCGATCCTGACAAGTTCATATCTTTGTCGGGATCGCTGGTGCGTCGCTATGTGAGACGGGCCCTATGTTTAAGTCTGTAACAACCAGAGTCTTAGGTCGTAAATGACAAGATACTTTTCCATGATTTTACGTTAATGGTGGTTTAAAGCGAACCTTAAAAACAAATAAAAAAACATCTGCCAGTAGGATTATAGATTCCACTACTAATATGTTAATGTAGCACTTTCAAAGACAAGTCCTTTACATGGCTGGTCTGTTCCTCCGTTTCTGAGAAATCGGTGTTTGAATTGATTTATATGACTCTGTAGCTCTGAAGCCTCAGTCACTCCAGCTCTATTCCCCACCCAGTGTCGCCTCAGTCTGGTTGACCGATTGCTCCTTTGCTTGAAATCACACATTATAAACGTTGTCACTCAAGTAGGAGTAAGTGGCGCTGGGTTGGGAATGGAGCTGCGGTGACTGAGGTGTCAGATCTTCAGCTTCATTGGCAAATCAATGGAAAGTCTGGCCATGTAAAGGTACTGCTGGACTTGTCTTTCTTTTTTTAATCAAAACCATTTTTATTATGACAATCACAATTTCACAGCAATACATATTACAATTTTATTGTAAACCAATTAACAAAACCTTCTACCACCTACCCCCCCCCCAATTAAACTCTTCCACCAAACACCCCCCTTCCCATTGTCTGGTATGTCTTCTTTTCCTATGTGTTTGTTTCAGAAATATTCACTAATGCATTCATTCCTCAGATTATATAATTCCTATGCCCTTCTATAACCTACTCTAACATAAATGTATTAAATATCACATCCCCAGCGAGAGTCTCAAACAGCTCGGGTACATTTGACCTATTTTCCCCATTGTTCCCCAAATTTCTTAACAGCACCTCTCTTAATATCTATCTTTTTCTCCATTAGAATGGTGTTATTCAATCTGTTCAATCCCAGACGGACTGCACGAGAGCCATTGCCTAGCGATACACTTCCTTGTATGATACAAAATTTTGCCTATTCCCAATTGAATGGATGCATTAATACCACAATCCCCCAGAAATCCCAGGAAACACATTCTCGGTTTCATGTCCAAATGTACATTAAACACCTCTTTGACCAATTTATCCACATCCTCCCATAGCCCTCCAAGCTTGGGGCATGACCAAAACATATGTAATAGGTCAGCTTCTTCTCTACTACATCTCGGGCATTCATCTTCACTTCTCAACTTCATTTTTTTCATCATCTTTGGTGTCCTGTAAGCCCTATGAATAAGGAACAACTGGGATCTTCTCTGCGCTGTGTTTATTGATAATTTACCTGTAGCTTCCAATATGTCTTACTCTTCAGACGATATCTGTCCCACCTCCCATTCCCACCGGGACCTAGTGAGTGCCATAGGGTCTCCCAAAAATGTACTCAATAGACATTGATATATTAAAGAAATCAACCCTTTCGTCCTTTTTGCTTTGACAACATGGTCCAGTAACTCGGTGGATACTCTAATCCGTGTTATATTATCCTGGGCCCTCAAGGCATGCCGCAATTGTAAATACTTATAGAATTCTGAATTTTTTTATCTGATAAGTTTGTTTTAAATGGTCAAAGGAACAAATATTCCCCCCCCCATTATATACCTGATGCAAATATCGCTGGACTTGTCTTTGAAAGAGCTACATGTGCTTAGAAACAGTTTGGGTGGAGTGATGAAATCCTGCTGATAGATTCCCTTTAACCCCTGAATGAACAGCACTGTACATATATGGCGCTCGTTGGCAAAGGATGAATGGAGAGGGCTAAGGAGCCAAGTGTGCTCCACTCTCAGCAGGTGATGGCTTTGTGATTCAGCCATCATCTACCTCTTAGATCCGAGAGTGGAGCTCTGCCCGTGGCTGTTAAAGTACTAAAATGTTGCTGTCATTCTCTGACAGCAGAATCTACAGTGCATGTCCTGGGTGGTGCACTGTTCTAACTGCTCATCGGTTACCATTGGGTGCATTTGGGTTGCTATGATAACTAGTAGTCTGCTGAAGATCCTCCCGTGAATGCCAGCTTATGGCTGGATTTCATAGGAGACCCCTGAGGGGACTAACAATACAGCTACAGCACAAACCATACATTGCATTGTATGCAATTTGGTGGACTGCAGTGGTCACTTAAAATCAATCCACAGCACAACAAAGTGGGGCAGTGTATATACCAGTGCTCTGCATACTGAGGCACCCCTAGTTATTGGTGACACTCAGCGGAGGAGACAGATTTCATCTACATTACTGCCAATCTTAGAGTCCTATATGCCAGCCGCAATTTCTGGTATAACATAATATACCTTTTTTATAGAAATCAAGAAAATGGAAATTGAGCAGCATTTTTTTCAGCACGGCCTGTGAGTACAGATGATGGTGAGGGTGAGAATTTGGTAGGAGAAGTCAGCTACACAAGTAGTTTTTAAAAAGTAAAATGCATGCTGCTAATTGGTCATTTACTGTAAGTGTAATTGTATGTTAGAAAACAATATACCTGTATCGCCCCTGTCCAGGAGAACTAGAGAACCTGAGGAGCCCTCAAGTAAACCACACAGGCACTCCAGTGTTTCAGCAGCGGCCAAGTTAATTTCATCCAGCAAAATCCACTCTCCTTTCTTCACAGCCTGAGCTAAAGTACCCTGTGGTAAAACAGGAGAATATCATATGACAGAAAAAAACAGCTTTTGGGCTTTCAGGAATTTTTGTTTTCTTTGACTCAACATTTTTTCCCACTAATCAATACCGTCTTTGGAGACAAGGAGGTCTACAAGACAAGAGTGAGAGGGAAAAATATGTCATCAATTGTGGCTGTGGCCTCCAATATGTGGGGAGGACTACACAAACGGTCCGAACCCGATTGAATGGCCACAGGCACAATGCTAAAGTCGGTCTTCTTACTCACAGTCTATCAAGACATCACAGTCTATCAAGACATGAAAAAGAATTCAGTATGACCCTGACACCGGTTGAGCAGATTCCTGGAGATGTTTCTGATAGGGTACAACAGTTAAATAAGAAAGAGGCCTTCTGGATATACAGATTGAGGACTCTGTATCCAGAAGGCCTCAACGATAAGTTAGAAAATAAATAGTACTGTTGTTTTAAGTTTGAAAAGATCCTTTTATTCACTACCGATCCTTTGTTGGTTCGCTGGGAATTCTCCTTAAGAATATGATCATATGTCATTTTTGATGAGATGTTTCTTCTAGTATACGATAATGATTTGTGTGAAACCAATGGCTAGAAATCCCATTGTAAGAAACTAAGCATCCAGACCATACCTGTGGGTGGCTCTGTAGAGTAAATATGTTAAGTACGATAAAGATATAAGAAGATGAATGCATGAGTTCTAGTCCTGAAAGGTATCAGTCAATCTAATGATTATTATTACGGGTTGGAAAAAGTTTTGTCTCATCAGAGATATATCAAATAAGATAATAAGCAAAATCTTAAATATTGATGCTAAAAGACAAATAATTTATTATTTTTAGTGGAGCCTCTACATATCAGCTACACCCACATATGACTGTTTATTTATTATTATTTTCTGTATATGAGATGTAGTTGTAACATATATTGCATGGGTCCTTATTCTGCGTATATAATGGCTCCCTTGAGCCTAAACATATTGATGGGGCCTTTACATTAATATCTATATACATGCAATTTACGAACATTATGTATACATCTGTATGTTGTATCAATCACTTCTATTGCATATGATCTCCCCTTGAGTCTTATAACTCTCTCCTTCCTTTATGGGGGTGCTCCCTTCCCCCTTTCTAAATACTTCATATATATATTTGAACGCTCAAATAAAAATTAAAATTATATGAACTTATTATTATTCATCGTCCTCTGATCCACTTAAGAAGCTGTGATTATGTCTATTATGGTTTTTATGAAGTTTGGTCCTCATTATTTGAGCAGTTCGAACAATCCATGTAACAACTATGTAGGTGTACTGTATAGCTTTTTACCCTTTGATGGGATCGAACTTGTGCTACCGTGAATATGTGTGCCCCAGTTGTTTGAGGTTTTGTTATCCATCTGTCCTCAATTTTCACCTTTGTGTTTTGGCTTGTCTCTGATGGGTCCTTCACTGACGAAGGTCTTACCCACGTGTGCATCTGAACTAAGTTGCCATACAATAAGTTGCTATATACTATATGGCTGTCAAATCTTTGTTGCCAGGCTACTAAGACGCCTTTATCTATGACTGCGCATGTGCCGTACTGTTCATAGGAGGTTATGTCCCCTTACTTGGGTTGCCTCCAGAAGCCCTTTTGTGCCTTATGAGCTTGCTCTGATGGTACTCTATACGACCGATTTATTCTCTTGACTGATTGTGTACTCTTGTGAGCGCTACATTTGTGCTATTATATATTGCGTGGCCACCTTGATTAGGTTACCAGGCAACAAGGACGTCCTTCTCTATGTTTGCGCAGCGTCTTTTCTATTATTTTTTGCTCGCATTTTTTTGGGTACCTTCCCTTTATGGACTATGTCGTCCCCGCCACATCTATGGTGCTCTTTGATATGTACTTCGCCGCTGCCTGGACTGGGTTGTCAGGCAACAAAGACGCCGTTTGTGCGCATGCACTGTACTATTATTAGTGTGTCAAAATCGCTTCCGACTGAGAGCTTGGAGAAACCTCCCACATACGGACCACCCCACCTCTGTCACACCTGTTATGTCCGTTCTCTTAATATTTCTCTTTCCTATAAATAGGTTGTAATCTGAAGTTTATACATACCTACCTTGATAGGTATTGGTACTCTATATGCCGCTTTCTTGGGGGATACCTACTCATTTTTTGGTATATTATGATCTGCTTTCCCTCACTTTGCTAATTTGTCATTTGGTTTTACCCTGCTCCCTTTGGGACCTTTCTAGGTTTTTACAATTTGGATATGCAGGTTATCTATTTACCAGCAGGGATTTGATGTTTTCAGGGAACCTATGTCTATATTTTAGGGAATGCATTGTTAGAGGGAATTTATATTTCTTTTCCTCTTGTCTTCCCCCATGTACTTAATGATGATGAGAACATGAGTTTATAAAACACAGTTGGTTTTGTGCTAGTGTGTTACTCTGTATTATATTGTATAATGACAGGCATACGAGTACTTTGAGTATTTTACTCTATTTTCTTCTATACACTATGAGTGTTTTTTAATTGTTTTTAAAGAGGTGTGTTTTCCTTTTTGTACTTCAATAAACTTTATATATATTTTTGTAAACTTTATTTGATTCTTTGGTGATCCTCATTTATATGCATGTGTCTTATTCTTTGTGTTTTGTGCTAGTTGTCCACATGCAAGGAGTGATCCCAATTCAATTAATATTTGAGGTGGTGCCCGCTTACTCTTACTGTTTAAAAGACAAATAATTTTAATCAAAAAATTAAAAAAAATTATTTTAAAAATACAACACATTTTTAATGAATATGGAATGAAAAAAACATAGAAAATGAGGTTTAAAGTAATATAGACTCCATTTACAACTAGCCTCCGAATAGTTTGGAGAGGTGCGCATGTGTTCTTTCAGAATTGATGATAATTGATTGAAGGGTTGGATCCCCTTTTTTTTTTTTTCCTTTTCCTCTTATATAAATGTGTCTATTAAAGATATATATGATTTTACCTGATGAAGGCTAATTTTATGTATAGCCGAAACGCGTTGTGCTTGTATGTATTATAATAAATTGGATATTCCTTGAAATATTCGGAGTAATTAATGAATCAGCCGGAAGCGCTCCTGGACACACTGGAAATTTTTTTTTTCTGTTTTCCCACAAATGTAACAGTACACTTTCATTTGTACCGCACAGGGAGCGCCATAAGAAAGTGAGGCAATAAAAGTTATTCTATTCACACTATGGTAATACAAAATTACAACTGGTCATGCAAAATAAAAAAAAAATCAAGCCCTTCTATTCTGTAGCTTGCAAAAACCTTTGCTCACAAGAACCCATTCAGATGTTTGTTTTTCTTGTACGAGTTCTGTTTTTTTTCTTACATAAACTGTACTAGACACAAATTCTATGGGGCTGTGCACAAGTTCGTTTTTTTTTCTTTTGCCGACCAAGGGCCAGTGCAAAAAATTGGGGAGACATGTCCTCTATTGAATTAAAATATAATAAATTACATAACAGCCTGATTTAAACAATAGGTCATTTTCGGATGACACATTCCCATTAAAAGACAGCTGTAACAAAATTAGGTTATTGCTGTGTCCACCAATGAACAAAACGATCTTTTGCCTAGTAGTAAAAATGTTCACGCCCATGTCATTGGCAAACTCAGATGGTGACCATGGGACCGTTAAAAAGCCTAGGGCTGACTTTGATTAAGAGCTTGATCTGACAGTTACTAGAAACGGAGAGGGAAGAAGCTCGGGTAACCTCTGCTAGACCTCATTCAGACCTCAGTTTTAGTGGTGTATGAAAAAAATGGACAGAGTTTCATCAATGATTTTCATCAATTTCACCAGATTGTCATCAGGTTTTTGCGATGCGGAAAAAAAAAAAAAAAGTTTCTCTACCTTCCCCTATAAGTCAGTGAAAACGGATGGCATCCGAGTACTGTCAGATTTTTTCACTGACCCATAGACTTGCATTGCAGATTCTGATCTGACACTTGGATCAATATCAAACATGTCTCTTCGATTTTTTAAGGACCACTAGGGCCGAGGACACAAAAATGATTAAGGTGTGAACAGCCCCATATGCTATCATATATGTTGTAGGTACTAGTACTATCCGTAGAAAAGAAGACTAGAAAACGATTGGTTTCATTAATTAACATTTGCAAGAACCTTCTTATTTTCTAGGAGAACCCATTAAAATCTGCCTCAGATAAAGAAAAAATATTTCAGATTTGTAAATTTCTAAAAAGCTTTATGTGCTAACATATTACACATGTCATGCTATGTACTCAACTTAAAGCAAATGCTGACATTAGAACTTTGCATAGTAATCATTTATTGAAATATAAATTATGTTTACTACAAAGAAATATACCTCTACAAATGCAAAAAGTACAGCGTTCTCAGTCATCCTCATTTGCTGCTGGGCTTGATTAAGACGCAGAGAAAAGGCTTCCCATTTTTCTTTTAATAAAAATTCTAATAAGAAGAAAAAGTAGATAAGGTAAGAAGAATGATATAAATCTGAACGAATATGAGAAGAGAAAGATGGTCACATGGCATCATGTCCAAGCCTTTCTGTGCCAACTCACCAGTGTCTCCAGCCTGAACCTTAGCCATGGCGTTTTTCAGAACATGTTGCATTAATTTAAGGAGATCCTGCCACCTCTTCTTTTTATAACAAGTGTTAATGTGGCCCAAAAATACTGTGTTTTGTTTCCTTGAAAACGTTTGTGTAAAAAGCCCCTCAAAGCCTTCACGTAAAGGCAACCATATTAGTTTGTGGTCCACAGGCTTGTACCTAAAATCAGGAGATTTATTTAAAAAAAATTAGAGAATAGTCATTTCACTAAGCATTAGCCATTTTGAAAGGTAAAAAATTAATTGTAATTTTAACGTAAATATTTATCTTTGGATACCCTTGTTTGTAAGAGAAAAGCAGACTACTGTCAGTAAGCGTGTGGACTACTGAAGGAGACCCACACAAGCAGATTAATGTCCAAAAAGTGGACAGTGACCTCAAAGGGAACTGGTCACGTGAAAAAACTCTATTAACCTGCAGATATGGGGTTAACCGGTAGGTTGATAGTGTTCTGGACCTGCCCGACGCCGCTACATAAAAGGCCCGCTGCCAGAAAGAAGTTAACTTTATTCCTTGGGGCAACCTCGCTCTTTCAGTCACGGGTGTGGCAGTAGCACGGTTGTAGTCACCGCTCTCTGCATCCACACATCTGTTTATGTTTGTGAGTCTCCTGTCCAATTTTTTTTTTTTTTTTTAAATATTCGGACAACACATGAACATCTAGTCCACAGGCCTTTTCACTAAGCTAAAACTGATTAACCTATTGCCAGCCGGTGGGGTGTATACTGCAGAGGAGCTAACTTTTTTGTGCATAGTGTCAGCCTCCTAGTGGCAGCAGCATACACCCATGATTCCTGTGTCCCCAATGAGGCGAGAGAGAAAGGTTAAATTGCAAACCCAACTTGCCTACTCAAGAGAATGAGCCTGCGAAAAAGCAGACAGCATATGGATATGAGAGTTAAATCTCAATCTCAGTACTGTTAGTTTTTCATGACAGATACCCCTTTGAAAAAGCGGATAAGCGCGTCAGGAGCTGCAAGGAGGGTACAAGTGGTTGTGACCACAATGGGTGGATAGGTTTGCACTCTATTCTATTGCATTTTTCACTATCTTGTTGCTGCCTACAGCCCTGTTGCAGAGATTTTTTTCACCCTGCCCCCTTTAGTCATACTCTGACTTCTATCCCCTTTTTTGCCTATCTTCATGTCTCCTCCACAGTGCTCTAAATTGTTATTGTGTATTTTCTGTCTGCTATCATTTTAATATATTTCAATAAAATTTATCTGACTTGCATTATCGTTTGATGTATTTCTACTTGCTCCGTTCTGTTCTCAGTTTTTCATGACTGGTTGCAAGAAAAAAACAGGCAGTATTTTTTTTTTCTGTGCTAGAAGTATTATATATGAATGGTAAAGGATACACAGACCAAAATTGGATGAAAATCTGATCCAGCAGACTGGTCAAAAAAGTCAGTTTTACACACACACATACAAGGATGACACAACTATTTCAAAACTTAGACAAGGAACACAAACCAAAAGTATTGCATACCTCTCACATGTAAAGCGCCATGGAATAAATGGCGCTATAAAAATGAATAATATCACTTTTTCTCACCCCAAAGTTTGAAGTTATTGCTAACAGAAAAATCAGCGATTAAAAAGTGAATCTGTCAGGAGGATCAACACAAATAAGCCATTAAGATTTATGGGCTGGACATAAATTTCCTTGAAAATCAGCCTCTAAAACGTTACTAATGTGAGACGTGTAATGACTGAAAATCTGCTCTCCTGATGTCTCACACTGGTAACGCCCTCTCTCTGGAGGCAGATTTTCAGGGAGATCAGTATCTGGCCCATAGATCTTAACAGCTCATTTACATATTTAGAAAAATAGGGATTTTTGTGTACTCACAGTAAAATCCTTTACTCCGAGACGCTCATTGGGAGACACAAACCATGGGTGTTATGCTGCTGCCACTAGGAGGACACTAAGCTAATACACAAAGAAGATTGGCTCCTCCTCCGCAGTATACACCCTCTGCTGGCTCCAGCCTGAACCAGTTCGGTGCAAAAGCAGTAGGAGAGATCAACATCATATCAAGGTACGATCATTCACATAATATCAGTGATCCCCCACATCGGCTGAAAGAGACAAACAGAAGTCGTTAGACTAAAAAGGGTGGGTGCTGTGTCTCCCAATGAGCGTCTCGAAGAAAAGGATTTTACGGTGAGTACACAAAAATCCCTATTTCTCCTTCGCCTCATTGGGAGACACAAACCATGGGACGTCCTAAAGCAGTCCATGGGTGGGAAAACAGCACGACAGCCGAAATCTTAATATACGCAGCGAATAATCTGGTGTACAGATGCGCTGCTGTCGATTGCAGAAGATATCTGCTTAAGGGTAGCCTTGCAAAGGCTTAAGTGTAATGGTAAATTAACGTGAGAAGACTGGACCAAGTTGCAGCCCTGCAACCTTACTGTATCGACGTCCGGGACAGAATGACCCAGGACGCCTGTACTGATGTAGTGGAGATTACTCTGAGGTTCGCAGGGATAGGAGACCTCAGAATCGGAAAGCTTCTTAAATTGGAGAGCAGATATATCTGGCTACTGCAGGTTTTTTTTTTGTTTTTTTTTTTTTAAAAAAGGCAGGTAGGCCTTTCCTGTATCGCTCTGGAAACATAGAGAGAAAAACCTATTTGGAGAAAGGCGCTGTTCTGGAAGTGTTTGTTACAGCCACCAGAAAGGAAGCTTTACAAGAAGGAAGAATGATAGATACATCTTACAGGAGTTTGAAGAAGACCAGTTGTAAAGCACCTGGGATCAGAAGAAAACAGGGTGGATAGCATTGAGAGCAAACAGTGCCAGGCTTGAATGGAAACCTTTTGGAGGGACTCCAATATGTACGAAATGGCAAACACAAGTGGAAAACAACCGTGGTTGTTAAAACCACCAAGGGAACAAAGCTTTCTCGGATATGATGGAAAATACGCCTGAGAGTAAATTTCTGGACATTGACGATAACGGTAAAAGCTACATGTGGCGGTCAATGCTCAGGTCATTAAGCCCAGCCCACTGGAGTCCTGGCGCTCTGGAAAAAGAAGATCTGGACAGTTTGGTAACCGCAGAGGTAGGGGTCTAGATGCACTAGAACCACGTACCACGCTCGTCGTATGCAAACTAGTGCGACAAAGGAAGAACAGTGGGATTCCCTCCGCCTTGAAGTTCTGGAAGACACTTGGATTAGCAGAAGAGACGGAGAAAAAGGAATAGAAGCGAAACTGATGGCACAGAAGCACCTGGTCATCTGACCCGAGAACAATTGGGTCACAGAACGGATCTAGAAATGCCGGTACTTTGGCGCTTAGCGTAGAGGCCATTGAGGTCTATATGCAGCGTTACCCAGCATTGCCAACCGTGCTAAAAGGCTGCCAGGGAAATCCTGGGATCAGGCCCTGGCGGCTGAGAAAAAAAACGTACGCCCAATGTTCTACCCATAGAACGTGAGCTGCCGACAAAAAAGGTAAATGGTTTGTATCGGCCTTTAGCAGACTGCGAGCTACGTCAAGCATAGCTCCTGTGGTTCGTGAGCCCTCCTGTCCACAGATGTATGCCACAGCCGTGGTGTGGACAGATTGGATCCGGGGGAAATGACAATCGGAAGCAGGCAGAAATTGGATGACTAGTCTAATTGCCCGGATCTCAAGAAAATTGATCAGGAGACCTGATCCCCAAAAGGTAAGCGTCCCTGGACCGTGTGGAGGCAGGGAAGCACCCTCCAACCTAGGAGACCGGCGTCAGTGGTCAACACTAGCGCGGAAACAGGAAGAAAGTATTTTCTCTGAATTATTAAGGACAACGTCTACTACCTCAGAGACCATCAGATCCAGAGGAACTAGCGAAAAAACAGCGGTCCAGAGAGGATGGATATCCGTCCCACGCTGGTAGCAATGTCTGCTACCGACGATGGAGACGAAAACAAGGGAATGGTACTGATGGATTGTCGGCACCATTTTTTATTTTATTTAATTATCCACACTGGGCAAGTGTCCAGGCTTGAAACGAGGATCCTCTGAGATGGGATGAAAAAAGGAATTGCGCAAGTCCTCTAACCGACCTAGGCGAGTGAGAGTCCACGGTGATGCTGACCCTGTCTGCACAGGCTTGAACGTGCGGACTCTTGAAAAGGAGGTCGCCTGGGTAAAGTGGAATCACTATGCCCCGAGAACACAGGATAGACATAACGACTGCCATGACGTTGGAGAACAGCCTTCTGTGGTGAAGAAGCGGGGAAAAACCTTGTCGGGTTGGGAAGGACTGGAATGAGAGGTGATAACGTAGGGAAAAAAACATCTTGAAGAGCCGCACCCTGACAAACTTGTTTGACAGATTTACTTCTAGTATGGGACGTATGGTTCCGTCCTCGAACAGGTTTGGGAAAGACAGTTCGAACCTGTCTGTGTGTGTGTGGGAACGTGAGAATGGATCCATAGAAGCGGAGTACATGAAAAAAAGGCCTAATAAGGTTGGGCCGCCTGTTCCCTTTTGTCCTAGAAGACGGGATCGGAGAAACGAGTTGGCGGGAGAGAAACAGGAATTGCATGTCCGTATCTGGAAACCAGCAGATTTCAGACCATGGTCGAGAATACCCGCCAGCCGGACCTGGTAAAGCAGGAGTAGCTGAATGCCTACCCTGTTCGAGTCTTCCAGATACTGCAATACTGAGAAAGTTGTGGGAAGGAGTACCTTCGAGATTGGACCGTGAGGGTCTGCGTTCCCAGGAATGGAAGAGCTTAGGGAAGATAGAGACTTCTTCGAGGGGAAACTGCCCGCCACCCTCGGAGCCATAGGGCTCTGCTGATGATAATGGCGTTGGAGCTATAAGAGCGTCGTCGTCCACTGTATCTAGGGATGTATGTACCCATAATCCCTGACCCAGGCTATTTGGTAATCCAGACTAATCACCCAGTGAGGTAAGCTATTGTCTTGATTGATCTTGGCTAGGGCCCTAGACCGAAGATCATGCTGTGGTCACCTAGGTGACATTGAGAGAAGGGAAAAGAGTTGTCCCGGAAAACTCAAAAGACTGACCGCGGCCCAATTGGACGGACAGTGGGGATTTTAATTAACAAGCCGTCAGTCAAAGACAGTAGAGGTTAATAAGCGAGCTGTATATATATAGGATCCTTTGTTGGAGACTCCGTCCACTCTATTTTTAGAATGTGGACAAAAGGGCACCGTGATTAAATGGTTTTAGCTCCGAGAATCATTTATTCGGCAACTACTATATCTCTGACCTACGTCACCAATTCAGGGGGGTTGGTAAAAAACCCTGTGAAGACGTTAGATCCCTTTGAAGGTCTCAGCGAGGTAAAGACTAATTTTTATATTGTACGGCTCGCAGAGCTCTGTTAACCGGTTCGATGAGGGCCTCTAAGGATTCCTGATAGTCAGGCGAATCCGGATATACCCACATGAGACTCATATTTTGAGTCATGTTTGCTGCAAACCCCAGGAACGGGGAGCTGGGAACTGAACATTCGTACCCCAAGAAAAAACAGCAGGATGCATGCCATGGCATTCCCTGCTGCTGTCAGTCCCTGTCTGAAGACTCGAAGGACAGAGGGGGCCTTCATAGGTAAAACTGAAGCCAGAGACATTGCCCATTCGTTGGACTCCTGTGAGAAAATGCAAACTGCACAGATTAAAGTGTAGAGTCGCCGCGGTAAAGGGACATTACACGTAACACACAGTGTCAGCGTGCGTTCTATCAGTCAGTGCTCCCAGGTCATATGTCCGGCACGGCCAGAGACGGCAGATTGCCTAGCGTTGACAGACAAATAACGTAGATCCCAGTAGATTGCAAACCACTCACAAACCGCAATGATTATCTCCTCAATCCACCATACCTTTAATAGTAGGGTGGAGAGGGCATGTTAGCCTCCAGTCAACATCCGCACTGATTATCTCCTCAATCCACCATCCCTTTGATAGGGAGGTGGAGAGATTTTGTTAGTCTCCAGTCACCATTCACTTTTGAACAGTGGTGACATAGTGAGGGCGCACGGGCGTCGCATGGAGTCTGAGACGCAGGGGCTCCCAGACTCATGAAGGGGCGCAGGCCACACAGAAAAACAAAAAAACGGAACCGTGCCTTCACAATAGTGAGGTATCTCATGAAGCACACACGGCATACACAACTGTGTGTTTGTCAGTCCTCTTAGAGCTCTTGGATTGTGACATTATGCAATTAAGCTAGCCTGTAGACTGCTGCAGGGAAGGGGTTAAGCTATTTATAAGCTTACCCCGTGTTCCCGTGTTTGTGCCTACCAGGAAAAAAATCATATGTCTCGGGTCCTGCTTGAGGGGAGACATGGCGGCCGAGAGTAAATTCAGGCCGCACAGAATGCGGAGCTGTGCATACGCGGAAGCGAGGGGCTGCATGAGGCACACGAGGCATATATGACTGTGTGCATTTTTATCGGCTTTGTCGGAGCTATTGATAGCAACATTAAGCTATCAGAGGAGTCTATGAGGCTGCTGCGGGGAAAGGGTTAAGCACTGTGTATGCAGCCCAGTGGTCCTGCTCTTATAAAGCAGCAAAAATGGCGGCCGAGACTTAATTGGCGCTTCCCGAGGGCTAAGAGAAGCGCCAGAAAATGTAGGCGGGGAAAAGGGGGGCGCGCTCCCTGCATAGGGAGGGGCAGAGTTAAGGCCTATCTAGGCCCAAAAGCCGGGGCCTAAATTAATGTGACCGGCGGAGGCGGCCGCAGCTAGAAGGGAGGCGCGCTGCCAACGCCATGCTCCAAGGAACCTGTCCAGGAGGCCGCAGGACCGGCAAGAGGGAGCGTAGACCGCAGCGGCGGTGCTCCCTTGTCGGATGGAGGGGCCGCTGCAGCGACATGGGATCGCGTCCCCGACGGCAGCTGCTGCCCGGGAGAGGCCGCAGTGGCGGTCTCTAGGGGGAGGCCATGGTTTAGGCCTCAGCGTGCAGGAAAATGAGGTTGAAGCGCTGAATGTGAGGTCGCGGCGGCGGTTCCAATCAGGAGGTCGCGGCGGCGACTGCGATAATGGATGGTGATGACTCGGCCTGTCTTTCTCCTGCGGTTACTGAGGGACCCGACAGGGGGCTGCAGATAACGTTAGCTACGACCATAGTGGCACCGGACTTGAGCCCGGAGGCCAGTACTCACTGTGAGGTGGCCGCGATCGAGTCAGCGGCAGATGTGGTCGTGCGTAGCATTTGGACCGGGGAAGGGTGAGGAGGGGGCAGGCTCCCATTGCATCCCCATGGAAGGAGAGTACTCACTGCAAGGGGCGTAGGTGAGCCTCGTACGTCCTCAATCCACGGTCCCTTTGATATGGAGGTGGAGAGGGTTTGCCTGCCACCAAAAAACACCAGCCGCTTTCAATAGTGGTGGTGAAGGGTAGTCGGGATTTTTAACGTCGCCCATCTTGAGGGGCCATCAGCATGGGGAGAGAGGGCCCATTCAAGGGAACCGTCGCCCGATGGTAGCGTTGCAGGAGGGGGTACGTGGAGGCGACACTCCGCGTTCCCGCCTGTTGATGGTTGTGGGAGATCGGGACTTTTCCTACAAGACCCGTCGCCCTTCCATGCGTGTAAGAAAGAAAAACAATAAAACTTGAAAAATAAAATTGAAACAATAAAAAATTGGGGTCTGTAACCAGACCCTAGTGCCTCCTACAGACACTAAGCAAGAACTGGCTCAGGCTGGAGCCAGCAGAGGGTGTACAGTCATGGCCAAAAGTTTTCAGAATGACAAATATTATATTTTCACATGATCTGCTGCCCTCTGGTTTTTATGTGTGTTTGACAGATGTTTTTGGTTTGGTACCGTGTTACCCAACCGAAAAAAACATATAGAGTGCTTTCAGCAAAATAGGAATCTTGTGAGTATGATACCTTTTAATGGCTAACAAAATATAGTTTAAGATATTAGAGGGCGAGCTTTCGAGACTGCTTACGTCTCTTCATCAGGCTGGTGTAACAAAATATTTGAAGAAACAATTATATACAGTGAAAAACACAGGGATGGTGTAATACATGGACATTTAAATAAACAAACACTGAAATAAACAAACACTGAGCTTAACCCCTTAATGTCCACTGACGTGCAGAGTCCGTCATGGCAAGGTGTCAGTTCCGGCACCAGGACGGACTCTGCACGTCATGGCTTTGATCTACCACTGCGTGTAAACACGCAGTGGTAGATCAGTGCCGACAGCTGTCACAGACAGCCGACAGGCACGGCAAGCGGTGCGGGGACCTTTGCCGTCGGTCCCCGCACCTACAGCGCTGTGCTTGGTCAGTCAATCTGACTGACCAAACACAGCAGCGATCGTGCAGGAGAAGCTGAAATTTCAGCTTCTCCAGCGCGATCAGTGCAGGAGCCGGCGCTGCAGTGGCCAGGCTTCCTGCACTGACAGCCAGGAGCGGAGCCCCCACCACCCCTGGCTGTTAACCCCCTGACTGCTGCGATCGAGCGCGATCGCAGCGCTCGGGGGGAGGCAGAGGGTCGGGAGCTCCCTCTGCCTCAGATCGGCACCCTGCAATGTATTTGCAGGGCCCGATCTCTGCCTTGATGACCCGGGGGTTGTCATGACAACCTCCGGGTCATCTAGCTACGGAAAGCTGCTGTGATCATTGTCACAGCAGCTTCCACTATAGTTGCAATGCATTGCAATGCCAGAGCATTGCAATGCATTGTAACTGCAATAAAAAGTAAAAAAAGTGAAAGTCCCATAAAGGGACAAGTTAAAAAAAATCATTTTTTAAAAAAAATTGAAAAAAAAATATTAAAAAATAATTTTAAAAAAATCCCCTAAAAAATACACATTTTTATGTAATAAAAAAAATAAAAAACAAAAAACATACACATGTTAGGTATCGCCACGTCCGTAAAAATCCCATCTATAAAAGCATAACCCTAGTTAACCCCTTCAGTGAAAGCCGTAAAAAAAAAAACACAAGAAAGTAGTAAATTATACTTTTTCCAAGCGGTATCATTATACCGCTTGGAAAAAGTGCAATAACACGCGATCAAAAAGTCAGATATAAATAATCATGGTACCGCTGAAAACGTCATCTTGTCCCGCAAAAAACAAACCGCTATACAGCATCATCAGCGAAAAAATAAAAAAGTTATAGCTCGCGGAATAAACTGATGCAAAAATAATTATTTTTTCTATAAAATTTTTTATTGTGTAAAAAACGCCAAAACATAAAAAAAAAATATATAAATGAGGAATCGCCGTAACCGTAGTGACCCGAAGAATAAAGCTGCTTTATCAATTTTACCACACACGGAACGGAGGGAAAAAAAAAAAAAAAAACAATTCCTGAATTGCTGGTTTTTGTTCATTCTGATTCCACAAAAATCGGAATAGGAAACGATCAAAAAACGTTATGTGCCTGAATATGGTACCAATAAAAACGTCAGCTCGTCCCGCAAAAAATAAGCCCACAGATAACTCTGTCGGCCGAAATATGGAAAAATTATAGCCCTCAAAATACGGCGATGCAAAAATTTCTTACAAAAAATTATTCCAAGAAAAAGCATCTTTTAGTGTGTGACAGAAGCTAAACATGAAAAAAGGGTGTAAATCTGGTATCGCTGTAATCGCACTGATCCGAGGAATAAAGTCGCCTAATCACTAATACCGCACGAGGAACGGCGTAAAAAAGAAAACCAATTCTTCACCTTTTGTGGATTTGTTCATTGTGCCTCCCAAAGATCGCAGTAAGGCGATCACAGTGGTTCCCCCCCACATGTGGGGTATCAGCGTACTCAGGACAAAATGCACAATAGCTTTTGGGGTCCTATTTCTCCTGTTACCCTTAGAAAAATAAAAATTTGGGGCAAAAAGGTCATTTTTGTGGAAAAAAATATGATTTTTTTATTTTCACGGCTCTACGTTATAAACTTCTGTGAAGCCCTTGGGGGTTCAAAGTGCTGACCACACATCTAGATAAGTTCCTTGGGGGGTCTAGTTTGCAAAATGGGGTCATTTGTGGGGGGTTTCTACTGTTTAGGCACATCAGGGGCTCTCCAAGCGCGACATGACACCCGCAGACCATTCCATCAAAGTCTGCATTTAAAAACGGTGCTCCTTCCCTTCCGAGCTCTGCCATGCGTCAAAATAGTGGTTCCCCCCCACATATGGGATATCAGCGTACTCAGGACAAATTGCACAATAGCTTTTGGGTCCTATTTCTCCTGTTACCCTTATAAAAATAAAAATTTGGGGGCAAAAAGATTATTTTTGTGGAAAAAAATATGATATTTTTATTTTCACGGCTCTACGTTATAAACTTCTGTGAAGCACTTGGGGGTTCAAAGTGCTCACCACACATCTAGATAAGTTCCTTGGGGGGTCTAGTTTCCAAAATGGAGTCACTTGTGGGGGGTTTCTACTGTTTAGGCACATCAGGGGCTCTCCAAACGTGACATGACACCCGCAGACCATTCCATCAAAATCTGCATTTGAAAAAGGCGCTCCTTCCCTTTCCAGCTCTGCCATGCGTCAAAATAGTGGTTTACCCCCACATATGGGGTATCAGCATACTCAGGACAAATTGCACAATAACTTTTGGGGTCCTGTTACCCTTTGGAAAACAACAATTGGGGGTGTAAAGATCATTTTTGTGGAAAAGATATGATTTTTTAATTTTACTGCTCTACGTTATAACCTTCTGTGAAGCCCTTGGGGGTTCAAAGCTTTCACCACACATCTACATAAGTTCCTTGGGAGGTCTAGTTTCCAAAATGGGGTCACTTGTGGGGGGTTTCCACTGTTTAGGCACACAGGGACTCTCCAAATGCGACATGGCGTCCAATCTCAATTCCAGCCAAAAAAGTCAAATGGCGCTGCTTCCCTTCCAAGCTCTGCCATGCGCCCAAATAGTGGTTTACCCCCACATATGGGGTATCAGCGTACTCAGGACAAATTGCACAATAACTTTTGGGGTCCTTTTATCCTTTGCAAAATAAAAATTGGGATGAAAATTTCATTTTTGAGGAAAAAATATCATTTTTTAATTTTACGGCTCTACGTTATAACCTTCTGTGAAGCCCTTGGGGGTTCAAAGCTCTCACTACACATTTAGATAAGTTACTTGGGGGGTCTAGTTTCCAAAATGGGGTCACTTGTGGGGGGTTTCCACTGTTTAGGCACACAGGGACTCTCCAAATGCGAAATGGCGTCCAATCTCAATTCCAGCCAAAAAAGTCAAATGGCGCTGCTTCCCTTCCGAGCTCTGCCATGCACCCAAATAGTGGTTTACCCCCACATATGGGGTATCAGCGTACTCAGGACTAATTGCACAATAACTTTTGGGGTCCTTTTATCCTTTGGAAAATAAAAATTGGGATGAAAAGATCATTTTTGTGGAAAAAACATGATTTTTTAATTTTACGGCTCTACGTTATAACCTTCTGTGAAGCCCTTGGGGGTTAAAAGCTCTCACAACACATTTAGATAAGTTACTTGGGGGTCTAGTTTCCAAAATGGGGTCACTTGTGGGGGGTTTCCACTGTTTAGGCACACAGGGACTCTCCAAATGCGACATGGCGTCCAATCTCAATTCCAGCCAAAAAAGTCAAATGGCGCTGCTTCCCTTCCGAGCTCTGCCATGCGCCCAAATAGTGGTTTACCCCCACACATGGGTATCGATGTACTCAGGAGAAATTGTACAACAAATATTGTGGTTCATTTTCTACTGATACCCTTGACAAAATTTTAAAAAATTGTGTCGAAAGAAAAATTTTGGGAAAAAAAGTTAAATGTTAATTTTTTCCTTCCACATTGCTTCAATTCTTGTGAAGTACCTAAAGGGTTAATAAACTTCTTGAATGTGGCTTTGAACACGTTGAGGGGTGCAGTTTTTAGAATGGTGTCACTTTTGGGTATTTTCTGTCATATTGACCCCTCAAATTCACTTCAAATGTGAGCTGGCCCCTAAAAAAAATGATTTTGTAAATTTTGTTGGAAAAATGAGAAATTGCTGGTCAACTTTTAACACTTATAACTTCCTAACAAAAAAAAATTTTGGTTCCAAAATTGTGCTGATGTAAAGTAGACATGTGGGAAATGTTATTTATTAACTAATTTTTGTGACATATCTCTCTGATTTAATGGCATAAAAATTAAAAGTTTGAAAATTGCAAAATTTTCAAAATTTTTGCCATATTTCCGTTTTTTTCATAAATAAACGCATGTTATATTGAAGAAATTTTACCACTATCATGAAGTACAATATGTCTCGAGAAAACAATCTCAGAATCGCCAAGATCCGTTGAAGCGTTCCAGAGTTATAACCTCATAAAGAGACAGTGGTCAGAAATGTAAAAATTGGCCTGGTCTTTAACCTACAAAATGGCTTGGTCGTTAAGGGGTTAAAGAGAGAATCCTTAGCTCAGTGTTTGTTTATTTCAGTGTTTGTTTATTTAAATGTCCATGTATTACACCATCCCTGTGTTTTTCACTGTATATAATTGTTTCTTCAAATATTTTGTTACACCAGCCTGATGAAGAGACGTAAGCAGTCTCGAAAGCTCGCCCTCTAATATCTTAAACTATATTTTGTTAGCCATTAAAAGGTATCATACTCACAAGATTCCTATTTTGCTGAAAGCACTCTATATGTTTTTTTCTACTGGCTAACACGGTACCAAAGCAATCTTTTTTCGTTTACCTAAATGGAGGATACCAGAATGTACCGTACATCTATGGAACTGAAAAACCGTTTGAAGAAACTGGCACAACTGGACAGTGACATCTTCTTTTTAACCAGATGCAAGAAGGAACACTTAATACCCAAAGGACTAAGCTTAAAGAATCCTATTCGGAATACTTACAATACTCATTATTCACAACACCTCTGCTACAGGACGTCGGAGAGACTACGGAACCACCTTATTCATGTTTTCTACAGCACCAAGATAAAGGTCCAAATGGAAATAACATCTTTAAGGAGTACAATTTCTGGTGACACACAGCAGAAAATGCAGCTTTACTATACCACTCTGCAGTCGTACCTAATATACAACAAGAAAAAGAAACTCCACAGACTTCGACTGAAAGCAGGACTATATTCCAGCAACAGTCAAGCTCCTCCTGAACACACAGCAAGTGGCAAAACCGCCAAAAGGACACAGGTAAAGTCAGCTGTGTTATTAACTTATCTTCCTACAAACCCACTAACCTAGAACTCAATGTACTTTCCGGAGGTCTCACATTCTGTCCTACAAAATCTCTAGACAAAACAGAACTTTGTAGTGACATGGAACAATACTTCAGGAGACTTAGACTGAAGGAGTTCTTCTCTGTCAAAGAGGACTTGAGGCTTCTGAGCAGCCAAACTCAAGTCAGACTAAAGAATAAGAAAAACTCTGACTGGACACCTCCTTCTGGCCGCAACATAATTTTGGACCAATATATTGACTCATTTAGACATTCGATGCAGTCCACGATATTGGATAAAAAAGCAAAGAAAACATTTAATATCAGTTTGCAGGAAAGAAAGGCCATTTACGACCTTAAGAACAACAGGGAGATCACTATTAAGCCTGCGGATAAAGGTGGTGCCATAGTTCTCCTTAATACAACGACTACATCAAAGAGGCACACAGACAACTGATGGATATACAGTACTATACCAAACTGGATGATGACCCAACTCCAAAATATTTGAGGGAGTTGAAAAAAGTCATCAAATGTCTGTGTACAGACTCCATAAACCTTCTGGACTTAATACCTGAGAATCCAAGGATGGGAACTTTCTATATGCTTCCCAAGATTCATAAGCCAGGCAACCCAGGGAGGCCATTCATCTCAGGGGTGGGAACACTCACTGAAGAAATCTCAGGGTGGGTAGAAAACATCCTTAAGCCGCTGGTAAGGAAGACAGCCAGCTATATACAGGACACTACAGACCTGCTAAATAAGCTATCCACGATAGGTTCCCTCCCCGACAGCACCATCTTAGCCACGATGGATGTCGAATCCTTATATTCTAACATCCCACACGAAGATGGACTAACTGCCTGCCGAATGTTTCTTGAGGCCAATGGGATCCCGTCCGAGTCTGTAATAACACTCACCAGATTCATCCTCACACACAACTTTTTCTCTTTCGGATGAGGAGCTATATCTACAACGCACCAGCACAGCTATGGGAAGTAAAATGGCACCCCAGTATGCCAACCTCTTCATGGCTAAACTGGAAAATGACTTCTTAACATCGTGCTCCATCAAACCATTTGCCTATTTCCGTTACATTGATGACATCTTAATAGTCTGGACTGAGTCCGAACAAGAACTTCTAGATTTCCATGACAAATTCAACAAATTTCATCCTACCATAAACTTGACATTGGACCACTCAAAAACAAAAATCAACTTCCTAGACACCACCATAAAAGTCCAAAATGGTTTGTTCCAAACATCAGTGTATCGGAAACCAATTGACCGTCCCACATACCTCAGATGGGACAGCTTCCATCCTAAACACATTAAAAAGTCCATTGTCTACAGCCAGGCCCTCAGATACAACCGTATCTGCTCCAGTCCTAAGGACAGGGATAAACACCTAACTCAACTTAAAATGTCTTTTTAATTCAAGGTTACCATCCCACCTCCATTGATGACCAGATCACTAGGGCCACAAGGATCCCTAGAAGCCAATTACTTCAATACAGGAAAAGAGAGGAAAATCACCGTGTACCTCTGGTAGTGACCTACAACCCACAGCTTGAAATACTGAGAAAAACGGCTAAAAAACTTCACCATATACTACACAAGGATGACCAGTTAAAAATATTATTCAAAGACCCCCCCTTGCTGTGTTACAGGCAACCTCCAAATTTAAGAAACATCATGATCCGAAGTTCAATGCCCTCAGATTCACCAAGAGGGACCTATCCTTGCAATGGGAGAAGATGCAAAACTTGCAGTCATATGACAAGATCCAAATCCCCAACACTCAGCAAAACTATAAGATCCCCGGGACATTCACATGTTCCTCCTCCAATGTGGTGTATTTAATTCTATGCAATATATGTCCTGTGGGTGGCTTCTATGTTGGAGAAACAGGACAGAGACTGAGAGCAAGGATGAGGTCTCATCGTCATACGATTACCGACAAAAAAAACCATCTACCAGTGGCTAAACATTTCTGTGGTCCAGGACACAACATACACAATATGAAAATTGTCATTTTGAAAGGCAATTTCCAATCGCAAAATCATCGCAGAGTTTGGGAAAGCAAATTCATTAACATCTTTGATTCTATTCACAAAGGACTCAATTTGTCAGGAGGATTCATGTCCCATTACCAAATCTGAGCAACTTCCTCCAAAAACAATGGAGACACCACCATTCCTTTGATCTCACATGCATATGGGGTCCATAAAACTTTCACACCACTTATCTAATCTTACCTAATTAAGGATTCTCTCTTTAAGCTCAGTGTTTGTTTATTTCAGTGTTTGTTTATTTAAATGTCCATGTATTACACCATCCCTGTGTTTTTCACTGTATATAATTGTTTCTTCAAATATTTTGTTACACCAGCCTGATGAAGAGACGTAAGCAGTCTCGAAAGCTCGCCCTCTAATATCTTAAACTATATTTTGTTAGCCATTAAAAAGGTATCATACTCACAAGATTCCTATTTTGCTGAAAGCACTCTATACAGATGTTTTTATCACAGACAGAAATATAATTGCAAACATATGAGTAACAAAAGCTTATATTGACAGTTAGAATGAGTTAATGCAGCAAGTCAATATTTGCAGTGTTGACCCTTCTTCTTCAGGACCTCTGCAATTATCCCTGGCATGCTCTCAATCAACTTCTGGACAAAATCCTGACTGATAGCAGTCCATTCTTGCACAATCAATGCTTTCATTTTGTCAGAATTTTTAGGTTTTTGTTTGTCCACCCGTCTCTTGATGATTGACCACAAGTTCTCAATGGGATTAAGATCTGGGAGTTTCCAGGCCATGGACCCAAAATCTCTATGTTTTGTTCCCTGAGCCATTTAGTGATCACCTTTGCTTTATGGCAAGGTGCTGCATCATGCTGGAAAAGGCATTGTTGATCGCCAAACTGCTCTTGGAGGGTTGGGAGAAGTTGCTCTTGGAGGACATTCTGGTACCATTCTTTATTCATGGCTGTGTTTTTAGGCAAGACTGTGAGAGAGTCGATTCCCTTGGCTGAGAAGCAACCCCACACATGAATGGTTTCAGGATGCTTAACAGTTGGCATGAGACAAGACTGGTGGTAGCGCTCACCTTGTCTTCTCCGAATGAGGCGTTTTCCTGATGTCCCAAACAATCGAAAAGGGGATTTGTTGTGAATGGGTTTGAGATGAGTTCTGAGCAGAGGCTCCCTCTGGTGGTTACAAGCGGTGCTAGTCTGTCCAGTGAAGATTGTGAGGACTGGGAATCAGGTGTTACTGATTGGTCTTATATAAGGGAGTCACCTTCCCATCAGGGTTGCCGGTGATCAATTGTTCTGGTCTGGATCCTTTATTCCTGTTTCCCTTGTAGCCTGCTGTGTCGTGTCTGCATCTCCTGCTAACAGATAAGACATTTTCTTCTTTTGTGTTTGTGCTATATTTTTGCATTTTGTCCTGCACTTCTGTGGGGGACTTCAGGGTCCCCTCCGGGGGCTTCTGCCCTCTCAGTTTTGTTCAGCCACTGATGTTTGTACTTTTGCTTTTTCCAGTTTTTTCAGTGGCTGCTGTTTTGATTTTGTTACACCAGAGAACTAATTTAGGTGGAAGAGGTCGTGTGATCTCAGGTGTTTTTGAAATTAGTAGAGTTGGTGCTTTTCAGGGTTTTCTGGGATTGCAGTAAGTACCCTTCCTATCCTTTTCATTTAGTTAGTTTGGGCCCCAGCGTTTGCTCATACTATTTTCTTTCTGTGTCAGTATTTCATCTTGTCTAACCGCCATTACATGTTTGGGGGCTTTCTATTATCTTTGGGGTTCTGCTCCGGGGCAGATAGCTTTTCTATTTCTATCTTTAGGTGTAGTTAGTTTCTCAGGCTGTGACGAGGCGTCTAGGACCAACGTAGGAACGCTCCACGGCTGCCTCTAGTTGTGGTGGTTAGTCAGGGTACTGCAATCTCATAGATTCCAACTGCTCTGGTGTATTGCCTTTTTTACCTGCACTCCTCAGCTACCGAAACATATCAGGGATTCATCAGAGAAAATAATTTTACCCCAGTCCTCAGCAGTCCACTGCCTGTACCTTTTGCAGAATATCAGTCTGTCCATGATGTTTTTTCTGGAGAGAAGTGGCTTCTTTGCTGCCCTCCTTGAGACCAGGCCTTGCTCCAAGAGTGTCCGCCTCACTGCGTGCAGATGCACTCACACCTGCCTGCTACCATTCCTGAGCAAGCTCTGCACTGCTGGTAGCCCGATCCCGCAGCTGAAACACTTTTAAGAGACGGTCCTGGCGCTTGCTGGTCTTTCTTGGGCGCCCTGAAGCCTTTTTGGCAACAATGGAACCTCTCTCCTTGAAGTTCTTGATGATGCGATAGATTGTTGACTGAGGTGCAATCTTTCTAGCTGCGATACTCTTCCGTTAGGCCATTTTTGTGCATTGCAATGATGACTGCACGTGTTTCTTTAGAGATAACCATGGTTAACAGAAGAGAAACAATGATACCAAGCACCAGCCTCCTTTTAAAGTGTTGAGTGGTCTCATTCTTACTTAATCATGACAGATTGATCTCCAGCCATGTCCTCATCAACACCCACACCTGTGTTAATGGAGCAATCACTGAAAAGAGGTTAGCTGGTCCTTTTAAGGCAAGGCTGCAATGATGTTGAAATGTGTTTTGGGGGATAAAGTTCATTTTCTAGCCAAATATTGACTTTGCAAGTAATTGCTGTTAAGCTGATCACTCTTTATAACATTCTGGAGTATATGCAAATTGCCATTAGAAAAAGTGAAGCAGTAGACTTTGTAAAAATTAATATTTGTGTCATTCTCAAAACTTTTGGCCATGACTGTATACTGCGGAGGAGGAGCCAATCTTCTTTGTGTATTAGTGTCCTCCTAGTGGCAGCAGCATAACACCCATGGTTTGTGTCTCCCAATGAGGCGAAGGAGAAATGTGGATTTCTATGGAATTAGATATCGGATTGCAGATATCAAGGTATCACTTTATTCAACTTTCTAAGACCTGCATGTTCATGCAGTCAGCTTGGGAGGGTCGATACTACAGACAATTCACTTTAATATTTAGGAAATCTTGAAGCTTGGATCATACTATGCAATGCACTTACCCTCCTAAGAGATCAGCTGTATCACTCTGCTGGTTCATATTGACAATGCGAAGGCGCTGACCTGTACATGGGTGATAGATGAAAATGCTGAATCACAATGGCCACCAACACACATAGTACAATAATAGCCTAAATTTATCAGGTAACTGGGTCTTAGGCCAACATGTCCAAGAAAAACGTGAATACTTTTTTGTGCTATACAGTCCATTATATAATGGTGTAATTGAGAAACTCATTTACATGTGACCGCTTTCCAACAGAGAAAGTACCCTTCAGTCCTGTGCGATTTACAGCAAAACGAACAATCAGTCTGAAAACATGATCCAGAGGACAACTCTCCAGACCAATGCCTGCCCCCAAATGTATATAGACGATACAAAATTTTGTACCAGGTTAAAAAATATAGAATTTAGTTACAGAAATGCTACCATTTGTATGAATAAATCATGTACTGCAACCTCAAAGCAAGAGCTATTCTCATCATTAACGGATTATTATTTTTTTTTCGCAACTCCAAAAACAGACACTCATCAGATAGTGCCCAGACTATGCATACAGTACAAATTCAACAATATACCTGCGACATGAGCAAGATACTGAACGGTGGAGGTTTTGCCCGTGCCAGTTTCACCAACAAGCAAGACAGGCTCTGCTTTATTAACACACACTGCAATCTGTTCAATTAATATTGAAGATGGTCGTGTTGCTGCAAAATTTATCTTCTCTCTGAAAACAAAAATAAAACATCAGTAAAAACAATTAAAATAAAGAAAGCACTGCAGATGAAAGTAGTATTAAACATGGAAAATGCCACCCCCCCCCCCCAAAAAAAAATGGCACCAAGACAGATCAAACGTTTGTACCAAATGCTCCTGAAAAAAATAAACATGCACAGCTCCTTCATAAGTTATGGGCCTCAGAATGTGGTGACACATCCCAATTTTTCATTGTTTTGAAAGGCGGCTAAACATCACTGCAGTCATACAGACCAGCACAATACACCAGGTCAATTTTACCAAACAATGAATGCTGTAAAAACAAATCCAGATCAATAATGGTAGAACTGTTTGGTTTTCCCCATACAGCTCCACAAAAATTTTTCTTTGAGTTTTTCTTTACATTGTATGGTAAAATAATGCGTACCACAAGTGAAATAAGCCTTTGTGCAGCTATGTTGATGGGGAAAAAAATGTATGGCTTTTATACAAGGGACATAAAAATATAAATAAGAAAAATATCACATTTTAACCCCTCTCTGCCATCAGACGTACTATTCCGTCCATGTGACCCTGGACCTAATTCCCATGGACGGAATAGTACGTCATAGGCGATCAGCTGCGCTCCCGGGGGGAGCGTAGCTGATCGCCGCCGGGTGTCAGCTGTATATCACAGCTGACACCCGGGACTGTGTGTCAGGAGCGGTCACGGACCGCTCCCGGCACATTAACCCCTAGCACACCGCGATCAAACATGATCGCGGTGTGCCCGGGGCACAGGGGAGGATCGCGCAGGCAGGGGGCTCCCTGCGCGCCCCCCTGAGACCCTCAGAGCAGCGCGATGTGTCGCGCTGTTCCGAGGGTCCGTCCTCCCTCCAGGTCCCCGGATCCAAGATGGCGCCGGGGTCCTGCAGGGAGGCGGCTTCCTCAGTGCCTGCTGAGAGCAGGCGCAGAGGAAGCCTGCAGCGATGCCAGAGCGATCGCTGGTGTGACAGAGTGCTGTGCACACTGTCACACCAGCGATCTGCTAAAATACTGTGATGTCCTACCCTGGGACAAAGTAAAAAAGTAAAAAAAATAAAAATAAAAAGTGGTAAAAAAAAATCATCAAAAAAAAAAAAATATTCCCCAATAAATTCATTTCTTCCTGTAAATAAAAAAAACAAAACAATAAAAGTACACATATTTGGTATCGCCGCGTCCGTAACGACCCCCCCTATAAAACTGTCCCACTAGTTAACCCCTTTAGTGAACCCCTTAAAAAAAAAAAAAAAAAAAAAACTAAGCAAAAAATCAATGCTTTATCATCATACCGCCGAACAAAAAGTGGAATAACACGCGATCAAAAAGACAGATATAAATAAACATGGTACCGCTGAAAACGTCATCTTGTCCCGCAAAAAACGAGCCGTCATACAGCATCATCAGCGAAAAAATAAAAAAGTTATAGCTCGCAGAATGAAGCGATGCAAAAATAATGATTTTTTTATATAAAATTGTTTTTATTCTATAAAAGCGCCAAAACATAAAAAAATGATATAAATGAGGTATCGCCATAATCGTACTGACCCGAAGAATAAAACTGCTTTATCGATTTTACCACACACGGAACGGTATAAACGCCTCCCCCAAAAGAAATTCATGAATTGCTGATTTTTGTTCATTCTAACCTCCCAAAAATCAAAATAAAAAGCGATCAAAAAATGTCACGTGCTCAAAAATGGTACCAATAAAAACGTCACCTCGTCCCGCAAAAAATAAGACCTCACATGACTCTGTGGGCCAAAATATGCAAAAATTATAGCTCTCAAAATGTGGTGATGCAAAAAACTACTTTTTGCAATAAAAAGCGTCTTTTAGCGTGACAGCTGCCAATCACAAAAACCCGCTATAAATAGTAAATCAAACCCCCCTTTATCACCCCCTTAGTTAGGGAAAAATAATAAAATAAAAAAAATGTATTTATTTCCATTTTCCCATTAGGGTTAGTGTTGCGGCTAAAGTTAGGGTTAGGATTGGCGCTAAAGTTAGTATTAGGGTTATGGTTGGGATTAGGGTTAGGGGTGTGTTAGGGTTAGGTTTGTGGTTAGGGTTGGGACTAGGGTTAGGGGTATGTTGGGGTTAGGGCTGGAGTTAGAATTGGGGGGTTTCTGCTGTTTAGGCACATCAGGGGCTCTCCAAATGTGACATGGCGTCTGATCTCAATTCCCGCCAATTCTGCGTTGAAAAAGTCAAACGGTGCTCCTTCACTTCTGAGCTCTGCCATGCGCCCAAACAGTAGTTTACCCCCGCATATGGGGTATCAGCGTACTCTGTACCCAAAGAGTTATTGTGCAATTTGTCCTATTTCTTCTGTTACCCTTGGGAAAATAAAAAACTGGGGGCGACAAAATCATTTTTGTAAAAAAAAAAATGATTTTTTTGTTTTTACGGCTGTATGTTATAAATTTTCTGTGAAGCACTTGGGGCTTCATAGCGCTCACCACACTTCTAGATAAGTTCCTTGTGGGTCTATTTTCCAAAATGGGGTCACTTGTGGGGGGTTTCCACTGTTTAGGCGCATCAGGGGCTCTCCAAATGCGACATGACGCCCCCAGACCATTCCATCAAAGTCTGCAATCCAAAACGTCACTACTTCCCTTCCGAGCCCAGACGTGCACCCATACAGTCGTTTTCTCACACATGTTGGGTATCAGCGTACTCAGGACAAATTGGACAACAACTTTTGGGGTCCAATTTCTCCTGTTACCCTTGTGAAAATAAAATATTGGGGGCGAAAAAATCATTTTTGTAAAAAAAAAAAAAAAGGATTTTTTATTTTTACAGCTGTACGTTATAAACTTCTGTGAAGCACTTAGGGGTTCAAAGTGCTCAACATACTTCTAGATAAGTTCCTTGTGGGGTCTATTTTCCAAAATGGGGTCACTTGTGGGGGGTTTCCACTGTTTAGGCGCATCTGGGGCACTACAAACGGAACATGACCCCCATCGATGTTTGCATTCCAAAACGTTACTGCTTCCTTTCCAAGCCCTGCCGTGCGCCCAAACAGTTTCCCCCCCCCCCACATATGGGGTATCAGCGTACTCAGGACAAATTGGACAACAACTTTTGGGGTCCAATTTCCTTGGGAAAAATCAAAAATTTGGGACTAAAAAATCATTTTTGTGGAAAATTGTTTTTTTTTTTTTCACACCCAGGCATTATAAACTTTTGTGAAACACTTTGGGGCTCAAAGTGCTCACAACAGATCTAGATAAGTTCCTTAGGGGGTCTAGTTTCCAAAATGGTGTCACTTGTGGGGGGTTTCCACTGTTTAGGCGCATCAGTGGCTCTCTAAACACGACATGGCGTCCAATCTCAACTCCAGCCAATTTTAGTTTGAAAAAGTCAAACGGCGCTCCTTCCCTTACGAGCTCTGCCGTGTGCCCAAACAGTGGTTTTCCCCCACATATAGGGTATTGGCGTACTCAGGAGAAATTGCACAACAACTTTATCTGCCCATTTTCTCCTTTTACCCTTGTCAAAATAAAAAAAAAGTTTGTAAAAGATCATTTTTGTGGCTAAAAAGTTAAATATAAATTTTTTCCTTCCACGTTGCTTCAGCTCCTGTGAAGCACCTGAAGGGTTAATAAACTTCTTGAATGTGGTTTTGAGTACCTTGAGGGGTGCAGTTTTTAGAATGGTGTCACTTTTTGGTATTTTCTGCTATATAGAGCCGTCAAAGTGACTTCAAATGTGAGGTGGTCCCTAAAAAAATGGCTTTGTAAATTTTGTTGTAAAAATGAGAAATCACTGGTCAACTTTTAACCCTTATAATTTCCGAACAAAAAAAATTTTGGTTCCAAAATTGTGCTGATGTAAAGTAGACATGTGGGAAATGTTATTTCTTAACTATTTTGTGTGACATATTTCTCTGTTTTAAGGGAAAAAAAAATTCAAAGTTTGAAAATTGCAAAATTTCAAATTTCGCCATATTGTTTTTTTCATAAATAAACGCAAGTTATATCGAAGAAATTATACTTCTAACGTGAAGTACAATATGTCACGAGAAAACAATCTCAGAATCGCGAAGATCCGTTGAAGCGTTCCAGAGTTATAACCTCATAAAGAGACAGTGGTCAGAATTGTAAAAATTGGCCCGGTCATTAATGTGCAA
Source organism: Oophaga sylvatica (assembly GCA_033576555.1). Classification (NCBI taxonomy): domain Eukaryota; kingdom Metazoa; phylum Chordata; class Amphibia; order Anura; family Dendrobatidae; genus Oophaga; species Oophaga sylvatica. Next base: position 275,616,664 of record JARQOD010000005.1, read on the forward strand.
ACCACCCTTGGGGGTGAAGGGGTTAAATTAGGGATGAAATTAACCTAACCTTTTCACTGCTCAAATAAAGTAAGGGAATACTTGCATATATTACGTTAAGTACTATATACTCGAGAATAAGCCGACCAGAGTATAAGCCGAGGCACCTAATTTTGCCACGGAAAACAGGGTAAGCTTATTGACTCGAGTATAAGCCGGGTATGCATTGTCCCGCGTCACTGTCCTGATATGGCTGGCTAGTTGGCACCCCCTCTTATGGTATGGCTGGCTGGCACCCCTCCTGTCCTTGTATGGCTGGCTGGGCTGGCATCCCTGTCATGGTATGGCTGACTGGCACCCCCTGTCCTGGTATGGCTGGCTGGCACCCCCTTGTCCTGGTATGGCTGGCTCACACCTCCCTCCCTCCCTGCCATCCTCATACCTCCCAACCGTCCGGATTGAGCGGGACAGTCCCGATTCTAACCCTCCCACCTGCTGTCCCTGACAGGACTCTGTTTCCCACAGTGAGAGAAGCCCCCACGCACCCCATCCTCGCCCTCCCAGCTCTCCACTTCAGCTTCTCACAGCCAGGAGTCCGTTGCTGGCTGTCCTCTTCTGTGCACACAGGACCTGTGATGAGGTCACAGGAGGGGAGGAGTTAGGTGTCACATGGCCAGGCTCCTCAGTGTGTGCAGGTCTCTGCTGTGCTGGTTGTCATGGTGCTGGATGAGGGTAAGTTTATGTGTGGGGGTCAGCAGGGGTTTACAGTGTGGATGCAGCAGAGCCGTGTGCGAGGTGTACGGAGCGGAGCCGGGTGTGTGCGAAGTGTACGGAGCGTAGCCGTGTGTGTACGAGGTGTATGGAGCGTAGCCGTTGTGTGTACGAGGTGGATGTAGCAGTGTTGTGTGTACCAAGTGTACGGAACTGAGATGCTCAGCTCCGTACACACAGGGCTCTGTGCTTGAGCCATGTGTGTACGGCGCAGAGCAGAGCCGTGTGTGTGTGAGTTGTACGGAGCGGAACCGCATGTGTACGAGGTGTATGGTGCAAAGCCGCATGTGCACAAGGTTTACGGAGTGGAGCCATGTGTGTACAAGGTGTACAGAGCGTGGCTGCGTGTGTACGAGGTTTACGGAGTGGAGCCATGTGTCCGCGAGGTATACAGAGTGGAGCCGCATGCGTACAAGGTTTACGGAGTGAAGCCATGTGTGTACTGAGTGGAGCCGTGTGTGCGCGAAGTGTACGGAGCGGAGCCGTGTGTGCGTGAGGTGTACGAAGCGGAAGCGTGCGTGTGCGAGGTATACAAAGCGGAACTGTGTGTGTATGAGTTGTGCAGAGTCGTGCGTGTACAAGGTGTATGGTGGGGAGCATTCATACCTCCCAACAGTCCCAGATCCAGCGGGACAGTCCCGATTTTGAGTCTGCCCCACTGCCCCGGCCGGGAGCTTACTTTTCCCGTGGAAACAGGAGTACACGGCGGAGCCCCGAGGAGCACTTTAAAATTCGCACGTGACGTTCCACCGGAAGTGACGTGCTAGAAGCTGACAGGAAGTGAGGTAATTTCGGGAGGAGATTGCGACGGAATCATGGAAGCACTTCAGGGAATGCTTCACATCCATCACCGTGTCCTCCTCCGACAGCGCGAACAGCGGGATCGCCTTGGACTCGGGGATGTCGGCCATGTGAGCGGATCATGATATGTCCTGCACCGGGGCTCAGGTGGGCACTACAATGGGAGCCGGGCTGCTATAGTATCTTTATAGAATCTTTCTTTCTCTGTTTCTTTCTCTCTTTTTGTTCTTTCTTTCTCTCTAATCCTTTTTTTCTTTCTCTCTGTTCTTTCCTCTCTTTCTTTCTCTGTTCTCTTTCTTTCCCATCTTTCTTTATCTCTGTTCTTTCTTTCTCTCTCTGTTCTTTCTTTCCCATCTTTCTTTCTCTCTCCTCTCTGTTCTTCTCTGTTCTTTTTTTCTGTCCACTTTCTTTCTCTCTGTTCTTTCTTTTTTCCCCTTTCTTTCTCTCTCTAATCTTTCTTTCTCTAATCTTTCTCTCTCTCTGTTCTTCCTTTTCCTGTTCTCTTTCTTTCTGTTCTCTTTCTTTCCCCTCTTTCTTTATTTCTCTGTTTTTTTTCCCCTCTTTCTTTCTATCTCTCTATTCTTTCTTTCCCCTCTTTCTTTCTCTCTCTGTTCGCTTTCTTTTTTTCTCCCTCTCTGTTCTTTTGTTCTGTCCCGTCTTTTTCTGTTTCTTTCTCTCTGTTCTTTCTTTCCTCTGTTTATTCTTTCTGTCCCCTCTTTCTTTCTCTCTGCTTCTTCTTTTTGTTTCTTTCTCTCTATCTCTCTGTTCTTTCTTTCCCCTCTTCCTTTTTTTTTTTTCTTTCTTTCTCTGTTCTTTCTTTCCCCTCTTTCTCTCTCCCTCTGTTTTTCTTTCCCCTTTCTTTCTCTCTCCCTCTCTGTTCTTTTTTTCTCCTCTATTTCTCTCTGTTCTTTTTTTCTGTTTCCTCTTTCATTCTCTGTTCTTTCTTTGTCTGTTCTTTCTTTCTCTCTATGTTCTTTCTTTCTTTTCCTCAGTACCAGTCAGTATGTCCATAATGCCAGTCACTGTGCCGTTAGTACCAGTCAGTGTGATCAGCAGTGCTAAATGGGTGTGGTTGGGGCGTGGACATGTGTGTGATTAGTTGTGAAATGGGTGTGGTCGAGGCGTGGCCTAAAATTTGCCGCTGCGCGCGTAGCCTTTGTCCCTCTTTCCTGTCTTCGAAAGTTGGGAGGTAAGGCCATCCTACTCGCCCTCCTCGCACTGTCCAGCCCTGGGCACAGGGCTCATGTGACAATTTCACGGAAGCCCCAAAAATGCGAATGCTGACACCATTGGAAGGGCACTGGAGGAGAGTATAGGTGTTTTTATTATAACGAGTCCACACATTCAGATTTAGAAGGGGCTGTCCTAGTAGTGGACAATGCCTTTAAAATTCAGGTATATAAATCATGCCAGTTAAGAATGATAAGTGCTGTGAATCAATGTCACACGCTTTGGTGCAAATGAAAGAGAAAACAGGTGCACTAGAGAAGTAACAGCAAGACAACCACAAAAAATAAATTGTTTTACAGAAGGTAACCCCCACAAATTGCTCTTTCCTTACCTATCCTGACCAATTATTTTGCGTTTTTATAGTATCCTTGTCAATACTAGTAGCATGGTGAACATTCTACCCAAGCCCACTTACCCCACTAGGGAGAGGGCAACACTCCATAACGTAGTAAACCATACAGATCCCCACTCACCCCGATAACTCCAGGAAGAAGCATCGGCGAAACGCACGTCGGGTTGAGGGGAAACAGCATGCAGACACCATTCATGTGTCAGCTGTGATTTCTATACAAAGGTAATACGTATTTTTTCCTTGCTTACGGAGTGCGGACAACGTATCTAATTCTTTCCATTGAGTGTGCAATCCTCTATTAGATGTATCAGAATACTACTCAGATAGAAACAGTGTATGAAGGGGAATTTTCCTTCAATAACTATTTGCCGCTATATACACTTTACTTGTCTGTTGTATTTATATCTTGGGCAACACCAGTAATCAGTAGGCATCTAATATATAAAGCTGAATGTATGTATGTGTGTATGTATGTGGGTATGTTTGTCCGGGATTGGAATCCGCACCGTCGCACTTACGGGCATGAAATTTTGCACGCCCGCACGTCTCGACCCCGAAAGCGTCCTAGGCTATGTGTTGAATGGAAATTTTAACCCCCGCACGTTCCAAATCGCCAAATAATTTTGGCCCTATCTACATAATGGGGAGAAAGCTGAATGCTTGTGTGTATGTCCGGCATAGGAATCTGCATTTACGGGCATGAAATTTTGCACACCCGCACGTCTCGACCCCGGAAGAGTCATAGGCTAGGTTTTGAGTCTAAATTTTAACCTCGCGCATTCCAAATCGGCAAATAATTTTGTCCCGGGATAGGAATCTGCACCGTTGTACTTACGGGCATGAAATTTTGCATGCCCGCACATCTCAACCCCAGGAGCATCATAGGCTACGTGTTGAATGGAAATTTTAACCCCCGCACGTTCCAAATCGCCAAACAATTTTGGCCCTATCTACATAATGGGGAGAAAGCTGAATGCTTGTGTGTATGTCCGGCATAGGAATCTGCATTTACGGGCATGAAATTTTGCACACCCGCACGTCTCGACCCCGGGAGCATCATAGGCTGTGTTTTGAGTCGACATTTTAACCCCATGTGTTCAAAATTGCGCGCATTAAAAACACACACACGTCTGGTATTTTTATCTTTTAAAAATAAATATCTGATTAATAACCAGCCAAACTACAAGAACAATTTGTTATAAATTTGCCATATAGGGAAATAAGACAGATGTCAGTCACATGAGCTGTATATTATTTGTATGTGTGAGGTAATATATACTGCCAGAGGGGAATGTTTTCTGTTGGCTGGAGAATTATCAGGCTGCCTATAGCAACCAATCACAGCTCAGCTTCTATTTTGCGACAGGACATTAATATGACCATATAGGGAAATAAGTCACATGTCAGTCACATGAGCTGTATATTATTTGTATGTGTGAGGTAATATATACTGCCAGAGGGGAATGTTTTCTGTTGGCTGGGGGATTTATCAGGCTGCCTATAGCAACCAATCACAGCTCAGCTTCTATTTTTGCCATTAGGTCATTAATATGAGCTCTGTTTGGTTACTATAGGCAACAGAGGACATTGTCAGTATAAGAAAGCTTGTGTGAGGTAATAGGATTTCAGTTACTATGCTTGGCCAATGTTGGTGTAATGACTGATGTAAGTCACATCACCTGTATGTGGGAGGATATATATATAGTAGCAGCCACAGCTTTGTCCTTCTATGTTGCTATCCTGATGAGGGCACAGTTAAGTACATTAACCCGGGCGAAGCCGGGTACTACAGCTAGTTATCTATATATATAAAACTCAATCTGTAGTAGCCCGCTCTAAACAAATCCACAGTTCTCGCCCAATTTGGGTGAAATTTGGCACGCTCTCTCTACCCACAGGAGAAGAACATTGCGCACGTTACATCTCGCTAGCGTCCCCCCCCCCTCCTGTCATGAGAATGGGGCCCCCGAAGTTAGGCCCTATACATATAATGGAGAAATGTGAAATCTGTAGTAGCCCTCTCTATACAAATCCACAGTTCTCGCCCAATTTGGGTGAAATTTGGCACGCTCTCTCTCTACCCACAGAAGCAGAATATTGCGCACGTTAAATCTCGCTAGCGTTCCCCCATCATGAGATTGGGGCCCCCGAAGTTAGGCCCTATACATACAATGGAGAAATGTGAAGATGAACGTAAAAGTGAAGAGGGGAAAACAACAGTTGTGACTTACAGGGACGGATTACAGTGACAGCGCCAAAAGAGTCGCTGCTAAAGGGGCCACACTACCACACACAAACATTTCACAAACACTATACAAAGATCACACAGACAGCACACATACACCAACCCACAAGCACAACACAACACAAATGCCACAACACACCACACAAACACCAGACCACTCGAGACACACACAACACAAACACCACCCCACAAATACCACTCCATAAATACTACATGCACACCACACACACACGCAAGGACCACACACGCATGCAAACACCCTCAGATGGATGCATCCTAAGCACACGGACGAACAGAGCACATGTGCACTCACACACACCATGGACACTTGCACTGCGCAAGCACAAACACATGGATCACATGCGTGTGGGAGCTTTCTTCACTGAAGCTGCTGAGGTAAAGTGTGTGCAAGCAGCCTTACTGAGCAGCAATATTGGTCAGGCGAAAACTGCCCCATAGTAAGATTGTCATTATTGCTTACTATACAGGGAGCTTTCATCACTGAAGCTGCTGAGGTAAAGTGGCAAAGCTGAAGCATCTGATAGGTAATGCTAGTGGAAACTAGCCTGATTGATGCTATGGCACTAGTAAAGTCTGCCCGAGGGTTTTCATTACTGAGATGTGAGCTCCTCTGTATTTACTATTCATCCTATTACATCTCTTATCAGTGTCAGGTGAATACTAAAGGGTCATAATACTAAGGACTGTTTTTTAAAATGCTGGCCCAAAAAACGACCATCTATTGGGCATGTTCATCCAAAAGCTAAGAAAGCAAAATTGTGTCAAAGAGCTGAGACAAGTGAACGTTTGCAGATTGTGAGCACTCGCGGGCAGGTCCTCTCTCTTCTTGTAACAGTCGTGACTTGTGTTGTTTAAGATTACTGTACTTGTATTTATTATGCATACCCCTCCTCACATGTAAAGCGCCATGGAATAAATGGAGCTATAATAATAATAATTAGTTAATAACGTGACTCGCTGCTTGAAAAGAAACGGATGAGACAGGCTAAATGTAAGGCAGCTGAGACATCAGAGCAACGGGAATGTCATCTTCACAAGAATCGGATAAGGCAGGCTGAAGCAAGGAATATGGAAACATCTGAACAAAAGGATAAACGTGAAAATGACCGCATAAGACATATGCAACGTGTGCAAAGATGTAGGCAGGCTGATTTGAGTTTGGAAGCATTACACTACAACCCAATTCAAGACTATAGGTAACATCAGAAAGTCATAATTGGCAAAATGAACATAATATACAAACACTGTCAAGCAAAGAAGTTTAACTTGGAATCGCCTGGAATGTGCTGCTCAAATGGTAAAGTCAGTTTGCCACCTTTAGATCTGATACCTCCTGAACCACTTCTTTCATACATGTCAGGAACAACTCCCAAGACCAAGCGTTTTCTACAAAATATTAGGAGAAACAATTCATCTTTCCAGATGACATCCTTTGGTACGACAGCTGTACTCCAGGAAGCACGATTTATGCCAACTTTTAAAGGGAATCTGTCACCCCATTTTTCGCATATAAGCTGCGCTCACCGCCATTAGGGGCTTATCTACAGCATTCTGGAATGCTGTAGATAAGCCCCTGATGTAACCTGAAAGATAAGAAAAACATGAGCTGCATTTCTTGCTACATGTTCACAGACTTACCAGTGGAAAAGCCAAACTTCACATGCCAGAAATGCAAGCTTGTGTCCCTGTTGGAGGAAAAGTTGCAAAATCTGGAAGAGAGGTTATCTACATTGAAAACCATTAAGGAAGGTGAAGAGTTCTTATACAGAGCAGAATTGTCTCTTCATATTACAGAAAGAGTACAAATTTGAAGTGCACCTGAAGAAACAGAGGAATGGAAGCATGTGACATAGAGAAGCAGGAGGATAGGGAGGCAGTCAGCACCAATACTGTTCAGGAACCAGTACCAGGCTCTTAAGGTACTGCCACACTAAACAATCCCGCTAGCGATCACGATAACGACGCATACTAATGCGATCGCTAGCGGGATTGTTTCTATATCGCTAAGTGCGGCCACATTTAGCGATATAGTTAACGACGCTATCGCCGTTAGCGATCTTCTTAACGACTTTAGCGGTACAAAAGTACCGCTAAATCGCTAAGAAAAGGTGCCACACTAGCGATATATACTTACCCAGCGGGAGCGCCGACGAGAAAATAGGGTCCGGAACGATTTCAGCGACGAGCGAGATCACAGCAGGAAGCTCGTCGCTGGCAGATGCCGCACTGAACAACATCGCTAACGGGATCGCTAAATAGTGACGTTTTTTAGCGATCCCGTTAGCGATATTGTTCAGTGTGGCATACCCTTTACACAGGAGAACGATGAAGAAATACATCAAGATAAGACTTTGGCCACAAACAATAACCTTGTACGCCCTCAGAGTCCTCCTGAATGTAGAAAGAAAACTGTTGTGAAAAAGAAACGGAGAGTTGTTGTCATGGGGGATTCCCTGTTGAGAGGAACAGAGGCCGCTATCTGCAGACCGGATTTAACCTCAAGAGAAATGTGCTGTCTTCCAGGTGCAAAAATTAAAGATGTGTCTGACAGGATACCAGGACTCTTCAGACCTACAGATGACTACCCATTCCTGCTAATACATGTGGGGACAAATGACACCGCAAGAAACAACCTGGAAACCATCTGCAGTGACTTTGAAAACTTAGGTAAGAAAGTGAAAGAACTGGGAGCGCAGGTGGTCTTCTCTTCCATCCTTCCAGTGGATGGCCATGGAACAAGGAGGTGGAAGAAGATTCTGCAGGTGAACAACTGGCTATGTCGATGGTGCCGTCAGCAAGGATTTGGATTTTTGGATCACGGAGTGAATTACCTATACGATGGACTACTTGCTAGAGATGGGGTGCACCTAACGAAGACTGGAAAACATTTATTTGGAAGTCGCCTTGGTACACTCATCAGGAGAGCTTTAAACTAGAACAATGTGGGAAGGGAAGCAAAACGCCAGCAAAAGCCATACACCTGACAAATACTATTGAGAATTCTGCTATTAGAAGTGAAGGGAAGAACAAAGACAAAAAAATCTACATAATAAAAAATATTGAAGAAAGAGAAACCAATCACAAATTAAAATGTTTCCATACGAATGCACAAAGCATGGGCATCAAACAAGGAGAACTGGAACTACTAACGCAGGAAAATAAATATGATGTCATTGGAATCACTGAAACTTGGTGGGACGATACACATGATTGGAATACAAGGCTAGAAGGATACAACTTATTTGCAAGAAACAGACTTGATAAACGAGGAGGAGGTGTTGCACTGTATGTTAGAAAAGCGTATATCTGCACAGAGATTGAAGCTTCAGAGACTGGGAGTTCTGTGGAAACTGTTTGGGTAAGAATACAAGGACAGAACAATGGAAAGGACACCATTGTAGGCATTTACTACAGGCCGCCTGTGCAAGCTGAAGATATGGATGAACTCTTTATGCATCAAATGGCCAAGTTCTCCAAAAAATATGACATAGTGGTCATGGGAGATTTCAACTATCCAGACATTTGTTGGGAATCTCTCTCAGGCAAAACTAACAGGTCAAGGAAATTCTTATCCTCTCTTGCTGACAACTTTATCTTTCAAAAGGTAGGGAGAGAAAACAAGGGGATCTGCTACCTTAGATCTAATCATTATAAACAGGGAGGAAATGGTTGAGGATGTAAGAATGGCTGGGACTCTAGGAGGTAGTGACCATGCTATTTTAGAATTTTGGATAACAAGAGGAGGAAGACCTGTGAAGACTCAGACGTCAAGGTTAGATTTCAGAAAGGCAGATTTTAAGGGACTCAGAAAGAGAATTGGAGGGATCCAATGGCTGGATATCCTTAAGGACAAAAATGTCCAAGAAGGATGGGAAATCTAGAAAAATTAAATTCTCAAAGCACAATCGTTAACAATTCCGAAAAGAGGGAAGAATGGGAAGCATTTAAGGAAACCAGGATGGATGAACACAGAACTTAAACACATGCTAAAAAGGAAGAAAGAAATGTTTATCAAATGGAAAGAGGGAGGCATATCTAAAGAAGAATATAATGCTGTCTGTAGAACCTGCAGGGCACAAATCAGATTATCTAAAGCTGACAATGAATTAAGGCTTGCACGAGACGTCAAAAGCAACAAAAGAGGATTTTGGGGATACGTCAAAATTAAAGAAAAGTCAAAGATGCTATAGGATTTTAACAGGATGAAAATGATGAAATGGTAAGACAGGATGTTGAGAAGGCTAAACTTTTAAATTCCTATTTTGCATCTGTTTTCTCTCAGAAAAGAAATGTAACATCAACTGATCTTCACTGTCCTACTAAAGGAATAGAAGAATCCAGGATATCTATAAACAGAAAGACAGTGAGGAAACACTTAGCTAACCTAAATGAATTCAAGTCTCCAGGTCCAGATGAATTACACCCCAGAGTACTGAAGGAGATAGCAGAAGAAATTCTTGAACCACTGTCCATAATCTTTGAAAATTCTTGGAGAACAGAAGTCCCAGAAGACTGGAGAAAAGCAAATGTTGTTCCAATCTTCAAAAAGGGGAAGAAGGTGGACCCAGGAACTACAGGCCGGTGAGTCTGACTTCTATACCAGGAAAGATCTTTGAACAAATTATTAAAGAACATGTATGTAAGTACCTGGATAAGAATGAAGTGATTAAACAGAGTCAGCATGGGTTTGTAACTAATAAGTCATGTCAGACTAAAGGGTATGCCACACTAAGCAAGATCGCTAGCGAGATCGCACCTGCGTCACGATTTATGATGCAGTAGCGATCTCGTTAGCAACTTAGCTGTGTGATACCAAACACATCTCATCAGCGATCTGTGATTCCAAACACATCTCATCAGCGATCTGTATAACGACCTCTGCGGTCGTTGGGAAAACCTAGTCCCACCTGCGATGCTGGTGAAGTCGTTCATAAAGGGTGTCACACTCAGCGATTCAGGCTCACCAGCGGGACACCAACGACCAAAAAACGGCTCAGAACGTTCATGAGCGATCAACGACATCTCAGCAGGGGCCACATCGCTGGTACATGTCACACACAGCTAAAGTCGCTAACGAAATCGCACCTGCGTCATAAATGGAAAAGCAAAAGCAAAGCATTTGACAAATTATCTCACACAATCCTTATTGAAAAAATGACTAAGTATGGAAAGGACAAGGCAACTGTTAGGTGGATTCATAACTGCTTAGTGATCGGACCCAAAGAGTGGTCGTAAATGGCTGCACATCCAGTTGGAAGAATGTCTCAAGTAGGGTACCACAATGCTCTGTTTTGGGCCCTGTATTGTTCAACATCTTTATCAATGATTTAGATGAAGGAATTGAGGGTAAACTGATCAAATTTGCTGATGACACAAAGCTAGGAGGGGTAGCTAATACTAGAGAAGAGAGAAAGGATTCAAAAAGATATAAATAAACTGGAGCAGTGGGCAGCAACTAACAGAATGGTTTTTAACAGGGAAAAATGCAAAGTACTACATCTGGGCAATAAAAATAAAAAAAGCATATACAAAATGGGAGGATATACAAAATGGGAGGAATAGGGCTAAGTAACAGCACATGTGCAAAAGACTTGGGTATACTAATTGATCACAGACTGAACATGAGTCAACAGTGTGATGCAGCAGCAAAAAAGGCAAATGCAATTCTAGGATGTATCAACAGAAGCATACAGTCTAGATCACGTGAGGTCATTATTGCCCTCTACTCCTCTTTGGTCAGACCTCATCTGGAATAATGTGTCCATTTTAAAAAAGACATCAACAAACTGGAGCAAGTTCAGAGAAGAGCCACCAGAATGGTGACTGGTCTGCAAACCATGTCCTATGAGGAACGGTTGCAGGATTTGAGAATGTTTAGCTTGCAAAAAAGAAGACTGAGAGGAGACTTAATAGCTGTCTATAAATATCTCAAGGGCTGTCACATGGTAGAAGGATCATCTTTATTCTCATTTGCACAAGGAAAGACTAGAAGCAATGGGATGAAACTGAATGGGAGGAGACATAGATTAGATATTAGAAAAAACTTTTTGACAGTTAGGGTGATCAATGAGTGGAATAGGCTGCCACGAGAGGTGGTGAGTTCTCCTTCAATGGAAGTCTTCAAACAGAGGCTGGACAGACATCTGTCTGGGATGATTTAGAGAATCCTGCTTTGAGCAGGGGGTTGGACCAGATGGCCCAGGAGGTCCCTTCCAACTCTACCATTCTATGATTCTATGATACTTACCCAAGGGAGGTCCACGTTCGATGGGTGACACAGGTCCAGGTCCGGCGCCTCCCATCTTCATGCGATGACGTCCTCTTCCTTGCTTCTGTCGTGGCTCCTGCGCAGGCGTTATTCTCTGCCCTGCTGAGGGCAGAGTAAAGTACTGCAGTGCGCAGGCGCCAGGCTTCTCTGACCTTTCCCGGCGCCTGCGCACTGCAGTACTTTGCTCTGCCCTCAGCAGGGCAGAGAATAACGCCTGCACAGGAGCCACGCCAGAAGCAAGGAAGAGGAATTCATCGCATGAAAATGGGAGGCGCCTGACCCGGACCTGAGACGCCCATCGGACCGGACCGCCCGCCACGTGAGTATAATCTAACTTGTTTTTCTTATCTTTCAGGTTACATCATTATAGAATGCTGTAGATAAGCCCCTAATGGCGGTGGCCGCATCTTATATGCGAAAAATGAGGTGACAGATTCTCTTTGAAGTCAAGGGCCAAATATATCACAAAATCAGTTCAATGCTTCCTGTAGCAAAAGAAGATCTAAAGTTTTTACAAATGTATTTTTTGGGAGAAGAACAAATGCAAACTGATAGACGTTGTGAAGATATACTTGAGACAAAAAAAGAGATTGTGTTGAATTTGCAAAGATTTTTCCATCAGCACAATCAGTTAGTAAACCTTTTCAAAATAGCCTTAGAAAGAATGCCAAGTGATGAACATCAAGTTGTAATAAGAGCAGACAAGAAACCGATTGGTGAGCATGAAAGGCGATTTAATTCTCCCACTGTAAGGCTAAGTGCACACGATCAGGAATAATTGCGTTTTTTTCGCGGTTTTTCCGCGGTTTTCCGCGGTAAAAACGCGATAAAAACGCAAGCATTAAGCATCCTATACATGTTAATTGATTCCGCATGTTTTGGCCACATGTTGCGTTTTTTTCCGCGAAAAAAACGCTTTGCGGAAAAAATAGCAACATGTTCATTAATTAGCGTAACCGCGGTGATTCCGCCGCCATAGGAATGCATTGAACCGCTTACTTTCCGCATGTGGCTATGCCCACTATGCGCAATGTAAGCGGTTCATGTGCGGATGGTACCCAGGGTCTGGAGCAGAGAGACTCTCCTCCAGGCCCTGGGTACCATATCCCTGGTAAAACAATAATTAAAATAAAAATAATGATATTCTCACCTTCCCGGCCCCCGCAGCCTTCCCGCGGCCCCGCAGCCTTCCCGCCTTCAGCGACGCTCCCGGCAACTTCCGGTCCCAAGAGTGCTTTGCGAGAATCACCCAGATGGCATAGCGGTCTCGCGAGATGCTACGTCATCGGTGTGATTTGTTGCAAAGCACTCCTGGGACCGGAAGTTGCCGGGAGCGTCGCTGAAGGCGGGAAGCTGCGGGGGCCGCGGAAGGCTGCGGGGGCCGCCGAAGGTGAGAATATCATTATTTATTATTTTTTTTATTATTTTTACATTAGATCTTTTTACTATTGATGCGACATAGGCGGCATCAATAGTAAAAAGTTGGTCACACGTGTCAAACACTATGTTTGACTCGTGTGACCAACTGTCAATCAGTTTTCCAAGCGATGCTACAGATCGCTAGGAAAACGCTAGCATTCTGCAAGCTAATTACGCTTGCAAAACGCTATTATTCTGGCGGGAATCAGCATAAAAAAACGTGCGTATTTCCTGCGGGAGAATGCGGGATTGCCGCGGAAATTTCCGCGGCAATTCCGCAACGTGTGAACTTAGCCTTAACGAAGTAGCTATCGTAATGGTTGGACAGGACTTTCAAAGCCGAGAAATTATTCAGCAGCAAAGCGACAATCCTCAAAATAATAAAAATGTAAAGTGGAAAAAAAAATTTACTGTAGCACTCTGAAAATGTCAATTTCAGGGTGACACTGAAAATTTTTACTTTAGCTACCATAACCAACAATTTAACATATAACTAGCATATATATATTACAGGGACAGCAAGAAATGGAGAACTCACCCAGTCCTTCGTGACGAATTTCTTTAATCCATGATTAGGATAATATCAACATCATACTAAAGTGTGGTGTGCATGTGGCAGGGGAGTGAGCAGGTAAGAAAGCCTGACAGACTACGGCCATATGGTGCTGCATATGGGGGAATCATGCAGTGTATATAGGGAGGCTGTGTGGGGCTCACGCAGTGTATATAGGGAGGCTGTGTGGGGCTAACGCAGTGTATATAGGGAAGCTGGGTGGGGCTCACGCAGTGTATATAGGGAGGCTTGGTGGGGCTCACTTAGTGTATATGGGATGGCCGGGTGGGACTCACGCAGTGTATATGGGGGAGGTCAGGTGGGACTCACACAGTGTACAGTCATGGCCAAAAGTTTTGAGAATGACACAAATATTAATTTTTACAAAGTCTACTGCTTCACTTTTTCTAATGGCAATTTGCATATACTCCAGAATGTTATAAAGAGTGATCAGCTTAACAGCAATTACTTGCAAAGTCAATATTTGGCTAGAAAATGAACTTTATCCCCCAAAACACATTTCAACATCATTGCAGCCCTGCCTTAAAAGGACCAGCTAACCCCTTTTCAGTGATTGCTCCATTAACACAGGTGTGGGTGTTGATGAAGACATGGCTGGAGATCAATCTGTCATGATTAAGTAAGAATGACACCACTGGACACTTTAAAAGGAGGCTGGTGCTTGGCATCATTGTTTCTCTTCTGTTAACCATGGTTATCTCTAAAGAAACACGTGCAGTCATCATTGCAATGCATAAAAATGGCCTAACAGGGAAGAGTATCGCAGCTAGAAAGATTGCACCTCAGTCAACAATCTATCGCATCATCAAGAACTTCAAGGAGAGAGGTTCCATTGTTGCCAAAAAGGCTTCAGGGCGCCCAAGAAAGACCAGCAAGCGCCAGGACCGTCTCTTAAAAGTGTTTCAGCTGCGGGATCGGGCTACCAGCAGTGCAGAGCTTGCTCAGGAATGGCAGCAGGCAGGTGTGAGTGCATCTGCACGCACTGTGAGGCGGAGACTCTTGGAGCAAGGCCTGATCTCAAGGAGGGCAGCAAAGAAGCCACTTCTCTCCAGAAAAAACAATCATGGACAGACTGATATTCTGCAAAAGGTACAGGCAGTGGACTGCTGAGGACTGGGGTAAAGTTATTTTCTCTGATGAATCCCCTTTTCGATTGTTTGGGACATCAGGAAAACGCCTCATTCGGAGAAGACAAGGTGAGCGCTACCACCAGTCTTGTCTCATGCCAACTGTTAAGCATCCTGAAACCATTCATGTGTGGGGTTGCTTCTCAGCCAAGGGAATCGACTCTCTCACAGTCTTGCCTAAAAACACAGCCATGAATAAAGAATGGTACCAGAATGTCCTCCAAGCAACTTCTCCCAACCCTCCAAGAGCAGTTTGGCGATCAACAATGCCTTTTCCAGCATGATGGAGCACCTTGCCATAAAGCAAAGGTGATAACTAAATGGCTCAGGGAACAAAACATAGAGATTTTGGGTCCATGGCCTGGAAACTCCCCAGATCTTAATCCCATTGAGAACTTGTGGTCAATCATCAAGAGACGGGTGGACAAACAAAAACCTAAAAATTCTGACAAAATGAAAGCATTGATTGTGCAAGAATGGACTGCTATCAGTCAGGATTTGGTCCAGAAGTTGATTGAGAGCATGCCAGGGAGAATTGCAGAGGTCCTGAAGAAGAAGGGTCAACACTGCAAATATTGACTTGCTGCATTAACTCATTCTAACTGTCAATATAAGCTTTTGTTACTCATATGTTTGCAATTATTATATTTCTGTCTGTGATAAAAACATCAGTCAAACACACTTAAAAACCAGAGGGCAGCAGATCATGTGAAAATATAATATTTGTGTCATTCTCAAAACTTCTGGCCATGACTGTATATGGGGGGAGGCTGTGTGGGACTCACGCAGTGTATATGGGGGAGGCTGTGTGGGGCTCATGCCGCATACGGGGGAGGCTGTGTGAGGCTCATGCCGCAAACGGGGGAGGCTGTGTGGGGCTCATGCCGCATACGGGGGAGGCTGTGTGGGGCTCATGTCGCAGACGGGGGAGGCTGTGTGGGGCTCATGCCGCATACGGGGGAGCTGTGTGGGGCTCATGCCGCATACGGGGGAGGCTGTGTGGGACTCATGCCGCATACGGGGGAGGCTGTGTGGGGCTCATGCCGCATACGGGGGAGGCTGTGTGGGGCTCATGCCGCATACGGGGGAGGCTGTGTGGGCTCATGCCGCATCGGGAGCTGTGTGGCCATGTCGCATACGGGGAGGCTGTGTGGGGCTCATGCCGCATATGGGGAGGCTGTGTGGGGCTCATGACGCATACGGGGAGGCTGTGCGGGGCTCATGCCGCATACGGGGGAGGCTGTGCGGGGCTCATGCCGCATATGGGGGAGGCTGTGTGGGGCTCATGAGGCATATGGGCAACGCGCGGAGAGGCATTGGAAGAAAACAAATTAGCAAGACGACTTCACTGTACTCAAACAGACAACTCTCGCTTTCAAATCTGCCCTCACCTCTGCTAAACAGGCCTACTTCACAACCCTCGTATCTTCCCTATCCTACAACCCCAGTTATTCAAAACTTTTAACTCCCTCTTCCGCCCACCACTGCCCCCTACAACCTCCCTCATCTCTGCTGAGGACTTTGCCACACACTTCAAAAATAAGATCGACCAAACAAGGAAAGTCTTCATTTTTCAACCACCACAACCCCTTTGTATACCAGACCAATGTCCAAACCCCATAACCTCACTCTCCAACATAACTGAAGGGGAGCTTAATTGTCTCCTCTCCAAATCGCACCTCACCACCTGTGCACTCGACCCCATCCCATCTCCTCCCCAACCTCACCACCACGCTTATCCCATCCCTAACCCACCTTAACCCTAACCTTGCTCTTTGACAATCTGGCTTCCGCCCCATCACTCCACTGAGACAGCCCTGACCAAAATTACTAATGACCTACTTACAGCCAAAGCTAACGGACAATACTTTATACTCCTCCTTCTATCCCTGCCCTCTGCTTTCGACACAGTTGACCACTGCCTCCTACTACAGATCCTCTCCTCCATTGGCATCAAAGACCTCACTCTATCCTGGATCACCTCATACCTTTACAAACGCACATTTAGCGTCTCCCACTCCCACACTACCTCCTCATCTCACCCTCTCTCTGCTGGAGTCCCCCAAGACTCTGTTCTAGGACCCCTACTCTTCTCAATCTATACACTTGGCCTGGAACAACTTATAAAGTCCCATGGATTCCAGTACCACCTTTATGCTGATGACACTCAGATCTACCTCTCTGGCCAAGACGTCACCTCTCTGCTGTTGAGAATCCCGCAGTGTCTATCAGCCATATCCTCCTTCTCCTCTCGCTTCCTCAAACTCAATGTGGACAAATCTGAACTCATCATCTTTCCTCCATCTCACAGATCTTCCTTACCTGACTTATCACAATTAACGAAATCACGCTTTCCCCCATACCAGAAGTCCGCTGCCTCAGAGTAACCCTTGATTCTGACCGGACCTTCAAACCACACATCCAAACTCTTTCCACCTTCTGTCGCCTCCAGCTCAAAAATATTCCAGAATCCGTCCTTTCCTCAACCCTCAATCTACTAAAATGCTTGTGCATGCCCTCATCATCTCCCGCCTTGACTACTGCAGCATCCTTTTCTGTGGCCTCCCTGCTAACACCCTCGCACCTCTCCAGTCTATCCTTAACTTTGCTGCCCGACTAATTCAGCTCTCTCGTCGCTACTCCTCAGCTTCTCCCCTTTGCAAATCTCTTCACTGGCTCCCATTCCCTCAGCTATCCAGTTCAAATTACTAATACTGACCTACAAGGCCAGCTATAACCTGTCTCCTCCATATATCTCTGAACTAATCTCCCAATATCTTCCCTCATGTAATCTCCGAACCTCCCAAGACCTCCTTTTCTCCTCCACACTTATTCTCTCCTCACCCAACCGCCTCCAAGACTTCTCCCGAATATCCCCCATCCTCTGGAATTCTTTGCCCCAACACATCTGACTATCAACCACACTCGGATCCTTCAGACGGAACCTGAAAACTCAACTCTTCAGGAAAGCCTACAACCTGCAATGACCCTGCTGCCTGCCTCCTCGCGACTACCGGAGCTACCGCCTCACCAACACCAGAGCTGCTGCAACCCCCCAACCTACTGTCTCCTTCTCCACCATCCTGTATGTTACACCCGATCCCCGTGCTGGCTCTGCACCCCTTTCTGGTCACTCATCTCCTGCTTTTCACGCTGTCCCTGTGCAGCAGCGAGCTCCCTGTCTGAGGTCTTAGGCGCTCTCTACTTCTCAGCGACCTGCTCTCTCTCACTCCCCCATCTCCTGACGTGCTGTCAGCAGATCTTCAGGAAATACTATTAGGATGCAAGCGCACAATCCTCTGGTTTGTTAAAGGGACAGCGTGCATTTTTTGAATTTAGTAATTATCCAATGGCAGCGCACTGATTACTATTTCTGGTCTCTCCTCCACTGGGAGAGTGCCGAAGCAATGAGTATCTACCATTGCTACATTCGGTTCTGTCTCTGACCTATCTGCGCTGCGTTAGCAGTCTCTGTGCACTTGCTTATACTATTTGTCTCTGGAGTATCAGGTTCCTGCTATCCCTGACAACCTCCTGCAATCAGCTGTGCAAGTGACATCCCGTTCCGCCAACAGCTATCCGAATCCGTGGACTGTGACAAGGTTACTGGAGCCAGCTTGCTACCATTTACCCGGAATCAGGACCTTCCTCACCTGTGTCTACATCTCTACGGTCTCTTCCATTATATCTGTTACGCTGCCACGTGTCCGGGGTCTAACTGGAGGTAGCACCTGTGTCCTCCACTATGTATTCCACTCTGGTCCTGTTCGAGGGGCCTTACTATGGGTGCCCAGGGCTCACTAGTTAAACCCCCTTCGGAGCCCCCCGGACCGTGGTCCCAAGGTTCCACTTTAAAAATAAAAAACGAATGTGAACTTCACCATCTCGGCTTCCGCTTCCATCCGTTACACTGTAGAATGTAAGCCCGCAAGGGCAGGGTCATCTCCCCTCTGTATCAGTCTGAAATTGTTAGTTTGTTTACTGTAAGTGATATCTGTAATTTGTATGTAACCCCTTCTCATGTGCAGCACCATGGAATCAATGGTTCTATATAAATAAATAATAATAATAATATGGGGGAGGCTGTGTGGGGCTCATGCCGCATACAAGGGGCTGTTGGGGGGCTCATACGATATACAGAAGGGGCTCGAGTTGAAAAAATATATAGGGGGATGTCAGCATACTTAATTCTGCTTAATATTAAGTGATACAATTAAGATGAATATAATTATCAATTATACAATAATTATAATATATCGATATTAATATTGAGAATTAATGTCAGCTTATTGGTTCGGCCCTCCACAACAGTCACGGTCTCTCACATGGCCCCACAGGAAAATTAATTGCCCACCCTTGATCTAGAGAATAAGGACACAACCTGTTACAGCCCTAAAAAGTACAGTAACGTGCACCAGCTCTGGAAGATATGAGGGACAGCGGAACTACTCTATGTATAGAAAAATATCGAAAACTGGATCTTATTTTTTCCTTATTGAAGGGTTGCTTCCATATCCCTAGAGTTTGCTACTATCAACGCTGATAGAACTGTGCAAAGCACACAATAAAACCCAGTTCCTAGTTTATTCACACATTCCGACAAGTATCAGAGAAATGCCATAACAAAGTTCTTAAACACATACTCAAGAATTGTTATTTTATTGAGAATATAAGTAGTTACACACATAGTCATTTCAGGAGTGGTGACCTCCATTTACTAAATAGAGCCTAATTGAATAAATTGATAATTTACTTGTATGGGTTGTCTGATCTTAAACTACATATCTGTAGCTACTTTGAATCTTCACAATGAGTGCACGGTTGTGAGAATTTTCCATTGCCAGCACCAGGGGCAATGGTCACATTCCGACTAGATGGGCATGGCCTTGCTGAAAGCAAGTATATTAAGCGAGGCCAAAAACAGTCTAGTTGGAATGTGGCCAGGAGTATGCATATCGCGCATTTGTGGTTACCTTAGTGACCAGGCCAAATTTTTGAACTTTGACCAGTGTCACTTCATGTGGTAATAACGCTGGAACGCTTCAACATATCCCACGGATTCTGATATTGTCTTTTGTGACATATTGTACTTCATGAAAGTGGTAAAATTTCTCCAATGATTTGCGTTTATTTGTGAAAATTATTAAAATTTTCGCAATTTTCAAACTTTACATTTTTATGCCTTTAAATCACGTAGTTATACCAGAAAAAAAATAATAAATAACATTTCCCACATGTCTACTTTACATCAGCACAATTTTTGAAACATTTTTTTGGTAGAAAGTTTAGGATTAACAAGTTGATCATCAATTTCTCCATTTTCTAAGAAAATTTAGAAAACCATTTTTTTTAGGGACCACATCACATTTGAAGTGACTTTGAGGGGTCTATATGACAAAAATACCCAAAAGTGAAAATTTTAAAAAACACACCCCTCAAAGTCCTCAAAACCATATTGTTTATCAACCCTTCAGGTTCTTCACTACTATTTGGACACACGGCAGGGCTAGGACTGGCAGGAGTACCGCTTGACTTTAACGCATAAATGGCTGGAATCGAGAGTGGACGCCATATTGCGTTTGCAGAGCCCCTGATGTGCCTAAACAGTGTAAATCCTCAAGTGTCCCCATTTTGGAAACCACAACCCTCAAGAATTTTATCCTGTGGAATAGTGATTATTTTTTAAACTCAAAGGTAATAAACAGAATTTGATAACATTAGTTCGTCGTATTGAACATGTCATTTTTAGTGTTGAGTACAAGTGCTCGCTACTCGAGTATGCATCCAAGTGCTCAGGTATGCAACAAGTATCGCGGGTGCTCGAATGACTCCGATGCAAATTCGAGTAGCGAGTACTTGCGTATAACACTAGTCTTCATTTTATTGTATTTTTTTTAAACTTTTGAAAAAACCCTAACCCTAGACCAACTCTAATGACAAAGCATGAAAGAAATAAAAAAAAATGGAATCTTACGGAGATGACTATTGTGTTTTGATCACAGTGATAGACCCTTGGGGACCTCAGTTCGCTCTCCTCTGACATGTATATCATGTCAGAAGAGAGATGTTTTTAATAGCGGGCACACTTTTTTTTACGTGATTGGGGACCGGAAAAACAAGCCTTGATCATGTTCTTCAGGGTCCCAGCTACCCCCGGCAGCTGAAATGCTGTAGAATTTCTGATGCTGGGAGGGCGCTAGATCCTTATTCCCGATCGCCGTTATCAAATGGCAATGAGGGAATAAAGTCCCTTAACGGCCGTCTTTTTAACTGCCGCTGTAAAATGGCGGTCGTTAAGGGATTATTGAGCAGATTCCTTAAAATATTTCCCTTTTTGTTTTCAACTGGAGATATATTTCAAATTCCTGGAGCTGTTCGGGAATGTTAACAAGTTTCAGATATTTGCACACATGGGAGATTTGAGACGAACGTTGACATTTCTGTGTGGATATGCTGTTGCTGTGTATCGTGGAGGAGTTAACTTTTAAAAATCATTATTATACACAAGCTACATACCTGTGAACACGAATGCTTTCAGTTTGTCTTCTAAGCATCTCAACTCTGCCAACAGAAACATCCAGCTCTCGCACTGTAATTTCTGGTTTATAAAGTTGACAGAAAAATTCTGCCTGTAGCACAAATTAAAGGGTTAGGTAGAATTATTGCCAATTTATTTTGATAACAATAAACCATATAATGCAGATTCTCTTATGTACGCCCCGAGTATATCGGTTTTAACTTCATGTAAAGACATATAGAGGGGCAAGGAGAGTGGAGTTGGGACAGGAGGATAGGGGTTGAGAGATGTCAGCAGGGATTTGATAGGTAAGGATGTCATCCTACAGCTCACAGACCAACTTTCTGTCTACATATTAGCACATGTACTGGACAAGTTGTCAAACTAGGGATCCCATGAACCAAATATCTATAATGAAGGCGGAATGTATAGATGTAACAGAGGTGGAAAGTACTACATTAAAGAGAAGTGCTTCCTTCTTTAAAAGGAGATTTTTGTGTACTCACCGTAAAATCCTTTTCTCCGAGACGCTCATTGGGGGACACACAGACCGTGGGTGTTATGCTGCTGCCACTAGGAGGACACTAAGCAATACAAGCACAAAAGATTAACTCCTCCTCCTGCAGTATACACCCTCTGTTGGCTCAATCCTGAACCAGTTCGGTGCCAAAGCAGTAGGAGCTCATAACAGAGTGCAATATGCCAACAATTCAAATGAACAACGAGGCTCCAAGTTAAACCAGGGTGGGAGCTGTGTCCCCCAATGAGCGTCTCGGAGAAAAGGATTTTACGGTGAGTACACAAAAATCTCCTTTTCTCCTTCGCCTCATTGGGGGACACACAGACCGTGGGACGTCCCAAAGCAGTCCCTGGGTGGGAACTCATCAACAGATGAAGCCTCGTGAACGTCATGCATATAACGCTTAACCAGTCAACAGACAACTTACAGATGCGCAACAGCTGATTGCAGAATCTGTCTGCCAAGAGCCGCATCTGAAGAAACTTGAGCATGAATTTGGTAATGCTTGACAAAAGTATGACGACTAGACCAAGTCGCAGCCTTGCACACTTGCTGTGCCGAAGCCTGGTGCCGAATGGCCCAGGAGGCCCCCACAGAACGAGTGGAGTGTGCCTTAATCCCAGCCGGGATAGGCTGACCTTTAACACGGTACGCCTTTTGGATCGCCGAGCGAATCCATTTGGCTAACGTGGCCTTGGAAGCAGGAAGACCCTGTCTGCGTCCTTCCGGAAGCACAAACAGAGCGTCCGATTTCCGGAAAGGTGCCGTTCTCGAAATGTACCTTCGGAGAGCCCTCACCAAGTCTAAAGTGTGAAGGGCTTTTTCAGTACGGTGAATTGGCCCCGGACAGAATGAAGGCAAAACTATCTCCTCATTGATATGAAAAGCCGAAAAGACTTTTGGCGTGAAAGACGGAGAAGTCCTAAGGACTACCTTGTCCTGGTGAAAAATGAGGAAAGGAGGTTTACAAGATAAGGCTGCCAATTCCGATACTCGTCTGATAGAGGTAATCGCCACTAGGAAGACCACCTTCCAGGAAAGAAGCGATAAAGACACTTCCGGCAAAGGTTCGAAGGGGGAGTCCTGTAAAGCACTGAGGACCAAATTAAGATCCCAAGGCTCCAAAGGCCTCTTGTAAGGTGGAACAAGATGAGACACTCCCTGAATAAAAGTCTTGACCTGAGACTTAGATGTGATCCGTCTTTGGAAAAGTACGGACAAGGCAGAAATCTGGCCCTTGAGGGAAGAAAGGGCTAACCCCGAATCTATTCCTGCTTGAAGAAATTCCAGAATGGAAGGGATAGAGAAAACCAAAGGGGAACGACCTTTGTTCTCACACCAGGAAAAGAATGTCTTCCAGACACGATGATAAATGCGGGCGGAAGCCGGCTTCCTGGCATTGACCATTGTAGAGATGACTTTGTGAGAAAACCCAGCCTGAGTTAAGATCCAGGCTTCAAAGGCCATACCGTCAAATTCAGCGCTTTTGAATTGTGATGGTAAATCGGACCCTGTGAGAGGAGGTCCGGCCGATCTGGCAATCTCCAGGGAACGTCTGCAAGCAGACGCACTAGTTCCGCATACCACGGACGGCGAGGCCATTCCGGAGCGACCAGAATGAGAGGAACGCCTTCTGCCTTGATCTTCCGAATCACCCTGGGGATTAACGGAAGAGGAGGAAAAATGTAAGGAAGGCGAAATTGACTCCAAGGGAGGACTAGCGCATCCGAGCCGACGGCTAGTGGATCGCGAGAGCGACTTATGAAGGTCTGAACCTTGGCATTCAGTCTGGATGCCATGAGGTCTACGTCCGGCATGCCCCATCGCTGGCAAATAAGATGGAACACATCCGGGTGCAGGGATCATTCCCCTGAGTCTAGGCCCTGGCGACTTAGGAAGTCGGCTTCCCAATTGTCCACACCTGGAATGTGAACCGCGGAGATGAGAGAGCGGTTTTTCTCGGCCCAGTGGAGAATGTGCGATACCTCGAGCATCGCTGTCCTGCTCCGAGTGCCCCCCTGACGGTTGATGTACGCCACGGCCGTGGCGTTGTCTGACCGAATCCTGATGGGACGACCGGCCAGGAGATGATGGAAGTGCACGAGAGCTAACTTGATAGCTCTGATCTATAAGATGTTGATTGGGAGACGGGACTCTGGTAGAGACCAGCGGCCCTGAGTCGTGTGATGAAGAAACACAGCTCCCCATCCGAGGAGACTGGCATCGGTGGTCACCACCAGCCAATGGACAGTCAGGAAAGATTTTCCGTGATTCAGTGATGAGGCATTCATCCACCATCTTAAGGAGCTTCTGACTGTGGAAGACAGACGTAAGCGGCGACCTAGAGACGCTGGGTTCCTGTCCCAGACTGATATCAACTCCTGTTGAAGAGGGCGGAGATGAAACTGGGCGAAAGGTACTGCTTCGATGGAAGCTACCATTTTCCCGAGGACCTGCATGGCGCTCCTCAGAGAATGAGGGCGGTTTAGCGACAGCAGGAGCACTCCCCGCTTCAGAGAGATAATCTTCTCTGGAGGGAGAGATACCAATCCTTGGGAGGTATCCAAAATCATTCCCAGAAAAAGAATCTTCTGAGAGGGAATGGAAAGAGACTTGTCTAAATTGACAAGCCAACCGAGGCGGGAGAGGGTGTCGATAGTGATTTCGACGCTCTCTTCGCAGGCTCGAAAAGTCGGACCTTTTATGAGTAGGTCGTCCAGGTACGGGAGGACTACCACACCCGAGAGTGTAAAATTGACATGGCGGCCGCCATGACCTTTGTGAACACTCTGGGGGCAGTTGCGAGACCGAAGGGCAGAGCGGCAAACTGAAAATGATCCTCTCCGACAGCAAAACGCAGAAACTTTTGATGTCCGCTGAAAATTGGAATTGCAAGATCCTTGGACTTGGGGAAGCGAGACTGAAAGAAACGTCTTGGAGGAAGGGACAAGAATTCGATTTTGTAACCTGAGTGTACTAGATCGAGAACCCACTGGTCTTGAACTACTGACCCCCAGACTTTGTGAAACAAGAGTAGGCGGCCGCCTACCTTGTTTGGGTCTCCCATCCCCAGCAAGGAGTCATTGTGATGACAACTTGAGAGAAGAGGAGCTCCTATTTCCTGCCTGAGAAGATCTGTTTCTCCAGGGCTGAGAGGATCTGGACGATGGTTGCGAGTCCCTATCTCTACGAGATGACCGGGATGCTTGAGCAGAGGACGAAGCAGGGGACCAATTAAAGGAGCTACGAAATGGCCGGAAACGACCTTGGTATTGAGGCCGAAAGGGTCTATTGATTCTGCGCTGTGGAAGAAATTTGCTTTTGCCACCAGTAGCGTCAGAAATAATCTGATCAAGGCGATCTCCAAAAAGACGCCCTGAATGATAAGGCAATGAAGTTAAAGTCTTCTTTGAAGCAGCGTCTGCACGCCACTCACGGAGCCAAAGGGACCTCCGAATGGCGATAGCATTGGCGGCCGTGATAGCAGCGCAATTAGCTGCATCCAGAGACGCATGAACCATGTACTCACCTGCCCGAGTAATCTGATAGGCCAGATTACGTGCCTCGGGGAAAGAGGGATATCACTAGTCATTTTGACTAGGCCCTCAACCCAAGCCACCATAGCTCTTGCCACCCAGGTGGCTGCAAAGGAGGGAGATAGAGATGCTCCAGCCGCCTCAAAAATTGATTTGGCGAGGTTGTCAATCTGTTTATCTGAAGGGTTCCTAATGGATGAACTATCAGAAACAGAGAGTAGGGTTTTTGAAGATAGACGAGATACTGGAGGATCGAGATTCCGTCCACTCTTTCGCCACGGTTGCTGAAAAAGGGTATCGAGCTTTCAGAGACTTCAGTCCTGAAAAACGTCTGTCCGGACGCTCCCTGTGTCCCTGAACAATATCAGTAAATTCAGGGTGGTTACTAAACATCTTGTGAACACGTTTTGCCCTTTTGAAGGAGATAGGATGATTCGGCTGAGACCCAGGTTCTTCTTCTAGTTTGAGGATTGTATTAATTGCCTCAATTAAAGAATCTAACGACTCCTGAAATTCCGGCGAGTTGGGATCATCACCAATGTCCGACTCGTATTCCGAATCATGGTCACTGATGTTTCTGGGAGAAGGTGAACGAGAACCTGAACTCGCAGATGCTGAACCACTAGATGGATTGGGAGATGTATTATGGCGGTGTTTTTTGGACGACCGCTTAGCGGGCGCCGTGAGACGGCCCCTGTCAGATGAGACATCTCTGAAGGCTAACGGACCCTTTTCTGGAAAAGGGGCGCTCTGGCTAGGAGCAGATCCACGAAAGGTATCCAAGGCTCTAGTCAGAGAGTTTATGGAGTGTGCCAGATATTCGGGCCACCCTGAAGAACCTGCCTCAATGGGATCAGGAATAGGTAGTGACTCCTGCTCGGTAATAGGGGGCTCCTGAGCAGAGGAAGCCATGGGCTCCTGGGCACATGATGCACAGAATTGGGAACTATGCATTGATGGCAGGGGAGCGTTGCATGAAGTGCAAGTGGCATATACTACGGAGTAGCTCTTGTCAGCCTTTTTAATTCCCTTTGATTGTGACACATTTCCTCCCAGAGAACCTTCTGCAGAAGAAGGGTTAAGCGCTGTGTAGACCTAGTCGCAGCGTGCACTTACCCAGGGCCTCTGTGTGTGCACCGGGGAAGTGAGAGGATGGCGATGCAGCGCTGTCCCAGGAGAATATGGCGCCAGAGATCTTAGAAGCGCCTCTCGTGTGAGACGAGAGGCGCCAGAAGCAGTGGGAGGAGAGGGGGAGGAAACAGGGGAAATCCCCTGTTAACTGGTGACAGCCAATATTGTGCGGTGTGGGCGGAGCCACACAGACCGCCCTCTCCACTCGAGGCCTATCCCGGCCCGAAGCCGGGGAGTAAATTTTAAAGTTGCGGCCTACCCTGGGCCGAAGCCGGGGACTAAATTTGAGGCCGTGGCCGCGGCGCAATCGTAACGCCAGCGGCGCGATTGTGTGCTGCGGCGGCGCTACACCATGCGGGCGCAGTGCGCATAAAAGCGGTCGGTGACCGGTATTTGCCTTTCGTATACTCACTGCGGGGAGAGCCCGAAGATGGAGGAGGGAGAACTCCACAGCACTACAGCGACTATGGCTGTACATCCTCTATCCACCAACCCCTTTCAATAAGGGGGTGGAGAGGGCTTTTACATGCCTCCAGACCGCCACCGCTTCCAGGAGAGGTGGAGGGGGGTAACCATCCAAGGTGCCACGCAAATCATCATCATCCTCAAGTAAGGGTATCTCATGGGGAGAGCGGCCTGTTATAAGGATCTGTCGCCCCATGGTAGCGTGGCAGGAGGGGTACGTGGAGGCGACACTCGCACGATGCCGCCTGTTGTTGGTTTTTGGGAGATCGTGACTTTTCGTACAAGTCCCGTCGCCCATCCGTGCGTGAAGAAAGTAAAAATAATAAAAAGTTTAAAAATCAGAAAAAAAAAAAATCTGAAAAAAAGTGGGGTCTGAGAGCAGACCCTAGTGCCTCCTACAGACACTAAGCAAGAACTGGTTCAGGATTGAGCCAACAGAGGGTGTATACTGCAGGAGGAGGAGTTAATCTTTTGTGCTTGTATTGCTTAGTGTCCTCCTAGTGGCAGCAGCATAACACCCACGGTCTGTGTGTCCCCCAAAGAGGCGAAGGAGAAATTAAGAATATCCAAAAGAAAAACTCAAGTTGTAAATTTCAGTAAAAGAAAAGTTAAGAAATACGTTCACCACCTAAGACTGTCTACTGGAACCGTTTGAGGCCAGAAGATGAACACTTACAGTACCTAATATGGCCTTCAGGCAATCACCTTTTTAGCAAGCATATTATCACAGAGTTAGATATCAGTTTACTTAAAACTGACTTGGGGGAGAGTGCTGTGAGCACGCTTAGTAACATGTGCAGAAGACACTGTGCAGAGAGGGGACGAGACGTGAAAGGGAGAGGGTTGTGAGCGTGCTTTCTGACATGACCAGAACATATAGTCAATTGTGAGATCCTCTTATCAGTCTTCAGCTTTCAGAAGGGTCTGTTCACAATTTGACCTTACACTGAGCAAAAGCTCCCAGCATACAACCAAACAAATCAATAGTCTCCCCATTAAGCCAAAGTTAGCCAAGAGTAGAGATGAGCTAACACCGTCGGCTCCCTCCTTATTCGGCAAGCTATAACGCTTACCGAAGAGGCTGCATCGGTAACCCGGATGCCTGGAGCACTCTGGCTGATCAGCTATTCGGAGCAGCAGCTGCATGTGTCGCGGCTGTGTGACAGTCACAACAAACAGGTTCTCCATACATGTGTTGTGACTGTCACACAGCCGCGACACATGCAGCTGTGGTGCCGAACAGCTGATTATCGGGAAAGCTCCAGGTATCCAGGTTACCGGATGCAGCTTCTTCAGTAAGCACTATAGCCTGCCAAATAAGAAGGAAGCCGACGGTGTTCACTCATCTCTAGCCAAGAGTAGATTTCTTTCTTTTTTTTGCATACATCACAACATTATGTGCAGGCATACCTTTTTTCCTTTCAAAGAAAAGCACATTGGATTAAACTATTACATTCGAAATTTATTTCTGAATTAATTTTTTTTTATCCGTTCTAGACATGGCCATTTTATTTTTTTTTCTGTTCTAGACATGGCCATTTTATTTTTTTTCTGTTCTAGACATGGCCATTTTATTTTTTTTCCTCTCTTTATTACAAAAGCCATAATATAATTTTATTTTTCTGTCTACACAAATGTATGAGGGTTTTTTTGTGGGACAAGTTATTCATGAAATTGCAGGAAAAAGCTCAATTCTGACACTGTTTTTAGAGCGTACATTGTGGGGTTAAATGACCTGGCATCATAATTTTTGTCAGCAGTACAATTATGGCAATACCATATTATTATTACTACTATTTTAGTGCTGAGAAAAAAAAATTAAATTTGTAATAAAAAAAAATTTTCATTTTTCAGTTGATGGAGTTGTGTGAGGGCCTATTTTTTGGGAGTTAAGATGACGTTTTGAGTGATTCCATTTTGGGATACATAACCTTTTGATCGCTTCTTACTGTATTTTTTAAGACACTGGGTCTATAAAAAACAAACAAACCACAACTTAAGAATTTTTAATATTTTCTCTTTACGTGTTTACTATCTGGTCTTTATAATTTGACAGATTGGACTATTATTGACACAGTGATACAAAAAATGTCTTAATATCTATTTTTAATGAAGTAATAGTGAAGGCATACAAATTTTGATCTGTTTTAACCCCTTACTAACACAGGACACTCATTCTCGCCGCCTTGTCGTTGGTTGCTGGGCATGCCCATGAATTTGCCAAATTAGGAGCTAAGCGTCTCATTTTTTCTTAGTATCCAGAAGCAGTATTGCTATTCATATTGACATGCTTTAGCACTACAGAGTGCAACTTTTTTTTTGTTTATTGTATATGGAGATGGCTGATCCTAGTATGCACCTGTTCACACTAGCTTGGAAGTGCCAGTCAGTCTTTTGTCATTCATTCTGGCCAACTCCCAGACTCTGAGACTCCTGAAAAACACTTCTGATGGAAAGCTCTTAGCATAATGTGAACAGACTCTAACACATGTTATTTTTCAGCAAAATCCTGACTCTGCTGATATAGAGGACCGTAGCGACAGTGAACATAGCTGAAGCGTCAGCCTATTGCAATGATCTGCAGCCAGGGTTTACAGGATTTTTTCCACAAAGAACTTGACGTAGAAAAAAAAAACAAAAAGAAATGAAAAATGTCAAGTAATGTTTTAATTTACACTGCAGCTCACCTTTTGCTTGGAAATGTTCAGTTTGCTGCCAATTACTTCTGCCATCTTCAGTCTAGCCACAGGTGATGACAGCATTGCAGTAAAGCAGTCGAGTGCCTAGTACGGAAATATCAAAAATGTGATCATGTCTATTTTACTTACACAATTAAAAATTTTTAAATATTCCTAAACATTTTACCTCATGGAAAATATTTACAGCAGTGCTTGACGAGGAACCATCAAAACTGTATGCAATTCTGTTGCTCCACTTCAGTAGGTCTCTATGAAATAAAAACAAAAAAAACAAGGTTTAATAATGTATTTTACTGTTACTTATTTATCATCAATATATATCATAGTGCTGTAGAGAGGCTGTCCCTTATTTGGGATTATTTGAAGATGGAGTGGATCCCGACTCGCCCCTATTCATAGGAATCTCTCGTATCTTATTTCAAGCATGTAGACTTCTTGCATTTCATTGGTGAGACACAACCTCCATCTATGGGACAACTACAAGGAAGGATAAATAATAGACTCCTCTTTCCAACCAGACTATATCATAAACGTAACTCTATTCGCAAATTTGAAAAGATATTGGGGTCCTTGGTTGGATACTCCAGGAATGCCCATAAAGCTCAATTAGAGAGAGAATATTTAAGATGCTATCCCTTAATTGTTAGTCCTCTTTTTTCCTTCTCCCCTTTTCCACGAATATTATACTCCGTTATTCTAGAACTGACCTGAAAATTAAAATGGTCCTCTCTGTAACGTTAGGATTTGGGATTAGGGAATAGAAGTGGAGTTACTTTGTTTATGCATTATACTATGGAATTATTACCATATATACTCGTGTATAAGCCGAGATTTTCAGCACACTTTTTTGTGCTTAAAACGCACCTCTCGGCTTATACACGAGTCATTGCCGGCAAGGGAGGGGGGATGGGGAGCAGAAGACATCATACTCACCCTCATGGCGTCATCGTCATCGCTGCACATCAGTCCCTGCATCTCAGTCGGGGCGCCGGCATCTCTCTTCCTGTCTTCCTTCCAGTGCTGAGCAGTCACGTGGTACCTCTCATTAAAGTAATGAATATGCACGCGTCTCCACTCCTATAGGTGTGGACAGCATATTCATTACTTTACTGAGCGGTACAACGTGACCGCTTGGCCTTGGAAGGAAGACAGGATGAGAGATGCCGGCGCCCGCCCCGGACGTAATGCAGGGACCGAGATGCTGCTGCGCCAGGAGGGTGAGAAAGTCTGGGGGAGGGTGAGCCATGCGATATTCACCTGTCCCCGTTCCACCGCCACGTGCCGCTGTGCTGTCTTCCGTGTCCACTGGCTGTGACGTTCAGGTCGGAGGGCGCGATGACGTGTTTAGCGTACGCCCTTTGCTTGAACAGTCACTGCAGAAAGACACAGCGGTGCGCGGCGGTGGAACGGGGAAAGCTGAATATCGCAAGTGCCGTTGGCCTGAGCCAGCGGCGGCACCGGCACCTGGCCCCCATAGCGCGCCGGTGTCCCCACCTGCTCGGGACACTGGCACCTGGTCCCCAGCGACAAGAGGGGAGCATGTCATTTTTTTTTTTTTTTTTTTTTATTAAGGGGTTCACTAAAGGGGTTAACTAGTGGGACAGTTTTATAGGGCGGGTCGTTACGGACGCGGCGATACTAAATATGTGTACTTTTATTGTTTTTTTATTATTTACATAAAAAAATTAATTTATTGGGGAGTTGTTTTTTTTTTACACATTATTTTTATTATTTTTACTTTTTTACTTTGTCCCAGGCTGCGACATCACTGCATAGTGTCAGATCGCCGATCTGACACTGTGCACAACACTGTGTCAGATCGGCGATCTGACAGGCAGTGCAGGAGGCTTTCTCAGCAGGCACTGAGGAAGCAATATCCCTGCAGGACCCTGTTCTGAGGTTCTCAGGGAAGCAAGCAGGGAGCCCCCTCTCTGCGCGATGCTTCCCTATGCCTATGCCAGAACAATTCAATCATGTTTGATCGCAGTGTGCCGGGGGTTAATGTGTCGGGAGCGGTCCGTGACCGCTCCTGGCACATAGTGCCGGGTGTAAGCTGTGATAATCAGCTGACACCCGGCCGCAATCAGCTGCGCTTCCCCTGGGAGCGCAGCTGATCGCATATGACGTACTATTCCGTCCTTGGGAATTAAGTCCCAGGGCACATGGACAGAATAGTACGTCAAATGGAAGAAAGGGGTTAAGCAGGAGGGTAAACCCAAAGACAGATGACCTTCTATCCTAGATCCTAAATCATGGACTCTGAATAACAAATACCCTTAAATCAGATAGTTGCAGTACACAAAAACACGGATTTTGGTAAAGACTTACCTGTAAAATCCTTTTCAGCGAAGGAAGGAAGAGAGACACAGTATTCATTACTGATGGGTAGGCGGAGCCCCAGATCAGGATGTTACCTCAGATCAAAAGAGTGATGACTGGCTGGCCCCTCCAGCTCGGGCTCCTCCTACTCAGCTCCAGTCGTACCAAAGCTTTTAGGAAAAGAGCCAAGATCACCAGCGGAGCAACATAACCCCTTCTGAAGGAACTTCAGAGAAAAAACACAAGGATACAGGTTATGCATGCAAAGAAAGCCAAAAACCACAGAGTTCCAGGTACTACTCACGGAACCTGACTACTGCGATGAGCTGGCGATGCTGGAACAGAGCCTTAGCGCGCTGACCTCAGCCCAGATAATCGCTATCAGATAAGGGTCGCGCTGCATCTGAAAACATCAACACACTTCTGCCGTGGGAGGTGCTGTGTCTCTCTTCCTTCCTTCGCTGAAAAGGATTTTACAGGTAAGTCTTTACCAAAATCCGTGTTTCAGCTGCAGATGAAGGAAGAGAGCCACAGTATTCATTACTGATGGGACGTCCCAAAGCAGTTCAAAAATAAGGGTGGGAAAAAACCAACAAAAGGCAGAAACCCAACAACCTTAACAACAAAGCGCAACCAGCGCTAAACACAAGTTCATCCAGAACTTTAAACTACAGCTGCCTGCAGGACCCTACGTCCGAGGGCTGCATCAGCGGAAGCACTGACGTCCACTTTATAAAACCTTGTAAACGTGTGGACAGAGCGCCAAGTCGCCGCTCGGCAAAGCTGCACTGCCGAAGCACCTTGATGAAAAGCCCACGATGAAGCCACAGCTCTCGTGGAATGGGCTCGAATCTTAATCGGGCAAGATTCACCCCGAAGACGGTAAGCTTCCAAAATAGCTGACCGGATCCAACGAGCTATAGAACCCTTGGAAGCTCGTTGACCACGCCGACGACCTGCCGGAACCACAAACAGGGAGTCCGTCTTACGAAAACCTTGAGTAATAGATAGATAAAACTTCAAGGCCCGCACTAAATCCAATGTGTGTAAATCTCGCTCTTTCGTATTCTTCGGATCCGGACAGAGTGAAGGCAACACAATATCCTGGTTAACATGAAATTGTGACACCACTTTAGGCAAAAAATCACCCCGAGTGCGAAGCACTACACGATCCGGAAAAAACTCCAGAAAAGGAGGCGAACAAGAAAGAGCTGCCAATTCAGAAACTCTCCTCAAGGAAGTGACTGCAACAAGGAAAGCCACCTTCCAAGAAAGTAAAGAAAGGCTAGCAGAAACCATAGGTTCAAAAGGTTTATGCTGAAGAGCCTCCAAAACAAGGTTGAGCCGCCAAGGAGACACGGGTGCCTTCCGCGGCGGAAACTTACGAGAGATACCTCGGAAAAAGGAGAGCACGTCTCTATTCGAAGCAATGGTTCTCCGGAACAATAAGGACAGAGCAGAAATCTGACCTTTCAGAGTGCTAACTGCCAAACCCTTGTCTAGCCCATGCTGCAGAAAAGCCAACAGGTTGGGAATGGAAAATTTTCTCGGTTCCGAGAAGACCCCAAACACCACGAAAAGAAGGTTTCCCAAATTTTGTGGTAAATCCTAGAAGTAGCCGGACATCTTGCAGCACGAAGGGTAGCAATGACCTCGGCTGAAAAACCTCTACGGGTCAAGATTTCGGTCTCAAGAGCCACGCCGTCAAACGCAGGGACATCAAGTCCGGATGACAAACGGGCCCCTGAGTCAACAAGTCCGGTTGAAGAGGGAGTGGAAACGGAGGTGCCGCCAACAGCGACATTATTGTCGAGAACCACACCCTTCTTGGCCAGTCTGGAGCTATCAGAATAGCTGGAATTCTCTCTAGTCTGATCCGACGCAGCACTAGAGGAAGTAAGGATATCGGCGGGAATACATAGATCAGCTCGAACTGATCCCACTGAGCCACTAGAGCATCCACCGCCACCGCCTTCGGGTCCTTGTACCTGGACATGAATGTCGGTAACTTGGCATTGGACCTGGATGCCATCAAATCCACTTGGGGGGTTCCCCAGCGAGAGCACAGTAGTGCAAAGACTTCCGGGTGGAGGCTCCATTCCCCGGGATCCATCCTTCTGCGACTGAGAAAGTCCGCTGTAATATTCTGAACCCCTGGAATGTGAATCGCCGAAATGGCTGGTACATTGGCCTCTGCCCAAATCAGAATTCGGGACACCTCTACCATGAGTCTGGAACTCCTTGTCCCACCTTGGTGATTGATATACGCGACAGCCGTCGCATTGTCTGTCTGCACACGGACTGGCAGACCGCTCAAAGGGACCGTCCAATGTTGGAGGCAAAGGAAAATCGCCCTCAATTCCAGGATGTTGATCGGAAGCACAGACTCTTCCGGTGACCATACCCCCTGAATCCAGAGATTGTTCCAAACACCCCCCCAGCCCGTCAGGCTGGCATCGGTGGTTATGACTGACCACTTCAGAGGGAGGAAAGACTTCCCCAGGGAGAATGCCCCTGGACGTAACCACCATTCTAGAGAATCCCGCACCGCGCGAGAAATGGTGACACTGCAATCCAGCGATTGCGACTGATTCCATCGACTCAAGATGAACCTTTGAAGAGTCCTGGAGTGGAACTGGGCAAAAGGAATTGCCTCCATGGACGCCACCATCAGTCCCAGAAGACGCATACACTTCCGTAGGGACATTGCCGTTGAGGATGTCATAATCTGTACATGTCGAAGAAGACATGACTGTTTGTCTGGTGGTAGGGAAACTACCGACCGAAACGTGTCGAGATGCATTCCCAAAAAGAGAATTGTCCTCGATGGTTCCAGGGACGACTTCTCCCAATTGACCAGCCAACCGAAGTCTTTCAGAAACTGAAGAGACAAATCCCGAGCCGTCAACGCCTCCTCCTCCGAGGAAGCCACGATCAAAAGATCGTCCAGATAAGGGAGAATCGTAATCCCCTGTCTTCGAAGGAGTGCCATGAGGGGCGCCAGAATTTTTGTAAAGACCCTTGGCGCTGAGGCTAAGCCGAACGGCAGAGCCACGAACTGGTAATGATTCTGACCTATGGCAAATCGAAGAAAGCGCTGATGAGCCTTTCCGATGGGAATATGCAAATAGGCGTCGCGAATGTCGATTGACACCAGAAAATCGTTCTGTGACAGAGCTGCCACAACGGAACGAAGCGACTCCATGCGAAATTTCCGGGCATGGACATGCCGGTTTAATCGCTTGAGATCCAGAATCGGGCGAAATTTGTTCTCCTTTTTGGGAACTATAAAAAGGTTGGAATAAAAACCTTTCCCTCGGTCCTCTGACGGAACCGGTATCACTACACCCTTTTGTAGTAGCGATTCGACCTCTCGCTGTAGAGCGACAACAAGCTCGGGTTCCGACGGAACGCGAGATTGACAAAAAACATTTGGGGGTTGAGAAGCAAACTCTATGAAATAGCCTGCCGACACTATCCGCGTTACCCAGGAATCTGGAACGCGAGCCATCCAAGTCTCCTTGAAAAGAAGCAGGCGACCCCCCACTCGAGAATCCTCGAGTGGACCCCTGGCGTCAATCCGACTTTGCGGGTTTCTTGTCAAGTTCCCGCTTGTTCTGGCGGAAACTCTGCTTCCAGGGAGTACGAGTTTTCTGAGAGGATTTCCTTCCTGAGAAAGAAGGACGACCCGATCCCCACGAGGAGTGACTAGATCGTCCTCGGCCCCGAAAGGACCGCCGACCACTATAAACACCAGGCTTACTGGACACCGAGGCCATGGCCCTTCGCTGTGGTAATGCTGATTCCTTCGCCTTAGCCTTGGAAATCAGCTCTGTGAGGTCGGATCCAAAAAGATGGCCACCCTTGTAAGGTAAGGCCAACAACCCTTGTTTGGAAACTGCGTCCCCGGCCCACTGTCTGAGCCATAAAGCTCTTCTGACTGTGACCGCTGAAGCTTGCGCTTTGGCCAGCAGAGATGCCGTATCCAGACCGGCATCAAAGATATAACAGGCTGCCGTTTCTAACCATTCACAAGTTTCCCGTATCTCAGATAACGGAGATTCATTTTGCAACTCCGTCTTCAGACGTGCCAACCAGCTTAGAGAAGCTCTAGCAGCACACATGGATCCTAGCACTGCTCGAAATCCATGACCCGCAGCCTCATAGCTTGCTTTTGCCGCCAATTCTGCCTTTCTATCCAAAGGCTCCTGTAAGCTCGCTTTTCCCTTAATAGGGAGTAGAGAGGATTTACTAAGCTGAGACAAAGAC
Source organism: Oophaga sylvatica (assembly GCA_033576555.1). NCBI lineage: Eukaryota > Metazoa > Chordata > Amphibia > Anura > Dendrobatidae > Oophaga > Oophaga sylvatica. The sequence goes on from JARQOD010000005.1 coordinate 275,652,907, forward strand.
ACATCCACTTCAGGAGCAGAAGTCCAATTAGCCTTTAACTCCGTAGAGCAAGGATAAAGTGTATCAAAGAAATGCGTTCCATGAAAACGCTTATCTGGACATAGACGTTCCTCCTCTATTACACCATTAAGCTCATCCAGAGCTGGCAATGTTGTGCGCGAAGCACGGGACTCCTGGAAAATGCGTGCTGATTTACCAGGACGACTAGTTACCTCCTCCGGTAACTGTAGTATATCTCTCATGGCTTCAATTAATGCCTCCGTACGCTTCGTCATAGAGGAACGCCCCTGCGGCTCGTCCGCATCTGAATCGGATATTTCTCCATCCGAATTTAAAGGGGAACTCTGCCCAATATCAGATACATCTGACTCGCTCCGTGTAGAGGCCGGTAACGGCCTGCGTCGCTTCCTCTGAGGAATTAGCAGACACATATTGACCTAAAAGGTCAGATAAGTTATTAATCGATCGAGCGATATCATCCAATTTTCCACCGCTGTCGACCGCAGCGCTAGACGCTGTGGAGGTCTGCGTATCTGATTGCCGCAATGGCACTGGGACGTGATCCGCGGCATCTGAACTCTGTTCAGACATGTCTCACCTGTATGAGCAGGTCAAAGCGGTAATACCAGCAAAAAACTATGCGGTTTTTTTTTGTTTTTTTTCAAACGCTGAAGGGTTAACGCTCCACCAAGCAGAGTTACCCCAGCGGTATTCAGTCAGCAAATTTAGCTGGTAGAAATAACCCTCAAAGGGGTTAATATTGCAAACTCACCAAAATATATATATATTTGTGAGCCCCAGCCAATTTTTATGTCTCTGATGAGACTGCCGCTGCAGGATAGCGATCGCTGCGCTGCGGGGTGAGGAATCCGCACTCACCCAGCTGGCCGTGGTGTCTATATGAGGAGAGGAGCGGTCCGAGGAGCCCAGGAGCCTGAGTAATGGCCGCCACAGTGAGGGGTCGCAGGAGAAAAGCCAGAGCGCGCGTCTTCCTGCTCAAAAGACCGGGATAGATAGGCCACGCCCCCTGCTAGCTCAAATAATGAGCGCGAACTCTCCCCGCTCCTGCTCCCTCTCTGTCCTGCAGCTATCTGCCTGCGGACAAAAAAATCACCACATCTTCTTGTAACAGCGCTGTCACAGCAGCGCTGAAGCATACTGACATTACATGTAGTAGCGCTGTCACAGCAGCGCTGAAGCATACTGACATTACATGTAGTAGCGCTGTCACAGCAGCGCTGAAGCATACTGACATTACATGTAGTAGCGCTGTCACAGCAGCGCTGAAGCATACTGACATTACATGTAGTAGCGCTGTCAAAGCAGCGCTGAAGCATACTGACATACATGTAGTAACGCTGTCACAGCAGCGCTGAAGCATACTGACATTAGTAATAGCGCTGCTCATTCAGACGCTAAAGCACTCACACATAATTATTATTAAAATTTGTGTGGAGTACTCACCAGCCAAGGCGCCACAGGGACCCTCAGGGGTTTCTGGCGCAGTGCCCATGCTTCCCCCAGGGCGAAGAACGCAGTGACCGCACGTGTGGTTTGCGTTCCCGCCAGAGAAGCTCTCCTCATCCCCCAGGGCCGGCAAGGATTCTGCAGGGACTTTGAGTAAATACAGATCCGCCAAGGGAGAGGTTGGGGTACAGCAGCGCTGATACCCTGAGACCTCTAGACCAACTAGTGATCCAAGTCTCCTGTCCGAATATTAAAATAATAAAATCTTCTGAGGAGCTGCATTAGCAGCGACCATCCTCTGGACCTCAAATCTTAGACTGGAGCTGAGTAGGAGGAGCCCGAGCTGGAGGGGCCAGCCAGTCATCACTCTTTTGATCTGAGGTAACATCCTGATCTGGGGCTCCGCCTACCCATCAGTAATGAATACTGTGGCTCTCTTCCTTCATCTGCAGCTGAAAAAAGTTCCATATGGTTTACTTTACATTGAAATCATTTTGCAAACATCCTTTAATTATAAGAAGGCTCAAAAGATTAGCAGTAATTTTTTCATTTTCTTAACGGAAACTTACAAAACAATTTATTAGGATCCTAAACATTTTTAAACTGACTTTGAGGGGCCTGTATATTGGGAAAACATCAAAAAGTTATACAATTTGAAAAAGCTCACCTCAAATAATTCAAAACAACTGCTGTCAGGAAATTTGTTACCTTTTCAGGTGTTTCACAGGAATGAATCAAATCTTACATTTTTTTCTACTAACATGTTGCCAACATCCTAACACAGGTCACAATAGCTGGTGGTCCCCAAAGTCACTACTTAGCCTCAGGTTGCCAAGACAACCATTTGGTCTACATAAGCATCAAATTGAGTGATGTCAAGAGGGTAAAAAGGGAGCCCCTTTCCTTTATTATTATTTTTTATTTATATAGCGCCATTGATTCCATGGTGCTGTACATGAGAAGGGGTTACATACAGATTACAGATATCACTTACTGTAAACAAACTAACAATGACAGACCGATATAGAGGGGAGAGAGGACCCTGCCCTTGCGGGCTTACATTCTACAGGATGGTGGGGAAGGAGATAGTAGGTTGGGGGGTTGCAGCAGCTCCAGTGAATGTGAGGCGGTAGCTCCAGTAGTGGTGAGGAGGCAGCGGGGATCATTGCAGGCTGTAAGCTTTCCTGAAGAGTGGGTTTTCAGGTTCCGTCTGAAGGATCCGAGTGTGGTTGATAGTCGGACGTGTTGGGCAAAGAATTCCAGAGGATGTGGGCAATTCGGGAGAAGTCTTGGAGGCGGTTAGGTGAGGAGCGAATAAGTGTGGAAGAGAGAAGGAGGTCTTGGGAGGATCGGAGATTACGTGAGGGAAGAAATCGGGAGATTAGTTAAGAGATATATGGAGGAGACAGGTTATAGATGGCCATGTAGGTCAGAATCAGTTATTTGAATTGGATACGCTGAGGGAGTGGGAGCCAGTGGAGAGATTTGCAGAGGGGAGAAGCGGAGGAGTAGCGAGGAGAGAGATTAATTAGTCGGGCAGCAGAGTTAAGGATGAACTAGAGAGGTGAGAGGGTGTTAGCAGAGAGGCCACAGAAAAGGATGCTGCAGTAGTCAAGACGGGAGATGATGAGGGCGTGCACAAGCATTTTAGTAGAGTGAGGGTTGAGGAAGGGACGGATTCTGGAAATATTTTTGAGATGGAGGCGGCAGGACGTGGAGAGAGCTTGGATGTGCGGTTTGAAGGACAGGGCAGAGTCAAGGGTTACTCCAAGGCAGCGGACCTCCAGTACGGGGGAAAGAGTGATGTTGTTAATTGTTATAGATAGGTCAGGTAAGGAAGATCTGTGAGATGGGGAAAGATGATCAGTTCAGATTTGTCCACATTCAGTTTGAAGAAGCGGGAGGAGAAGAAAGAGGATAAGGCTGATAGACACTCCGGGATTTGGAGAGCAGAGAGGTAACATCTGGGCCAGAGGGGTAGATCTGAGTATCATCGGCATAAAAGTTGTACTGGAATCCGTGGGACTCTATGAGTTGCCCCAGGCCAAGTGTATAGATTGAGAAGAGCAGGGGTCCTAGAACCGAGCCTTGGGGTACTCCAACAGAGAGAGGGTGGGATGAGGAGGTAGTGTGGGAGTGGGAGACGCTGAATGTGCGGTTGGAGAGGTATGATTTGATCAAGGATAGGGCGAGGTCTTTGATGCCAAAGGAAGAGAGGATCTGTAGTAGGAGGCAGTGGTCAACTGTGTCGAAAGCAGAGGACAGGTCTAGAAGGAGGAGTATAGAGTATTGTCTGTTCGCTTTGGCTGTAAGTAGGTCGTTAGTAATTTTGGTCAGGGCTGTCTCAGTGGAGTGATGGGGGCGGAAACCAGATTGTAGATTGTCAAAGAGCAGGTTAGATGAGAGATGGGAGGAAAGTTCAGCGTGGATTGTGCTGCTCCAGGAGTTTGGAAGCGAATGGGAGCAGCGATATTGGGAGATAGCTGGACATAGCGGTTGGGTCGAGTGTCGGCTCCTTTATTAACCATTTTGATGCCACAGTCACTATTGACAGCAACATCTAGGAGGTTACAACACAGACTGTGGCTGATGCAGCAGAGTGTCAGCTATAGTAGACAGCGAAGTCCTACTGTATTTTCGCCCATGGGTAGGGAGGCACTATTTTCATATTTATCAGCTCAGTAGAATGGCACATTGGGGGGTCAGTAAAGGTTAAAATATTGCACTGAAGAAAGACAATTGAGTACAAATATAAAGAAACTACCGTAATGACAGTCCTCTGCCTTCAAGACTGGGTCTTTTGTCGAATATTTTTAGGCCTTCAGTGGCAGGCATATTCTCTGCTTCAGTGCTGTCAATTGGCCCAGTATGGTGCTTAGCTCCTGTAAGTTGGATGTAAATGTCAAGCAATCGGTCTAGCGCTAGGTCCAAATTAGGGTAAAGTTGCTGAAGAACCTGTAAAGAAAATTATTCAAGGCTAAGTAAATATTTACATTAAAACAAAACATTTTATTTATAATATATACATAAAATTTACAATAAAAAAACACAATTTTTTATTCTCTATGACCAACTGAGGCCAACACAGAAATCAGAAACCTCTTAACAGAGTATAAGCCGATGCATTTAATTTTACCACAAAACACTGGGAAAACGCATTGACTCGAGTATAAGCCGGGTATGCATTGTCCCCTCATCCCTATCCTGGTTTGCAAGACTCCTATCCCTATCCTGGTATGCATGGCTCATCATCACCATCCTGGACTGCATGGCCCTTCATCCCCATCCTGGTCTGCATGGCCTCCCCATCCCTATCCTGGTATGCATGGCTCATCATCACCATCCTTGTCTGCATGGCCCTCTCATCCCCATGCTGGTCTGCATGGCCCCCTCATCCCTATCCTTGTCTGCATGGCTCTTCATCCCTATCCTTGTGAAGGGTTAAACTAAGATCAGAACCATTTTGTGCTTGTAATTCCATTTTTGTCGTTTATGAGATAAATTCTGTTACAGGGCTGTGGCTCATGGCTGTTATAAAGCCAAATAGTTTTTCTACTGGAGTAAAGGTCATGGGCTGTAATAAAAACTAGATTGTTCTAGCCTGGTCAAGATATGAGACCTTGGGGTGTATCATTGTAGAATACTCTGAAGAATGAATACGCCATTGTGTTCCTCTCTATGTCACGTGGATATGGACATATATGTGGTTTCCGATTTTCTTGCATTTTCATAGGTTAAATGTTGTAGGTGTGGTTTTATACTATTGGTTGAAGTACAAACTTACTAAATACTATAAAAGATGATGATGTAATACATGGGGTAGGAATCTACCTCGATTCTCCCAGACAGAAACACGTCTCCGTCTGGTTATTTCTGTTGCTAGCAACATCCTGTGAATTAATTTGGAAATCACTTGGTCAACTGTGAAGGGTCACTTAGATCCTACCTCAACAGATGGCGCCCAACGTGGGGTCCCCATATAGGGACGCCTCTGCCCCCGGAGGACAACAAGACAAAGGACCCTAAGACCGGACACAGGCACTGGAAAATTGGGACTGATCACCCCCCCACAAACCACGGTAAGTTGGCAGTTATACTGTTCAGACTGACCGTTTGGTGTGGTTTTCCTGTGTGTGTTGCTGGAAAGAGGATCTGAGGTTTGTCCCCGATGATGGGATGATTCTTGGGTGGAATCATATAGAGGTGTAGTTCCGTTGGGGGTCCAGTGCTCGAACCGTACCTCATAAGGGATGGACACCCCGGATTGACCAGTGATTGTAACTCTCTTTTTAGTCAAAATATCCTGAAATCCTGATCACTGTTAGAATCAGGCGTGGTGAGGTGAGGTGATCGAAGATTGGGTAGGGTACCGGAAATATATTTATATATGTATATAACCAGAGGTGTCCGGAGGGATAGTCTAAGACGCCCTCCTCCTTTCACGGAGTACTGCGTTTTGGGTCATCCCTGTGGGGGATAGATAGACCCGGTGGAACAGACTGTACGGCCGCTCCAGTTACTGTGCACAACTGAAGTAAGGATATTTTATTAAAAGAGATTCATATTTTCCATGGAAGAAAGAAGAAAAAGAAGGATTTGGATTTGTGTGATAGATAGGATACTGTTAGTTAGAGACGTTGAAAGAAATCTATCCGCAATGCAAGAGAATTCCTGAGGGCGGGAGGATTCAGCCTACGCTATGGAACAAAGGTGTTAGAAAGAAAAAAGGCAGGTTGATGGTGGTTTGCTTAAAGACGCTGAAAATTCCATGGCTTTGACACATGAATTGTATGATGAAGGTTAATATGGAGGTAAAGAGAAAGTGAATTCTGATCATTTCTGTTATGTTGACAAAAAAAAGGAAAGTTGTCTACTAGGACAAAGAATGGATGTTTTGTGGAAGGAACTGAAAAAGTGACAAAATAATATACCAGAAAGACAAATAATTAAAAATGATGATCTGGAACAAGGGGTCTCTCTGCTAGATAATAAGATCTTTCCCAGGAAATTAAGTCTCTTCTCCCGATTGTAAGCTCTGTGCCCCTCAACCCCAGGGCACCCACCCAGTGCGCCCCCACCCTATGATCCGGCCGGGTGGATTTGTGATGTATGTGTATGTAAGTTGTGGAGCAAGGAGACCCGGAGTCGTAGTCCAAACTTTTCCTTTGGTAAACGCTGACGGAACTTATTATTAACAGTATCCATCCCTCCTACTTTAGTTTACCGGGTCAGAAACAGGACAGATCGCAGCAACCAGAGCAGGACAGCTGCCGTGTCAATATGTAATGTACGCAGTGAGACCATGATATAATCCTACCAATATTTCTAGGTCCCAAAAATTACTTACTGAGGCTGTCCAGAATGTAATCCTGTATGCTTTCTCTGTCCACTCCGGACAATGTATTAAAAGTAATAAAAAGTTTTTCAAAGGATTCAGCCCGTTCTGTATCAAAAAAAAAAAAAAAAGCCAGGAGCAGTTTTAGCCCCAATCTCTGCAAGCAGGCAGCTGCAGCTAGGTTCCTTATCAGTGGCCTTGACAGTAAACTCCAGCTTCAGCCCCCCCCTTTTCAACTACACAAATTTAACCCCCTGTGTACTGGCTGGTACAAGATCTACGGGCAATTAATGCAGTTACTGATCTGGAAACTCTTGTGGTGCTTAATATATATACTCTTTGTTCCAGATATCTCAGGATGCTGCTTGGTTCACAGTTATCGATTTTGCCAATGTCTTTTTTTAGTATTCTATTACACCAAGATTGTCAATTTCTGTTTGTATTTATTTATCAGGGAGGACAATTAATGTGGACAGTTCTGCCACAAAGGGCCCAAAACAGTCCCAATCAGTTTGTAAAAAATATGGGCGAGTGTCTTTTTCACTGGCAATTGGACCACCCCCATATCACGCTGCTTCAGTATGTGGATGATCTTTTGTTGTGTGTGTGGATGGAGCAGGAAAGATGTATATCTTTGTACTGTGAATGGAGCAGGAAGCCATGCTGCTACTGTTAGTCTTATGAAGCATCTGGCAGATCTGAACTGTCGGGTTTCGGCTTCGAAACTTCAGTTCTCTCTTGGTCAAGTGATATTTTTGGGTCACCGTCTCCTTCGTGTCAGATACCTCACAGAAGAAAGAAAAATAGCTGTCAGCTCCCTTC
>JARQOD010000005.1:275660630-275752296 GCA_033576555.1 Oophaga sylvatica
AAACAAGGTTTAATAATGTATTTTACTGTTACTTATTTATCATCAATATATATCATAGTGCTGTAGAGAGGCTGTCCCTTATTTGGGATTATTTGAAGATGGAGTGGATCCCGACTCGCCCCTATTCATAGGAATCTCTGTATCTTATTTCAAGCATGTAGACTTCTTGCATTTCATTGGTGAGACACAACCTCCATCTATGGGACAACTACAAGGAAGGATAAATAATAGACTCCTCTTTCCAACCAGACTATATCATAAACGTAACTCTATTCGCAAATTTGAAAAGATATTGGGGTCCTTGGTTGGATACTCCAGGAATGCCCATAAAGCTCAATTAGAGAGAGAATATTTAAGATGCTATCCCTTAATTGTTAGTCCTCTTTTTTCCTTCTCCCCTTTTCCACGAATATTATACTCCGTTATTCTAGAACTGACCTGAAAATTAAAATGGTCCTCTCTGTAACGTTAGGATTTGGGATTAGGGAATAGAAGTGGAGTTACTTTGTTTATGCATTATACTATGGAATTATTACCATATATACTCGTGTATAAGCCGAGATTTTCAGCACACTTTTTTGTGCTTAAAACGCACCTCTCGGCTTATACACGAGTCATTGCCGGCAAGGGAGGGGGGATGGGGGAGCAGAAGACATCATACTCACCCTCATGGCGTCATCGTCATCGCTGCACATCAGTCCCTGCATCTCAGTCGGGGCGCCGGCATCTCTCTTCCTGTCTTCCTTCCAGTGCTGAGCAGTCACGTGGTACCTCTCATTAAAGTAATGAATATGCACGCGTCTCCACTCCTATAGGTGTGGACAGCATATTCATTACTTTACTGAGCGGTACAACGTGACCGCTTGGCCTTGGAAGGAAGACAGGATGAGAGATGCCGGCGCCCGCCCCGGACGTAATGCAGGGACCGAGATGCTGCTGCGCCAGGAGGGTGAGAAAGTCTGGGGGAGGGTGAGCCATGCGATATTCACCTGTCCCCGTTCCACCGCCACGTGCCGCTGTGCTGTCTTCCGTGTCCACTGGCTGTGACGTTCAGGTCGGAGGGCGCGATGACGTGTTTAGCGTACGCCCTTTTCTTGAACAGTCACTGCAGAAAGACACAGCGGTGCGCGGCGGTGGAACGGGGAAAGGTGAATATCGCAAGTGCCGTTGGCCTGAGTCAGCGGCGGCACCGGCACCTGGCCCCCATAGCGCGCCGGTGTCCCCACCTGCTCGGGACACTGGCACCTGGTCCCCAGCGACAAGAGGGGAGCATGTCATTTTTTTTTTTTTTTTTTTTTATTAAGGGGTTCACTAAAGGGGTTAACTAGTGGGACAGTTTTATAGGGCGGGTCGTTACGGACGCGGCGATACTAAATATGTGTACTTTTATTGTTTTTTTATTATTTACATAAAAAAATTAATTTATTGGGGAGTTGTTTTTTTTTACACATTATTTTTATTATTTTTACTTTTTTACTTTGTCCCAGGCTGCGACATCACTGCATAGTGTCAGATCGCCGATCTGACACTGTGCACAACACTGTGTCAGATCGGCGATCTGACAGGCAGTGCAGGAGGCTTTCTCAGCAGGCACTGAGGAAGCAATATCCCTGCAGGACCCTGTTCTGAGGTTCTCAGGGAAGCAAGCAGGGAGCCCCCTCTCTGCGCGATGCTTCCCTATGCCTATGCCAGAACAATTCAATCATGTTTGATCGCAGTGTGCCGGGGGTTAATGTGTCGGGAGCGGTCCGTGACCGCTCCTGGCACATAGTGCCGGGTGTAAGCTGTGATAATCAGCTGACACCCGGCCGCAATCAGCTGCGCTTCCCCTGGGAGCGCAGCTGATCGCATATGACGTACTATTCCGTCCTTGGGAATTAAGTCCCAGGGCACATGGACAGAATAGTACGTCAAATGGAAGAAAGGGGTTAAGCAGGAGGGTAAACCCAAAGACAGATGACCTTCTATCCTAGATCCTAAATCATGGACTCTGAATAACAAATACCCTTAAATCAGATAGTTGCAGTACACAAAAAAAAGTTCCATATGGTTTACTTTACATTGAAATCATTTTGCAAACATCCTTTAATTATAAGAAGGCTCAAAAGATTAGCAGTAATTTTTCATTTTCTTAACGGAAACTTACAAAACAATTTATTAGGATCCTAAACATTTTTAAACTGACTTTGAGGGGGCCTGTATATTGGGAAAACATCAAAAAGTTATACAATTTGAAAAAGCTCACCTCAAATAATTCAAAACAACTGCTGTCAGGAAATTTGTTACCTTTTCAGGTGTTTCACAGGAATGAATCAAATCTTACATTTTTTTCTACTAACATGTTGCCAACATCCTAACACAGGTCACAATAGCTGGTGGTCCCCAAAGTCACTACTTAGCCTCAGGTTGCCAAGACAACCATTTGGTCTACATAAGCATCAAATTGAGTGATGTCAAGAGGGTAAAAAGGGAGCCCCTTTCCTTTATTATTATTTTTTATTTATATAGCGCCATTGATTCCATGGTGCTGTACATGAGAAGGGGTTACATACAGATTACAGATATCACTTACTGTAAACAAACTAACAATGACAGACCGATATAGAGGGGAGAGAGGACCCTGCCCTTGCGGGCTTACATTCTACAGGATGGTGGGGAAGGAGATAGTAGGTTGGGGGTTGCAGCAGCTCCAGTGAATGTGAGGCGGTAGCTCCAGTAGTGGTGAGGAGGCAGCGGGGATCATTGCAGGCTGTAAGCTTTCCTGAAGAGGTGGGTTTTCAGGTTCCGTCTGAAGGATCCGAGTGTGGTTGATAGTCGGACGTGTTGGGCAAAGAATTCCAGAGGATGTGGGCAATTCGGGAGAAGTCTTGGAGGCGGTTAGGTGAGGAGCGAATAGGTGTGGAAGAGAGAAGGAGGTCTTGGGAGGATCGGAGATTACGTGAGGGAAGAAATCGGGAGATTAGTTAAGAGATATATGGAGGAGACAGGTTATAGATGGCCATGTAGGTCAGAATCAGTTATTTGAATTGGATACGCTGAGGGAGTGGGAGCCAGTGGAGAGATTTGCAGAGGGGAGAAGCGGAGGAGTAGCGAGGAGAGAGATTAATTAGTCGGGCAGCAGAGTTAAGGATGAACTAGAGAGGTGAGAGGGTGTTAGCAGAGAGGCCACAGAAAAGGATGCTGCAGTAGTCAAGACGGGAGATGATGAGGGCGTGCACAAGCATTTTAGTAGAGTGAGGGTTGAGGAAGGGACGGATTCTGGAAATATTTTTGAGATGGAGGCGGCAGGACGTGGAGAGAGCTTGGATGTGCGGTTTGAAGGACAGGGCAGAGTCAAGGGTTACTCCAAGGCAGCGGACCTCCAGTACGGGGGAAAGAGTGATGTTGTTAATTGTTATAGATAGGTCAGGTAAGGAAGATCTGTGAGATGGGGAAAGATGATCAGTTCAGATTTGTCCACATTCAGTTTGAAGAAGCGGGAGGAGAAGAAAGAGGATAAGGCTGATAGACACTCCGGGATTTTGGAGAGCAGAGAGGTAACATCTGGGCCAGAGGGGTAGATCTGAGTATCATCGGCATAAAAGTTGTACTGGAATCCGTGGGACTCTATGAGTTGCCCCAGGCCAAGTGTATAGATTGAGAAGAGCAGGGGTCCTAGAACCGAGCCTTGGGGTACTCCAACAGAGAGAGGGTGGGATGAGGAGGTAGTGTGGGAGTGGGAGACGCTGAATGTGCGGTTGGAGAGGTATGATTTGATCAAGGATAGGGCGAGGTCTTTGATGCCAAAGGAAGAGAGGATCTGTAGTAGGAGGCAGTGGTCAACTGTGTCGAAAGCAGAGGACAGGTCTAGAAGGAGGAGTATAGAGTATTGTCTGTTCGCTTTGGCTGTAAGTAGGTCGTTAGTAATTTTGGTCAGGGCTGTCTCAGTGGAGTGATGGGGGCGGAAACCAGATTGTAGATTGTCAAAGAGCAGGTTAGATGAGAGATGGGAGGAAAGTTCAGCGTGGATGTGCTGCTCCAGGAGTTTGGAAGCGAATGGGAGCAGCGATATTGGGAGATAGCTGGACATAGCGGTTGGGTCGAGTGTCGGCTCCTTTATTAACCATTTTGATGCCACAGTCACTATTGACAGCAACATCTAGGAGGTTACAACACAGACTGTGGCTGATGCAGCAGAGTGTCAGCTATAGTAGACAGCGAAGTCCTACTGTATTTTCGCCCATGGGTAGGGAGGCACTATTTTCATATTTATCAGCTCAGTAGAATGGCACATTGGGGGGTCAGTAAAGGTTAAAATATTGCACTGAAGAAAGACAATTGAGTACAAATATAAAGAAACTACCGTAATGACAGTCCTCTGCCTTCAAGACTGGGTCTTTTGTCGAATATTTTTAGGCCTTCAGTGGCAGGCATATTCTCTGCTTCAGTGCTGTCAATTGGCCCAGTATGGTGCTTAGCTCCTGTAAGTTGGATGTAAATGTCAAGCAATCGGTCTAGCGCTAGGTCCAAATTAGGGTAAAGTTGCTGAAGAACCTGTAAAGAAAATTATTCAAGGCTAAGTAAATATTTACATTAAAACAAAACATTTTATTTATAATATATACATAAAATTTACAATAAAAAAACACAATTTTTTATTCTCTATGACCAACTGAGGCCAACACAGAAATCAGAAACCTCTTAACAGAGTATAAGCCGATGCATTTAATTTTACCACAAAACACTGGGAAAACGCATTGACTCGAGTATAAGCCGGGTATGCATTGTCCCCTCATCCCTATCCTGGTTTGCAAGACTCCTATCCCTATCCTGGTATGCATGGCTCATCATCACCATCCTGGACTGCATGGCCCCTTCATCCCCATCCTGGTCTGCATGGCCTCCCCATCCCTATCCTGGTATGCATGGCTCATCATCACCATCCTTGTCTGCATGGCCCTCTCATCCCCATGCTGGTCTGCATGGCCCCCTCATCCCTATCCTTGTCTGCATGGCTCTTCATCCCTATCCTTGTGAAGGGTTAAACTAAGATCAGAACCATTTTGTGCTTGTAATTCCATTTTTGTCGTTTATGAGATAAATTCTGTTACAGGGCTGTGGCTCATGGCTGTTATAAAGCCAAATAGTTTTTCTACTGGAGTAAAGGTCATGGGCTGTAATAAAAACTAGATTGTTCTAGCCTGGTCAAGATATGAGACCTTGGGGTGTATCATTGTAGAATACTCTGAAGAATGAATACGCCATTGTGTTCCTCTCTATGTCACGTGGATATGGACATATATGTGGTTTCCGATTTTCTTGCATTTTCATAGGTTAAATGTTGTAGGTGTGGTTTTATACTATTGGTTGAAGTACAAACTTACTAAATACTATAAAAGATGATGATGTAATACATGGGGTAGGAATCTACCTCGATTCTCCCAGACAGAAACACGTCTCCGTCTGGTTATTTCTGTTGCTAGCAACATCCTGTGAATTAATTTGGAAATCACTTGGTCAACTGTGAAGGGTCACTTAGATCCTACCTCAACAGATGGCGCCCAACGTGGGGTCCCCATATAGGGACGCCTCTGCCCCGGAGGACAACAAGACAAAGGACCCTAAGACCGGACACAGGCACTGGAAAATTGGGACTGATCACCCCCCCACAAACCACGGTAAGTTGGCAGTTATACTGTTCAGACTGACCGTTTGGTGTGGTTTTCCTGTGTGTGTTGCTGGAAAGAGGATCTGAGGTTTGTCCCGATGATGGGATGATTCTTGGGTGGAATCATATAGAGGTGTAGTTCCGTTGGGGGTCCAGTGCTCGAACCGTACCTCATAAGGGATGGACACCCCGGATTGACCAGTGATTGTAACTCTCTTTTTAGTCAAAATATCCTGAAATCCTGATCACTGTTAGAATCAGGCGTGGTGAGGTGAGGTGATCGAAGATTGGGTAGGGTACCGGAAATATATTTATATATGTATATAACCAGAGGTGTCCGGAGGGATAGTCTAAGACGCCCTCCTCCTTTCACGGAGTACTGCGTTTTGGGGTCATCCCTGTGGGGGATAGATAGACCCGGTGGAACAGACTGTACGGCCGCTCCAGTTACTGTGCACAACTGAAGTAAGGATATTTTATTAAAAGAGATTCATATTTTCCGTGGAAGAAAGAAGAAAAAGAAGGATTTGGATTTGTGTGATAGATAGGATACTGTTAGTTAGAGACGTTGAAAGAAATCTATCCGCAATGCAAGAGAATTCCTGAGGGCGGGAGGATTCAGCCTACGCTATGGAACAAAGGTGTTAGAAAGAAAAAAGGCAGGTTGATGGTGGTTTGCTTAAAGACGCTGAAAATTCCATGGCTTTGACACATGAATTGTATGATGAAGGTTAATATGGAGGTAAAGAGAAAGTGAATTCTGATCATTTCTGTTATGTTGACAAAAAAAAGGAAAGTTGTCTACTAGGACAAAGAATGGATGTTTTGTGGAAGGAACTGAAAAGTGACAAAATAATATACCAGAAAGACAAATAATTAAAAATGATGATCTGGAACAAGGGGTCTCTCTGCTAGATAATAAGATCTTTCCCAGGAAATTAAGTCTCTTCTCCCGATTGTAAGCTCTGTGCCCCTCAACCCCAGGGCACCCACCCAGTGCGCCCCCACCCTATGATCCGGCCGGGTGGATTTGTGATGTATGTGTATGTAAGTTGTGGAGCAAGGAGACCCGGAGTCGTAGTCCAAACTTTTCCTTTGGTAAACGCTGACGGAACTTATTATTAACAGTATCCATCCCTCCTACTTTAGTTTACCGGGTCAGAAACAGGACAGATCGCAGCAACCAGAGCAGGACAGCTGCCGTGTCAATATGTAATGTACGCAGTGAGACCATGATATAATCCTACCAATATTTCTAGGTCCCAAAAATTACTTACTGAGGCTGTCCAGAATGTAATCCTGTATGCTTTCTCTGTCCACTCCGGACAATGTATTAAAAGTAATAAAAAGTTTTTCAAAAGGATTCAGCCCGTTCTGTATCAAAAAAAAAAAAAAAAGCCAGGAGCAGTTTTAGCCCCAATCTCTGCAAGCAGGCAGCTGCAGCTAGGTTCCTTATCAGTGGCCTTGACAGTAAACTCCAGCTTCAGCCCCCCCCCTTTTCAACTACACAAATTTAACCCCCTGTGTACTGGCTGGTACAAGATCTACGGGCAATTAATGCAGTTACTGATCTGGAAACTCTTGTGGTGCTTAATATATATACTCTTTGTTCCAGATATCTCAGGATGCTGCTTGGTTCACAGTTATCGATTTTGCCAATGTCTTTTTTTAGTATTCTATTACACCAAGATTGTCAATTTCTGTTTGTATTTATTTATCAGGGAGGACAATTAATGTGGACAGTTCTGCCACAAAGGGCCCAAAACAGTCCCAATCAGTTTGTAAAAAATATGGGCGAGTGTCTTTTTCACTGGCAATTGGACCACCCCCATATCACGCTGCTTCAGTATGTGGATGATCTTTTGTTGTGTGTGTGGATGGAGCAGGAAAGATGTATATCTTTGTACTGTGAATGGAGCAGGAAGCCATGCTGCTACTGTTAGTCTTATGAAGCATCTGGCAGATCTGAACTGTCGGGTTTCGGCTTCGAAACTTCAGTTCTCTCTTGGTCAAGTGATATTTTTGGGTCACCGTCTCCTTCGTGTCAGATACCTCACAGAAGAAAGAAAAATAGCTGTCAGCTCCCTTCCTTTCCCAAAAGATGAAACTGAACTCCAGCGTTTTCTTGAACTATGTACTTATTGTTGTCAGTGGATACCGGATGCATCCCGCATAATGCAACCATTTTACCATGCCTTAAAAGATGGTATAATGAACTATAAGGAAAGATCACCAGTTTGTATGGAAAGCCTTTATCATGCCTTCTCTGAATTAAAACGGTTTATTGCTTCTGCCCCTGCCTTGGGCATCCCGGACTATACTCGACCGTTCCATTTACATGTGTCTGAGAATGAAGGAGACGCTGCAGGGGTACTTACACAATCACATGGCAATAGGCAACGACCAGTGGACTATTATTTGGCCCGCCTCGACCCTGTGGCCCGAGTATCACCAAGTTGCATCGCTGTGCTACAATCAACCCCGCTACTTTACTGCCGATCCCAAGAAAGATGGCAGTGATGAGGATTATCTCCAACACGATTGTTCCAAACTTCTGACTGAAGAAACAGCTTCTCCGCCAAATGTCAGTGAGAATCCATTTCCAAATCCCGATCTGGTGTTGTACACGGATGGTTCAAGATATGCTGATGAGTTTGGAAGATTCCACACGGGATATGCTGTTACCACGGAGGACACTGTAGTGCACGCAGCTGCGCTCCCGCCATCGCAGTTGGCACAAGAAGCAGAACTTCAGGCTCTGTCTACTGCATGTACTTTGACCAAAGACAGACGGGCTAATATATACACAGACTCATAGTATGCATTTGGTATTGCTCACGATTTTGGAGCTCTATAAGCCAATCGAGGATTTATTACTACCGCCAGAACCCATTGAAAACTGCTGAAGCTGTTAAAACCCTCAGGGATTCGATCAAATTGCCTACTCAGGTGGCCATTATCAAAGTCAAGGCGCACGGTCCTAGGAACAGTTCACAAGCTATTGGCAACGTATTTGCGGATATGCAAGCAAAGGCCGCTGCTCTTCTCCCTGTTGAACTAACCATACCAATTATGGTGACCACACGCTCTCAGCGTAAACAGTTGCAAGAGATCCTGACTCTACAAGAACCTGATGATCTACGACAGACTGAGTTTTTCTGTCGGACCGTGCGAGACCGTTTAATGACATGCAGAGAATGTCTCCAAAGGAAGAGGTAAAGCAGTGGAAGGCTGATAGAGTACGTATGGACAATGGTCTCTGGAAAAAGGACCAACTTGTGTGTCTCCCTAAGCGGATGTACCCTGCTATTGCCATGTGGGCACATGGACCTATATATCGAGGAAAAAACCAGGCCCTAGCCCTGGTACAAAAATTCTACTGGGCTCCAGGTATTTCTACAGTCCTGACAGCACTCAACCGTGCATGTAATATCTGTCAGACCTGCAATCCCGGTCAACTTCAACGTGTACCTCCGAAGCACCTTGCTAAGCCCGACTATCCTTTACAAAGGCTCCAGGTGGACCATATCACGTTGCCTAAGTCTGGAAGGTATGAATATTGTCTGGTGGTTGTCGACATGTTCTCCAGTTGGCCAGAAGGATTCCCCGTTACCAATATGACTGCAAAGACCACAGCAAAGAAACTGGTGATGGAAGTCATCTGCAGATATGGAGTTCCAGAAGTCGTCAAAAGTGACCAATATCCGGCTTTTTCTTCTCATGTGTATCAGGAGGTTCTGACAATGATTGGATCCACTGTAGCCCTCCATACTCCGTACTATCCACAATCCAATGGGAAAGTTGAGAGGTTGAACGGCACACTGAAGGGACAATTGACCAAAATGTTGCAGGAGACTACGGCTCCATGGCCAGAGCTCCTACCCATTGTACTATACCATATTCGTACTATCCCTATAGCAAAACATGGCCTGTCCCCATATGAGATATTGTTTGGTGCTAGGACCCCAGTTGCAAATTTCCAGTCTCAGTAGTTATCAGAAGAAACTGATTGTGCTGTTTAACATGTTATTCAGATTAGTAAAAATCTTGCTAACACCTATGCTCTAGTTTCTTTTTCTCTTCCAGATTCAGCAGAAACCAATATTTATTATAATTTGAAGTCTGGTGATTTTGTGGTTGTGAAAAGGCATGTCAGAAAACATGGACTAGAACCCTTGTATGATGGTCCCTATCAAATCCTTCTCATTACCCCTATGTCAGTGAAACTGGAAGGAAGACCGACTTGGATTCACACATCGCACTGCAAGCTGGTTAAACAAGCCAATAACAAATGAAGGGGACATAATGTTTAGGTTTTTCGTATTTTCCATGTTATTATTGGTAACTGCATGGGACAGCCTAAATTCCCTAATGTCCTTAAATAATAAGTTTATATAATATTATGAAAAATTACTGAGAGATTTGTTTAATAATTCCCAGTTTCTGGCAGATATTTTCTTTTTAATCCAACTAATTGGTTTAAGGGAATTGGGAGCTGGAAAGCTGGAATCTTGCAAAGTTTGTTACACATCACTGCCTTTATTCTTGTTGTGTATGTAATACTAAAACTTGTTCTTTGGTGTATTTCAGTATTAAGAAATTCTGTATTAGGACAGCTAATGATGATACCAAAGGTGTTGTCACCTCTGCTCTTCTCTACACTGATTTCAAGAAGTTATCTGATGAAGATGTTGAAGCCAAATATATAACTATCTTCAAAAGATCCCCACCACCGTTATCAAAAACTGTTATTTGTAAATTGTAGCATACAGGGGGGATGGGTACGCCGCAACAGACATGTCTGGTAACAAGGCACCAGACATTGGAAGACCAGTACCCCTCGAGCTTATAGCTTGGGATAGTACCTCTGAGGCTGCATATAAGTTAACAAAATGTATCTAGGGGGGATTGTGAAGGGTTAAACTAAGATCAGAACCATTTTGTGCTTGTAATTCCATTTTTGTCGTTTATGAGATAAATTCTGTTACAGGGCTGTGGCTCATGGCTGTTATAAAGCCAAATAGTTTTTCTACTGGAGTAAAGGTCATGGGCTGTAATAAAAACTAGATTGTTCTAGCCTGGTCAAGATATGAGACCTTGGGGTGTATCATTGTAGAATACTCTGAAGAATGAATGTGCCATTGTGTTCCTCTCTATGTCACGTGGATATGGACATATATGTAGTTTCCGATTTTCTTGCATTTTCATAGGTTAAATGTTGTAGGTGTGGTTTTATGCTATTGGTTGAAGTACAAACTTACTAAATACTATAAAAGATGATGATGTAATACACGGGGGTAGGAATCTACCTCGATTCTCCCACACAGAAACACGTCTCCGTCTGGTTATTTCTGTTGCTAGCAACATCCTGTGAATTAATTTGGAAATCACTTGGTCAACCGTGAAGGGTCACTTAGATCCTACCTCAACATCCTCGTATGTATGGCTCCTCATCCCTATCCTGGTATGCATGGGTCCTCATCCCTATCCTTGCATGCATGCCCACCCATCAGAAAAACATTAAAAAAAATCTATCCTACTTATCGTCCCTGCGCCCTCACGGCGTCTTGTTCCAGTGCCAGCAGCGGATTTATGTGTTATGCAGCGCATGGTAGGAATGTCACGCACTGCTTACAGAGGACAGCTGCCGGAATACTCACTGCTCTCCAGGCCAGGACTATGTGCGTAAACGGCAGTGAGTATTCATTGTTTTTAGTAGTGCGCAGTGTCAGCCGCAGGCTTCCGGCAGCAGCCGGGCGATCACGATACTTAAGGGAATGATTATTCACTGTCCTCCACGCCCATGGGAGTGAAGAGAACTGAATACTAATTTCTCTTAAATAGAGGGCATACGTTGTCCGGAGTCGAACCCAGTACCTCTTGTCCACTGGCCAGCAGCTCTACCATCTGAGCTATTCAGCTGGCTGCAAAGTTCCTTGCTGAACCCAGATACCATTGACTGTTCTTCCTGATTGGCTACACCTAGTGCTCTCTTGATTGGGCCTCTGATTGCCAATTACACACCCTATATAAACCTGGCCCTGTGGGTGTGTCATTGCGAGATTATTGAGCTCCAAGCCTTTAGTCAAGCGTTTCCTGCTGATCCATTGCTACAAACACTGTTCTCCTGTGAACCGACCTCGGCCTGCCTTCTGACTACGCTCTCCGCCTGATCCATTGCTACAAACACTGCTTTCCTGTGTACCGACCTCCGGCTGCCACCTGACTACGTTATCTGCCTGCTCCTCTGTTACTACACTGCTCTCCTGTGAACCGACCTCGGCCTGCCTTCTGACTACGCTCTCCGCCTGATCCATTGCTACAAACACTGCTTTCCTGTGTACCGACCTCCGGCTGCCACCTTACTACGCTACCTGCCTCTGCTTCCCCTAGTGTTTGCAGTAACATCGGCTGCAACCCAGACGGGATCTTGACAGAATAATCTCGCGCCAAAATGGAGTCCGCTGTGAACACCCTGAGGCGGCAAGTTACGGAGCTTCAAAGTTTTTGTACTGACTCTCAAGGAAAATATGCCAAGTTACAAACTGATTTCACGGCGATACAACAGGAAGTAATTGAGCTACAAAAACAACTTCTGGACGTGCGCAATTCAGGGTCCGAATCAAACGCGCGGCTGCCGCTGCCTGCAAAGTTCAGTGGGGATCGCAAGCAGTACCGAGGATTCCTCAATCAATGCCGCATATACTTCCAGATGCAACCTGCTCCCTTTACCAGTGAGAGGAAGAAAGTTTTTTTCATGATAAATCTCCTGACGGATGAAGCTCTTGCTTGGGCTTCACCTTATGTAGAAAAGGACTATGCCCTCCTTAATGACCTGGAAGCTTTCATCGCAGCTATGAATCAAGTTTTTGATGACCCAAACCGCTGTGCCACAGCAGAAACCAAATTACATAATTTGCGCCAAGGACGTCGCTCTGTTGCGGAATATACATCGGAGTTCCGTCGCTGGGTGGCCGACACCACCTGGAATCCAGCGGCCCAGAGAAGTCAATTTCGACGAGGGTTATCAGAACCAGTGAAAGACGAGCTTGCCAGGGTTGAGACCCCTGACCAGTTGGAGGACTTTATTCAACTATGTATCCGGATTGACCAGAGACTTACTGAAAGGAGAAAGGAGAGACTGCGAGCACTTGGGAATAGCCCTGGCTTCTCATTTTCAGCATCGGACCACCAAGAAAATACGCAAGGCGTGTCTGAACCGATGCAGATCGACGTCATCCGAAGACCACTCTCTGCACAGGAGAAGGAGAGGCGACGTGCAGAACATCTCTGCCTCTATTGTGGGGACCCTGGACACTGTGCCATCAACTGTCCTAACAAAAGGACTATAGCCTTTACCAACAACAGGTCTGCCAGCAATATGGACCTTTCTCAGCAGTCGGATTCCATCTTGCAGACTATCTCATCAGTAAACCCAGAAATAGACAAAATACATACTACATCATCTCATTTTGTAATCCCCATTCAGGTTGTAATGGGCACCCAAAAAATACAATGCTCTGCCCTGTTGGATTCGGGAGCAGGAGGAAATTTTATGGACTTAAAATTTACACGAGATAATAATATTTCCAGTAGGACCAAATCCACACTGTAGCGCCGACGTCCCTGCCCCCTGCCAGGCAGGGACGCTGTTCCCCTGCGACAGCGTCCTCTGCCAGGCAGGGACGTCGCCCCCCTTACCCGCGCTCAGCGTCCTCCTTCCGTCCTGCTGGGGCCGCGCGCTCCTTCCCTGCTTCTGGACTTAGGGCGCGCGCCCGCGCGCTCCCCCGCTCTTAAAGGGGCCGCGCACATCTTTCAAAAAAGTCCCCGGCCAATGCCGGAGGACTCCACCCTATATAAAGTACTTCCTCCTTAATGGAGGTGCCCGAGCAATGTTGTTGTTGCACTGTTTAACTCTGCTTCAGCCCTCAAGGTCCGTTACCAGTTACCTGCCTGTTTCCTGCCAGTTTCCTGTTTGCTACCTGTCCGCAAGCCTGCCTGGAGGTTCGGCCGTCACATGCGGTGACCATCGGCAATTCCAGAGACTCTCGCCTGCTCACTTGGGGGCGCTCATCTGCCATCTGCCTGCAAGCCTACCGGGAGGTTCGGCCATCACCTACGGTGTCCATCGGCTATTCCAGAGACTCTCGCCTGCTCACTTGGGGGCGCTCATCTGCCATCTGCCTGCAAGCCTACCTGGAGGTTCGGCCATCACCTGCGGTGTCCATCGGCTATTCCAGAGACTCCCGCCTGCTCACTTGGGGGCGCTCATCTGTCATCTGCCTGCTAGCCTACCGGGAGGCTCCACCATCTCAGGTCGTATATACCTGTCCATTCAGAGACTGCCCCGGCCCCTTGCCTGCCTGTTTATCCAGAGACTGCCCCGATCACTTGCCGTGACTACCTGCCTGTCTACCCAGAGACTGCCCCGGTCACTTGCCGTGACTACCTGCCTGTCTACCCAGAGACTGCCCCGGTCACTTGCCGTGACTACCCGCCTGTTTGTCCAGAGACTGCCCCGGTCACGTGCCGTGACTACCTGCCTGTCTACCCAGAGACTGCCCCGGTCACTTGCTGTGACTACCTGCCTGTCTACCCAGAGACTGCCCCGGTCACTTGCCGTGACCACCCGCTTGTTTATCCAGAGACTGCCCCGGTCACTTGCCGTGATCTCCCACCTGTCTGTCCAGAGACTGACCCCGTCACTTGCAGTGACTTCCCGTCCGTCTCCCCGGGCGCCACCCGCTCCTTTACAAGGAAAGCCTCCTTGTATAATAAAAGCTCAGAGGTTCCGCCTCCCAGACCCGTTACAGTTTGCTCGGGCCATGGAACCCGGTGGCACCCAAACTCCCTCGCTCTCTGACCTGTGTCATGAACTGTCTCGTCAGAGGTCTCAACAGGAGTCCATCCTGGGTCATCTGCGGAATGTTAATTCCCGCCTGGACACCCTGACTACTTCACCAGCAACCACCGCGGGCGCCATGGCTTGCGGCCCGGCAGTTCCGCTGCTTGCCAGTTCTGTGGTTTCCGTTCCTGGACCTCGTCTTTCAGCTCCTCCTCGGTTTGGAGGCGACCCCGCTCTGGCTCGGGGTTTCATTAACCAGTGCACCCTGCATTTTGAACTCCTGGCACACCAGTTTAACTCCGACCGGGCCAAAATTGCCTTCATCATGTCCCATCTCACCGGAGAGGCCCTGGCCTGGCTAAATCCTCTTTGGGAGAGAGAAGATCCTCTGGTGTCTGACCTGTCTGCTTTTCTCTCAGCCTTCCGGAAGGTATTCGACGAACCCGGACGGAAGACCTCCTCTGCATCAGCTCTGCTGCGTCTCCGTCAGGGAAGTCTCACCGTGGGTCAATATGCCATACGGTTCCGTACCCTTGCCTCGGAGCTGGCTTGGGATAATGACGCTCTGATATCTGTCTTTTGGGAGGGTCTGTCTGGCCGTATTAAAGATGAACTTGCCGGTCGGGACATTCCAACCTCTCTCGATGACCTAATAACTCTTGCCAATCGAATTGATCTACGGTTCCAGGAGCGCGCTAAGGAGGTCACCCGTGAGAGAAGGTTTCCTCGTCTAGCTCCTTCTTTTCAGAGACCTGTAACTCCTTCCGTTTCTCCTCAGGTACACTCTTCTGAGCCTATGCAAGTCGACCAGACCAAGATGGTCAAAGCCCGTCAGGACTTACGCCGTGCCGAAGGGAGTTGCTTCTACTGTGGCAGTAAGGAGCACCGGATCCGTACCTGCCCAGAGAGGTCGGGAAACGCCTGTGTCTAGGTTCGCTCGGAGAGGTCCACCTAGACAAAAATAAATCCTCTTCATCTCTGCTGCTGTCAGTCTCAATTCTCCTCGGTGAGAACAGTTACTTCGAACTAGCCCAACTTGATTCTGGAGCAGCCGGGAATCTTGTTTCACAGGCTCTTGTAGAGAAATATCGCATTCCTACCAAACCTCTGGGTGAACCAGTATCTGTTGCTGCTGTGGATGGGGGTCTCCTACCACGTCCCATCCAACTTATCACTGAAGCCATAACCCTGCAGGTGGGAATGTTGCATTCTGAGAGCATCTCGTTTCATGTTCTGCCTGGACTCTCTCACGCTTTCTTACTAGGTCTGCCTTGGCTCCAAAAGCATGCACCCGTGCTCGACTGGCAGACTGGAGAGATCCTTCGCTGGGGACAGGACTGTCATAAAACGTGTTTGGTTCCTGTTCATCCCGTCCGTCCTTCTCCTACACCAACTAATCTACCAGGGCTCCCGATTCCATATTGGTCATTCGCTGATGTCTTTAACAAAAAGGAAGCAGAGACATTACCCCCTCACAGACCGTATGATTGCCCGATCGACCTGCTACCCGGTACTACGCCTCCCTGTGGGCGTATTTACCCATTGTCCGCTGCTGAGACCAGGTCGATGTCCGAATATATCGAGGAGAATTTGGCCAAGGGATTCATCCGGAAATCTACCTCCCCAGCGGGAGCAGGTTTCTTCTTCGTAAAAAAGAAAGACGGCTCTCTCCGTCCCTGTATTGACTACAGAGGCCTAAATTTGATCACGGTGAAGAATAAGTACCCTCTTCCGCTCATTCCAGAATTGTTTGATCGTCTGAGGGGGGCTAGAATCTTCACCAAACTGGATCTTCGTGGGGCATATAACCTAGTCCGTATCCGTCGGGGAGATGAATGGAAGACGGCATTCAACACCCGGGACGGCCACTACAAGTATTTGGTGATGCCCTTTGGTCTCTGTAATGCTCCAGCAGTCTTTCAGGAATTGGTCAATGACATCTTTCGGGACCTTCTCTACTCCTGCGTTGTGGTGTACCTAGACGACATCTTGGTCTTCTCTCCGGATCTCCAGTCTCACCGGAGGGATGTTCGTCAGGTTCTGCTCAGGCTCAGGCAGAATCACCTCTTCGCCAAATATGAGAAGTGCCTCTTTGAGCAGACCTCGCTTCCGTTTTTGGGCTACATCATTTCTCAGACAGGCCTACGAATGGATCCGGAGAAACTGTCTGCCATCGAGAAATGGCCCCGACCGGAGGGGTTGAAGGCCATTCAGCGGTTTCTGGGATTCGCCAATTATTACCGCCTTTTCATACCGCACTTCTCTTCCCGGACTGCTCCAATCTCCGCGCTCACCCGCAAGGATGCTAATCCCAAACAGTGGACGCCCGAAGTAGAGGAGGCCTTTCTTTCTTTAAAACAGGCCTTCTCTTCCGCTCCAGTGCTGCATCGTCCGGACGGCAACAAGCAGTTCTTCCTGGAGGTGGACGCTTCTTCTTCTGGAGCCGGAGCGGTACTTACTCAAAAATCTTTCTTCCGGGAGGATGGTATCTTGCGGCTTCTTCTCCAAACTCTTCTCCTCTTCTGAGCGCAATTACTCCATAGGAGACCGAGAGTTATTGGCCATCAAGCTGGCATTGGAGGAGTGGCGTTACCTACTCGAGGGGGCTCTTCATCCGGTAATCATTTACACTGACCACAAAAATCTGGCTTACCTCCAGCATGCCCAGAGACTTAACCCTCGCCAAGCCCGGTTGTCCTTGTTTTTTGCCCGCTTTGATTTTCTTTTACATTTTCGCCCGGCTGACAAGAACATCAAGGCGGACGCCTTGTCCCGGTCCTTCCTGGTGTCGGATCTCGAGGAGGAACCTAAACATATCATCTATCCCGCCAGAGTGATGCAGGTGGCTCCCGTGAGTCTAAATCGTCTCCCTCCTGGTAAGACGTTCGTATCAGTAACCGATCGGAAGAGAATCCTACACTGGGGTCATTCGTCTAAACTAGCTGGCCACGTCGGTCAGAGAAAGACCCTCCAGCTCATTACTCGGCATTACTGGTGGCCTACCCTGCACAAGGACGTAATAGACTTTGTTTCTGCCTGTGTCTCCTGTGCCCGCAACAAAGTTCCGAGACACCTGCCTGCCGGCTGTCTTCTTCCGCTTCCTGTACCCGCTGCCCCCTGGCAGCATATAGCCATGGACTTCATAACAGATCTGCCCGTCTCTGCCGGTTGTACGGTCATTTGGGTGGTCGTTGACCGATTTTCCAAGATGGCTCACTTCATTCCCCTGCCAGGGCTTCCGTCTGCACCCGAGTTGGCTAAAGACTTTATCCGCCACATCTTCCGTCTACATGGTCTGCCTCGTCACATTGTGTCGGATCGTGGGGTACAGTTCACCTCACGTTTCTGGAGAGCCACTTGTAAGTTGCTAGACGTCACCTTGGATTTCTCCTCCGCTTACCACCCTCAGTCCAATGGACAAGTCGAGCGAATCAATCAGAATCTGACCAGTTATCTCCGGCACTTCGTTAATGCCCACCATTCTGACTGGGTGGATCTCCTGCCTTGGGCCGAATTCTCTTACAACAATCACGAGAGCGAATCTTCCTCCACATCTCTGTTTTTTGTAGTCTTCGGTCAACACCCTCGGATCCCTGTTCCTGTCTCCATCTCTGTGGACAATCCAGCTGCGGAATCTCTGGTTAACGAATTTTCCTCCATATGGGAGAGTACCCGGTCCGCACTCATTCTGTCATCCGAGCGCATGAAGAAACATGCTGACAAAAAACGTCTGGATCCTCCTCAATTCCGTCCTGGGGATAAGGTCTGGCTTTCGTCCAAGTATGTCCGGCTCAAGATTCCTTCCTACAAGTTAGGCCCTCGGTTCATCTGTCCTTTTGAGATCATCAGTCAGATCAACCCGGTGTCCTATAAATTGAAACTCCCAGCCAATTTGCGGATTCCTAACTCCTTCCATGTATCTCTCCTCAAACCGGTGGTACTTAACTCTTTTGTCAAATCTACAGGTACACCTCCTGCTCCAGTGTCTGCTGAAGACGAATTTGAGGTAGAGAACATTTTGGCCACCAAAAGGGTAGGAAGAAAGACCTATTTTTTGGTGGATTGGAAGGGGTTTGGTCCTGAGGAGAGAACGTGGGAGCCTCGGGAGAACATCCATGCCCCTCTCATCCTAGCTAAATTTCTTTCTGGCCTAAAGAAGGGGGGCCTAGAGTGGGGGGTACTGTAGCGCCGACGTCCCTGCCCCCTGCCAGGCAGGGACGCTGTTCCCCTGCGACAGCGTCCTCTGCCAGGCAGGGACGTCGCCCCCCTTACCCGCGCTCAGCGTCTTCCTTCCGTCCTGCTGGGGCCGCGCGCTCCTTCCCTGCTTCTGGACTTAGGGCGCGCGCCCGCGCGCTCCCCCGCTCTTAAAGGGGCCGCGCGCATCTTTCAAAAAAGTCCCCGGCCAATGCCGGAGGACTCCACCCTATATAAAGTACTTCCTCCTTAATGGAGGTGCCCGAGCAATGTTGTTGTTGCACTGTTTAACTCTGCTTCAGCCCTCAAGGTCCGTTACCAGTTACCTGCCAGTTTCCTGTTTGCTACCTGTCCGCAAGCCTGCCTGGAGGTTCGGCCGTCACATGCGGTGACCATCGGCAATTCCAGAGACTCTCGCCTGCTCACTTGGGGGCGCTCATCTGCCATCTGCCTGCAAGCCTACCGGGAGGTTCGGCCATCACCTACGGTGTCCATCGGCTATTCCAGAGACTCTCGCCTGCTCACTTGGGGGCGCTCATCTGCCATCTGCCTGCAAGCCTACCTGGAGGTTCGGCCATCACCTGCGGTGTCCATCGGCTATTCCAGAGACTCCCGCCTGCTCACTTGGGGGCGCTCATCTGTCATCTGCCTGCTAGCCTACCGGGAGGCTCCACCATCTCAGGTCGTATATACCTGTCCATTCAGAGACTGCCCCGGCCCCTTGCCTGCCTGTTTATCCAGAGACTGCCCCGGTCACTTGCCGTGACTACCTGCCTGTCTACCCAGAGACTGCCCGGTCACTTGCCGTGACTACCCGCCTGTTTGTCCAGAGACTGCCCCGGTCACTTGCCGTGACTACCTGCCTGTCTACCCAGAGACTGCCCCGGTCACTTGCTGTGACTACCTGCCTGTCTACCCAGAGACTGCCCCGGTCACTTGCCGTGACCACCCGCTTGTTTATCCAGAGACTGCCCCGGTCACTTGCCGTGATCTCCCACCTGTCTGTCCAGAGACTGCCCCCGTCACTTGCAGTGACTTCCCGTCCGTCTCCCCGGGCGCCACCCGCTCCTTTACAAGGAAAGCCTCCTTGTATAATAAAAGCTCAGAGGTTCCGCCTCCCAGACCCGTTACACACACCAATTGAAATGGAAACTGTGGATGGTTCACCCTTGTCTTCTGGACCTGTCACACATGAGACAATCGAACTGGAGATTTGTATTGAACCGGATCATCATGAAGCTGTCAGTTTCCACCTTATTTCATCTCCGAAATTTCCGGTTATTCTAGGGATCCCCTGGTTTTCAGTCCATAACCCTTCTATCAACTGGGCATCAAGGACCATCACCTTTCCATCTGACTACTGTAAGAATAATTGTCATAAGGAACCCCCTGTTCTCCAACAAGTCCAAATCTCTGAGATTTCGCATGAGAAGGAAGAGAAACTACCACCTCAATATCAGCAGTTCTCCGATGTCTGCATTAAGAAGAAAGCAGATCAATTACCTCCTCACCGTCCTTACGACTGTCTCATTGAATTGCTGCCAGGAGCAACCATTCCATTTGGACGGATTTACAATCTTTCCGAACCTGAATCGAAGGTATTAAGAAAGTTCCTGGATGAAAATTTAGAGAAAGGCTTTATTCGACCTTCCACATCTCCAGCTGGGGCACCCCTGTTCTTTGTTGCAAAGAAAGACTCCACTCTGCGGCCATGTATTGACTACAGAGAGATGAATAATATCACTGTCAAGAATCGCTACCCGCTACCCTTGATTCCTGAACTATTTGAGAGACTCCGTTCTGCGAAAATCTTTACGAAGCTGGATCTTAGAGGGGCTTACAACCTCATACGGATTCGCCCAGGAGATGAGTGGAAGACCGCCTTCAGAACGAGATATGGACATTTTGAATCTCTGGTTATGACCTTTGGTCTTAGCAATGCCCCAGCCACCTTTCAACATTTTATTAATGATGTATTTCGAGATTTCTTGGACCAATTCGTTGTGGCTTATCTCGATGACATTCTTATATTTTCAGACACCTTGGAAGAGCATCGCAGGCACGTCCAGTTAGTCTTGGAACGACTACAGGAGAACCATCTTTACATTAAACTTGAAAAATGTGAGTTTGAACAAACCAGTATCCAATTTCTGGGATATATCATCTCCCCAGAAGGTCTGAGCATGGATCCCGGCAAAATCAATGCTGTAGTGGACTGGCCTGTTCCAAGAAATTTAAAAGACGTCCAGCGTTTCATAGGATTTGCTAATTTTTACCGAAAATTTATAAAGAACTTTTCACAGATCATTCTACCAATTACTACACTAACAAAAAAGACCAAAGCATTTTTCTGGTCTCCGGAGGCACAGGAGGCTTTTGACAAATCTTTTTACGTCTGCTCCATTGTTAGTACACCCAAATCCTGAATTGCCATTTACTGTCGAAGTGGACGCCTCGGACTCTGCAGTGGGAGCCATTCTGTCTTAGCGAGTTGGGGACAAAATGCAACTTCACCCATGTGCGTTTCTTTCCCACACCATGTCATCTGCAGAAAAGAACTACGACATCGGTAATAAAGAACTGTTAGCCATTAAAGTTGCCTTCTCCGAATGGAGACATCTTTTGGAAGGTGCCAATCACCCTGTGACTGTCCTCACGGACCACAAGAATCTTGAATTCCTCCGTACAGCAAAAAGATTGTCTGCAAGACAAGCACGATGGGCCTTATTTTTCTCAAGATTCAATTTTATAATTTCTTACCGGCCTGGTTCAAGAAATGGCAAGGCTGACGCCCTGTCCAGGATGTGTTCGGAACCTCAGGAGAGGTCTAGTAATGACGATACATTTCTAGGCCCTAAAAATTTTTTGGGAATATTGCACTCTAGAGGACTATGTAATAGAATTAAAGATGGATATCAAGAGGACTCTTTCCTTAACCATCCTTCGGAAGACGTCGATCTTTCATTCAAAGAGGGGTTTTGGATGCAGAAACACAAAATATATGTACCTGAATCTTCTCGCCTTGAAGTCCTCAAAAGTGTCCATGATTCTAAACTGGCAGGACATCCTGGAGTTGCAAAAACACAAGACTTACTACTTCGTTTCTTTTGGTGGCCTAATTGTAGGAAGGACGTGAGGAAATATGTTTCAACCTGTTTAACATGCGCACGAAACAAGACCCCACGATCGTCCCCTCTAGGACTCTTGCAACCACTTCCAGTTCCATCCAGGCCTTGGG
Organism: Oophaga sylvatica; assembly: GCA_033576555.1. Taxonomy (NCBI): domain Eukaryota; kingdom Metazoa; phylum Chordata; class Amphibia; order Anura; family Dendrobatidae; genus Oophaga; species Oophaga sylvatica. The sequence continues at coordinate 275,682,555 of JARQOD010000005.1, forward strand.
GATCTATTTCCATGGATTTTATTGTGGAACTACCCCCTTCCAAACAGATGACCGTCATCCTTGTCATAGTAGACCGACTCACAAAAATGGCCTACTTTATTCCAACTGAAGGAATTCCTACTGCTGAAAAAACTGCAGAACTGATAATCAAAGAGGTATTCAGGTTACATGGAATTCCTGACAGCGTGGTGTCTGACAGAGGCGTTCAGTTTACGTCAAAATTTTGGAAGAGTTTCTGTACAGCCTTGGGAGTCACGGTGAATCTTTCTACCGCTTTCCATCCTCAGTCCAATGGCCAGACGGAGAGAACGAACCAGACTTTGGAGCAATACCTCCGTTGCTTCATTTCCTATCTTCAGGATGACTGGGTGGACTATTTACCAACAGCAGAGTTTGCCTACAACAACTCCATACATAGCGCTACATCTCAAACCCCATTTTTTGCTAATTATGGAGTACATCCAGTATTTATCCCTAATCTGCCAGTGAACACTCCCATTCCTGCTGTAAATGACAGGCTTGCAAAATTACAGGAATCCCAGAAGGAATTATCAGAGATATTACTCAAGACCCAGGAAGTATATAAGGAAGCAGCATATAAACATCGGAGAGTGCCCCTGCTCTTCAGGTTGGAGACAAAGTTTGGCTGTCCACTAAAAACTTTAAGACACATGTGCCATCCTCCAAATTGGGTCAGAAATTCATTGGACCTTTTCAAATTTCTGCAAAAATTAACCAGGTTGCTTTTCGTTTAAAATTTCCCAACAATCTAAAGATTCATCCAGTGTTTCACATATCCTTGCTCAAACCCTTCTGTGAAAACCCGTTTCCAGGAAGAATTCAGCCACCTCCTCCAAAAAGGATCCGTGGTGAAGAAGAATACATTGTGGATAAGATTCTGGACTCCCGAAAATTCAGAGGTAAACTGCAGTATCTGGTGCAGTGGAAGGGTTACGGACCAGAGGAAAATTCATGGGAACCAAGGGACAACGTCCATGCTCCTAGACTAACAAGAGCCTTTCATCAGAGGTACCCGGATAAGCCAGCTCTTGAGATGTCCAGAGGCCATCCTGGAAGGAGGGGAGTACTGTCAGGAGTCGAACCCAGTACCTCTTGTCCACTGGCCAGCAGCTCTACCATCTGAGCTATTCTGCTGGCTGCAAAGTTCCTTGCTGAACCCAGATACCATTGACTGTTCTTCCTGATTGGCTACACCTAGTGCTCTCTTGATTGGGCCTCTGATTGCCAATTACACACCCTATATAAACCTGGCCCTGTGGGTGTGTCATTGCGAGATTATTGAGCTCCAAGCCTTTAGTCAAGCGTTTCCTGCTGATCCATTGCTACAAACACTGCTCTCCTGTGAACCGACCTCGGCCTGCCTTCTGACTACGCTCTCCGCCTGATCCATTGCTACCAACACTGCTTTCCTGTGTACCGACCTCCAGCTGCCACCTGACTACGTTATCTGCCTGCTCCTCTGTTACTACACTGCTCTCCTGTGAACCGACCTCGGCCTGCCTTCTGACTACGCTCTCCGCCTGATCCATTGCTACAAACACTGCTTTCCTGTGTACCGACCTCCGGCTGCCACCTGACTACGCTACCTGCCTCTGCTTCCCCTAGTGTTTGCAGTAACATCGGCTCCAACCCAGACGGGATCTTGACATACGTGATCGTCTGGCCGCTGCAGGAAGTCGGCAGCTGTGACTACTGTGCATGCCATTTCGGAGAAATTATATTAATTTCTCTTTAGCAGCGGGCACAGGCTTGAGCAGCAGCTGCCGGCTCATGCCACCTGTGACCCGCTGCTCCGTCTCTGCTGCTCCTCCTCCATCCTCTGGGACCCTTCACTCGAGTATGAGCTGGGAGAGGATGGGGGGTCCTTTTCAGAACAAAAAATGTGCTGAAAAACTCAGCTTATACTTCGAGTATATACAGTAATTAGGTAAGCATAACTATGCTTTTATTATTGTTAGGCCTTCTACAACACACTTTGACTCGACTTGATTTATGATGTTTTTTCTGGCAGATGTAGAGAACCAACAATAAAACACTAGGATGCATATTGGGGCAGCTGTATCTGAACGGACACTGACTCCTCAAAATCCCCATTCATTAAAATATCTGATACCATAGCTGAATCAGCTTATCACGCACCAAAGCTCAGATTGCCAAACGTAGTACACAAAACGTGGACTTTGGGTTTCAGCACGCACATGGATGCTCGCTGGTAAAAGCAGCGTGTCTAGTCTTTAGAACTGCCACTTCGTATAAACCTCATAGCCAACTGAGGCTCACAGATGAGGAAGTGGGAGGATGATGAGAAATAAGGTAACTGCTCACAAGGAGCAGTGATTATGACAATGGGGGATGGCAGAGGACTATGATCTAGAATTAGTGAAAATGACCAAATGACGATGTATTGACATAATAAAGAAGGTCGGTGTCCAAGTCTGTCAAACTAACAAAGAAAATAACTTACAGGAAAGATAAATGAACATTACAAGTAAAGGTGACTTAGAAAATTTTTCAATAATGTATATTAGAAAATTGTATATTTTTGAATGATCTGTTCTTTCTGAAGAAAACAAAAATAAAAGTGGACATCCCTATGACCTTTAAAAGGGGCTGTCCAGCCTTGAGGTACAAGTCTGCAGTCACTCTATGTGACTGCAGACTTGTGGAATCCTCATTAAGCATGTACTGAGTGCTGTAAGGATGCTCCTGTGTCGGGGAGAGGGGTGGTCATGTAATCGCATGCATGTGATTTGCATACTTCTGGCCGCATTCCAACTAGAGGATTCCAGCATCGCTCAATATACTTGCATTGAGCTAGGCCTCACCCATCTAGTCAGCATGTGATCATATGTATGCAAATATCACATATTTGTGGTCACGTGCCCGCCACAGGCACTGGAGAATCCTCACAATGCGCAGTGATTGCAGACGTGTACTGTAAGGCCGGACCACCCCTTTAAAGGGAATCTGTCACCCCATTTTGGCTATATCAGATAAAGATATGACTGAATAGTGCGTCCCATAAGTAACCTATCGGTATCTATCATATATCCTGACACTCCCGTTTTCATGCCCAAATACCTTTGTAAAGATCGGTTTTCTGTATGCTAATCTGGGCGGTCCGGAGGGCGGTGTTTTTTGCATTCCTCCCCCCCGCTCCTCGGCTTCTCTTGCGTAGGTCCGTCTGTGCATAGCACAGACAGCGCAGCGTTCCCGCAATTGCACGTTTTAAAATCCCCCGCACCTGCGCAGTGTGCTTTGCCCAACAGTGGGCAAAGTTTAAAATCATTATAGCGCATGCGCAACTATTCTCGGTCACTTTCCTTGCCCCGGAAATGACTGCTTGCCTTGGACGACTTCCGGGCAAGGAAAGTGACCAAAAATAGTTGCGCATGCGCTATAATGATTTTAAACTTTAAAGCGGGGGGGGGGAGGGAGGAAGCAAAAAACACCGCCCTCCGGACCGGACCGCCCAGATTAGCATACGGAAAACCGAACTTTACAAAGGTATTTGGGCATGAAAACGGGGGTGTCAGGATATATGATAGATACCGATAGGTTATTTACGGGACGCACTGTTCAGGCATATCTTTATCTGATATAGTCAAAATGGGGTGACAGATTCCCTTTAAGTACAGCCATCTTTTACTGTCAGACTAGCAAAAAACTGTTCTCTGGGAAGCATATTTTTCCCAAAAACTCATTCATGAATTTCAGACAAATCCACAGTGTAAACTGACCAATGATGCAGATTTGAAATTCTGTACTGACAGTTATTACCAAGATATTCACATGGATTTCAGCTTTGAAGGGAAAAAAAAGGGGGAGAAATGCATATCGCTTTTCTACAAGGAAATGGGCAGTAGTATTAACAACTGATTTTGCAGATCGTGCATTTGAGAACATACTCTTGAAGAGCACCCATCACCATTATGTGGCTGCCTATTGTAAGAAAATGATAGGCAGATAAAAACTTTCTACAAAAAACAAATAAAATTAAGAAAACTGCTCATAAACAGCCTAAGAAGCAGTGATGATCAATTCTAGTCAAGGCGCTTAAGGGGTCATGATAATATTCCATAACATTGCACAGGAGATTATTAGCAAGGCATCAGAAATTGCACAAATCATGGTTTGGGATCTTGAGGGAACCTATGCATCTACTACTAAAATATAGAATTTTACAGAGGTCCTCGCATAATAGCTTATAACTAAAAGCATTAGAAAAGAATATTATGCATCTTGACACCTTCACAGTAACTAATTTCTACAATACCTCTTTCAGCTCACTGCGGTTCATGTTGTCAAGATGTATTTTTGTCCAATACTTATCAAGCAATAAAGCGTGGCTGTTCTGTGGTCTGTACCAGGATCCGGAACTGGAAGTAAGTAACCTGGAACAAATTAAGTTAGCATTTTCTTTAATCAGTTCCTTTGGTGTTTTCTCCAACTCACTAAGGCAAGGTACAAATAAAAACCAAGTGTACTGAAATACAGCCATTGTTTCCTACTGTTTCCAAGTACTTAAAAAGAGGACTTGTCACCAAGTGAATAGTAGGCCACTTTGCTCTTATTTTATTTTAGTTGTACCCCTCAATATTCCGATTTTCTTTAAATCCACTATATGGTTCCAGAAACATGGGCCTTTTAAATTGGTGCTAATTATTAACGCCTTACGAAAAAGGCGTGGCTCTCAACTCACAAGGTGATAACGCAAACAATCCTAAAGACATGCGTCCAGAGAATCCTGTGAGCCACATCCTCTTGTAGGGGCCATAAAAATCACCACTAAAGAAGAAGGCTAATATCTCTGGTATCATTTAAGAGATTAAGGCTGAGGCTATAGGTGTCGTTGCTAAATTGTAGCGCAATACAAGTGCATGGGGCAGCATTGCAACCTGGGCGTACAGAGACAATAACAAGAAAGTAGCAAAAACTCCAACTAAGTCAAATTTGTCGTGACTTCCTTGTCACAGTAGCCTAGAGGTCGCAATGCAAATCCATTCGAACATTGGTAGTGTGACAGGTGTCAAGGCCAAAGTTCCTGTTTAACCCCAAAAAATAAAATACTCAAGGGTGCAGCAGGAATAAAGAGCAAAAACTAGCCACTTTTGACTTGGTGATAGGTCCTCTTTAAACCTTAACTTAATAGATCTACTAACCAAACACATCTGGACACAACTGCACAGTAATGCTGTTGAAAAATTGACTAAATAGGAAACATGACACAATAACAAGCATGGATTTCTAACCTTCTAGTGGCAAATAGCTGAAAACCTGGAGACACCTTGATGCAGTCACCTCTTCCAGGAATAACAAGCTGGCCATTTTCCAAAACGGAGATTAACACAGATATCTGTGAGAACAAGTGAGAAAAATCAACAGAAGCGGGTACCAGTGTCATAAAGCTATGGTAAAGGAACAAAGCTTTAGAAACACAACACACCGACAAAGTTTCAAGAGAAACACAGTAAAAGGAACAACACTCACACTGTTATACGACACTACAACACTTGTAGCCAGAAATTATTTTAGTTTTGCCAAGAAACATTCATTATTAGTAGTGCAGAACATACACAAAACAAATAACATGTGACAGAAGATTTTAGCCAATGTTATATCAAGACATTTCCTTACCACGTCAAGTGGTGCATAATCAATGTCCTCTAACAAAATCCAGTGGCCGTTGGCAACAGCTTGTGTTAAAGTTCCCGGCTGCCACACAAACTCCCCTGGTATATCGGTGCAGCGATACATCCCAAGCAACATCTATGGAGCGAGAAAAATAAAAAAACAAATTGATATGCTATGGTCTTATGTTATCTTATGTAGCTGATGTTTGCTGACTTGTCTACAGTCAGTACAAGGATAAGGAATACAAAATGTGTCCAAAGCTAATGTGTGTTCGTGCAGACATTACATCAAGATGTAACCCTTCCCATTAAATCAAGTAACTGACCCTTCCCATTACCAATACTGCTTACCTTGCTGTCAGTCTGATCCCCAAGCTGAACCTTCAATAAATCAGGCGCTTTCGAGCGTCCTGTAATCCTGGCCAAGTGCTCCACCAGAGCAGTTTTCCCACATCCTATGGGACCTTCCAAAAGTACAGCATTCTGATAGGAGACTGCATGAGCAAGACTCTGGAGACTTCTACAAGTTGTTTCCACCAACACAAGCTGATTACTGTTAATTTCCTGTAAGAGAACAAAGGTAGCTTAAAAAAAGAATTACAAATCGTAGGGTTAAAATGTTCTGAAGTGTTTGAGTATACACACTTCTCACAATCATGGCACACGGAGAGTTCTAAAAGAAATCGTTTAATCAAATTTTACTATTTTATTTATATTCTCATTTAAAAATACTTCGAACTTCCATTTAAACCATGAGAAAAAAGGAAAAATTATATAACATTATAATAATAATAATGTTACATAACTTTCATTTACATAATTGAATTTTAGCAAGTGCTCAAATAAAGAGCATAGAGGTTACAAAAATGGTTTTTGATTTTGGAAAACATGGCACATCCGTGCATTCCATGTGAACTGGAGACTTGTAACCAAATCCATCCAGAATTGAAAGCCAAATACTGGGATTTATAGCAGTGAAACATCTTGTGATCAATATACTGATCTAATAAAAATAATTTGTCTCCAAAACACAACTTAAAGGAAAAAAAATATAAGACATATCTTCATCCATTTTCTACCAATCCAAGTTTATGATACAGATTATTTTAAAGGGGTAACCCGGCACTACTCACTTTCGGAATGGAAGGCGCAACGTCACATCTACAGATATCTACCAGGCCTCACTGCTATTGTCTGATGAAAGATCTAGATTGTAGTGTAAAACAGCGCTCTCCTACTCCTCTTACTTCTGCACCAGGCAGGGAGAGATGATGCAGACGTGGTGGCAACAGAGGTTTGCCAGGTCTCATCTACGCATCTTGTTCTATCGAATATGCAAGATACGCGATGGCATGCACAAGACGTACCGATACCTGGAAACCATTGGTCAGCACCACACCACCAAGGCCTTTCATCTCATTGCAGACGTGAGGGGTGCTGGATAACCCCTTTAGAACAACTGACATCACAACTGCTTTGAAGTTTACATTTTGACTCTAGAGTTAATTAACAACAAATTCTTACATACTGCTTTGATCTACAGCATTTCCAAGTGATCCATTTGTCACATGCATGCGCAATAATTACCTGTATTTTTTTCGGAAGTGTTATTCCACAAATAGGTACAACATGTGAACACAAATCACCAGACACAATTTGGCCCTGTGTACACTGTTGGGTTCCATCTTTATGCCACAAAGAATTTTCCGGATTGGTTAGAAGAAGCCCCTGTTCTACGTTTTGGCTATGAAGCTCGTCTACCAATCTGAAATAAAAAGCGCTGTCAGAGAGGTCGTCTGGAGAAATCGTAATGCGAGTAATGAAGTCAGAGCAGTACGTACTGAAGTTTGAAATTGATCAATTCATCTGTACCAAACAACTTCTTCAGGAAGGTCTGTCTGTTCTCATCTGACATACAAGTTACCAGAGCCAGGCAATGAGAGGTGTACCTAACAAAACAATGCATATGGTTATTATTGATAGTTCATGCGATAAAATCATTTGTATCCTAATGGTTAGTTCCCACACACTAGCTATGCTATAGATATCTGTGATTTCTGCAAGTGTAACTGTCAAATATAAAAAAAAGATATATTATAGGAGCTGCAGAGGATTTCTGATCAGTAAGAGTCCAGGTCTGGAGACCCCCACCAATCAGTCAAAATACCACTAAAGTGCATCAGCTGCTACACAGAGCAGTGTACTGGCTCAATAGCAAGTCTATCAGTCTGTACACAGCTGTGCACGAGTGCAGACACAAACTTACTACTGAACCCACACACCACTGTGTGCGCAGAGCTCAAGCAGTAGCTGTCGACTCTAGAGCTGTATTTTGACCCATCCTGGGGGGTTCAGACCACAAGACCCTCAGATCAAAAACACTATGCAGTGACTCTTATACATTATAAATAGAATTATAAAATGACTGCCTCCTAGTGACAGCAGCATACACACATGGTTTCCTGTGTCCACCAATGAAGAGATAGAGAAATGACAGTTACCCTTTAAATCTAAGAAATCCATTCACAGACATAAACTCCGATATTCAAGTTTTTCTAAGAAACTCTTTTTAAAGCAGATCTGTTACTGGATCTAATAATTCAAACTACCGATATCATTAAATCAGTCTCATAGATTTAAAGGGAATCTGTCACCCCTACTAAGCTTTTTGAGTTAATAATATGGGCACACAAGTTTTATACAGCTGAAATTAGTCATACCTGTATGCCTCCTGGATGAGACCTTGTTCAATAAAAATCGTCTTTGATAGTTTTGATCTTCCAGGCTATGGTGTGTACGCTGCCCGGAAGATAAGACTGCCTCCTGTCTTCATTATACAAGATTTCTCCTCTCCTTCTCTTCAGTGTCCTTTTGACGTCATTTGCACAGCCGGAAATCCCGCACCTGCACATTCTGCCTGCCGTTGCTCCTCTGCACTATGGAGAATTCACTTTTTTTGCGCTGGAGATCACTGGGACTGGAAGGTGCAGTGACTCTCCGGCAGCTGCGCAGAAGCAGGATGAAGACATTGCCCATAGAAAGGCGGATAAGGTACCCAGAACAGCATGAGTGCAGGACACAGGCGCGGGATTCCAGTGCCACAGGGTAGTGTGACGTGCATGGGAGGGGATGGTATTATAATGAAGTCAGGAGGCAGAGATTTCTTCCAGGCTCCACACGCCCCGGAGCTGGAAGAAATCATTAACATAAAACATTAAAACTTTAATTCTCCACAACTAGACCGCAGCTGTGAGGCATACAGGTAAGAGCGTTTTAACCATTCTATTACCTGCATGCCCATAGTAACATCTTGAAAGCATCCAGGGGATGACAAAAGATCTTTAAGATCAAAATATTCTTAAAATATAAGCGAGAAACATTCTCTCAGACAGCCGGTAGTTTTAACCCTGTAAAACTGCAGATAGCAATAGACTGGGTACCTGCAAAGTTGTTTAAACTTTAAAAATTCTGTAACATTAGCAAAACAGAGGAGACGTTTTAATAACCCTCATGTCACGATTGCAAAGTGACCTGAAGGAGGTCCAGCGCCATGGGCGCCCTGCACAGAACCCCTTCTTTCGAGTGACCGCACTAGGATCCATCCAGGAGACCACTAAAGTGGACACCGCAGAGTATATACATATTTTCTGCAATTCAGTAGCATATTATTATATGTGCATATATTTTTTTTAAATAAAAGTCAACGTACCATCGAACAGCTAGATCGTGACTTTTCAGCAAAGGCACACAGACACTCCAGTCCCATTTTTCTCTGAAGGAAAGCTCATCTTGTTGCAGGAATTGGTAGGCTGCTTCCATCAGGTCTCGCAGTTTCATTCGCCTGCGTCCATAACGGACTGTGCTGGAGTCACAGCTCTCTAAGAACAGTCTACTGAATACCGGAGGAGCACTCTGAAAATACCGAAGTGCAAACCTGTCCAGACACACGAACGAGAAATAAATGAGAATAACTCCGTACAAAACAACTGGCTCCTATGCAAATGAGCTAAATCTTTCCGAGTTCACCTTTACGCTGCCGCAACAGATGCATTTTAGTGTTCGCATTACGGCCTCCAAGTCATTCACCAAACTGAGATTAGAGCTCAATGATGAATTAAGCTCTGTTTAGCTGAAACGTGGCTGCCGCATCCTATGGTCTGCTCCATGCTTCAGGATTTTTTTTTTAAAACATTTGATTACCCATTTTAGACAATGCATTTTTTAACATTCTGATGAGAGGCCTGTCCAACAAGTACCTGATTTATAAACACCGCACTTTCACTAATTGGTTACTGAACCCAAAAAAAGTCTTTAAAAAAACAAAATTAATGCTCTGCATTAAAAAAAAAAAAAAATCAGGAGCAAAACATGTTTTTTTTGACTGGAAGGACACCAAGATTAACAGAAAAAAAAACACAAATCAACCAGCAGCACAAAGGCATTACAGATTTACCCTGGTGCTTGATGACATTTTTTGCTACAATCTGTTTATCACAGAAATGCAGAATCAAATGTCTCCATGGTAACAGACAACAAAAACTCTGTAGTCTGATCCAGCAGTCAGCCGCACTTCTATCCATTCACTGATTTATACTCTTTCATCTAGGAATAAGTATGGGACACATAAAAGCATGCATGACTTTTATTTTTGATTCACTCTCTCTCATTTTGGAAGCAGTCCAGTACATAAACGACTCTAAACAGCAAGTTCCTCTTGGAGCATCATTTCCATGCAGAGTTGTTCAAAACCTACTCGTCACCCTTCTTATGAGCTAAGTGATTGCGGCATTCCAGCAAGTGCTGCATCCGCTTTCCTTCCTAAACACAGCTCCATGTATATGGCAGAGGCTTTGGCATGGATAGAACATGTACTGATTAAAGTCTGACGCTGCACACCTGTGCGCATTTCTCTAGGGACCATGCGTCTGCTGAAAACTTAGACTTGTCAATTTATTTTATCCAGGTCATAAATCAAAATTCTATGCAAGGGGCTCCTGAAAATTATGAAGAAAATATTTACGCCATTTGTGTGCTGCCCTGATATTTTGCAATGTAATGTGTAGAAGCAGTAATACTTTTTTCTTGGAATGAGGGGGGTGAGTATGAGAAAAATCATCTCATTGATGTTAAAAAACAGGCACATTGACCAACCACTGAGCCAGCACACTGAGGAAAATTCTTTGCTTTTATTCCCCAATTAAGGTAAAAAAAATAAATAAAGCCCACATCTGAACAAGACCTTAAACTTTTTTGTTCCTTTCAACTAGTCCTTTAAATGGAATCTGTCACCACACTTGACCTATCTAAACTATTAATATTGGCATTCATGTTATGGACTGCTTAGAAGAGTCATCCCTGTGTTTGTTGTGACTTTCAGCTTAGCACTAAAGGAGATAAAGGAGAACATAGAAATGAGGTTGGGGGAAGGGGCGAGCTACATACAGTATATTATATGTTCTGATAAGGGATCACTAAAGGTATTAGCCATGTCGGTAGTAATGTAGAGGTATGTTCTTATTTGGACACTTATTTGGAAATAAGGCGGCACTGTGATGCGAGCACCATGTGGGACAACTATTTGGATGTATGTATAGCAAGTTCAACTTATAGGAATTCTCAGTTTGAGTTTACATGAACAACTCTTGTGGTGGATGTGGCCAAAGACGCACAGCATACAGGTACTTGAGATGCCTAGTGTCAAAACCATGCATCCCAGAATGCATTGCTTTTCAGACACCAAGAAGGTGAGGTTGTAAAGGCACTGTCACACTTAGCGATCGCACTAGCGATCACGATAACATCACCACCCGGCGAGATCGCTAGTGTGATCGCTATATGATCGCTAGTTAGATTCCAAACACATCTCATCAGAGATCAGCGATCTATATAACGACCTCTGCGGTCGTTGGGAAAACCTAGTCCCACCTGCGACACTGGTAAAGTCGTTCATAAAGGGTGTCACACTCAGCGATTCAGGCTCACCAGCGGGACACCAACGACCAAAAAACGGCTCAGAACGTTCATAAGCGATCAGCGACATCTCAGCAGGGGCCACATCACAGCTACATGTCACACACAGCGGCATCGCTAACGAGATCGCTACTGTGTCATAAAATCGCTGACTCTTTAGCGATCTCGTTAGCGATCTCGCTTAGTGTGACAGTACCTTAAGACTATGTAGACTGCATTTATCTGTGATATAATGATACTCCATTGTTATCTTTCTTCATGTTTCAACAGAACACCGAGAATGGTACTGCACTTCACACTGAAACCTTTCAAGCAGCAGTTTTGGGAGAGGCTAAACATGAGAGGAGTAATAGCTGGAAATTGTGGCAATCATGAAAAGTAAATGCAAAGAAGTGTGCATAAGCAATTATGATCACCAAATATACAATCAGTTCTTTATTTACAAAACATGAACAGTGACAATTAGAAAAACAATTAAGAAGCCAAAATATTCCACCAGGTATGTCCATGTTAGGACTGACACCCCTCCGGCTATGTGCACGCAAAGGTAACTCACAAAGTAAATAAGCTAACGGTCACAGTATAAGTGTATAGCACCCTAGATGGTAGAGAACGTCCCTCTATGAAAAGCCTAAGAAAATGAACAATATATAACATGTCAGTCTATATAATGGCTAAAAGGTCCTACGCAAGACACTTTCTTGTGTCTGTTGGGCATGGTTTCACATGCCTGATCTGTAGCAGGTGTATGTCTGTAGCAGGTGTATGTCTGTAGCAGGTGTATTTGTCTGCATGTATAACCTGATTTAAGTATGACTAAGATTCTTTTGCGTAAGACAGTTTAGCCATTACATAGGACTGACATGTTAACAATTTATGACAGAGTTTATACATGAGCAAATATTGTGCATTTTCTTAGGCTGTGGTTCCACGGTCCGGAACCACAGCGCTTTGGACGGAGCGGAAATTCGGCTCGTCTAAGCCCCGCCCCCTTTATGACGCGCGATCTTTCCGGAGGTGTTCAGGACACCTCCGGAACACCTCCGGAAAGAGCGCAGGGCTACATAGCCCTGTGTTAATTCTGTTGCGGCGACGCACCGTCGCCGCAATACGCGAGGACATGCTGCGGTCTAAAAAGACGCGCCGCATGTCCGTTTACGCAGGTTTGCCACCTGCGTATTGTTACCATAGTGGAGATGGGATTTCTTGAAATCCCCTCCACTATGCTGTAACATCTGGACGCTGCGTGTTTGGCGCTGCGCCAGCGCACAGCGCCAAACACGCAGCGTTTCCTGACCGTGGAAACTCACCCTTACGCTTTTCACAGAGGGATGTTTGCTACTATCTAGGGTGCTGTATACTTATACTGTAACCGTTCGCTTACTTACTTTGTGGGTTACCTTGGCGTGCACATTGGAGGAGTGGTGTCAGTCCTAACATGGAAACATCCAATGGTTATCGTAGCTTCTTTGCTTTTTAATTGTTTTTCTAATTATGTCACTGTTTGTTCATGTTTTGTAAATAAACAATTGATTATATATTTGGTGATCCTAACTAGGCCACATTCACACATCAGTTTTTTTTACAATCTGTCGCAATCAAACTGTTAAAAAAACAGATCCTGTGCAGATTGTAAAAACTGATGCGACGGATCCTGTTTTTTTGACGGATCCGTCAAGGTTGCTGAGAGAGATTTTTTTTTAATGTGCCAGAATGGCTGTTGGGGTTAAATTAAAGGAAACTAAATTATTCCGGGCGTGCTCAGTTGTAAAAATCGGACAGTGACGGATCCGGCGCCCATAGGCGTCCATTATAGCCTACGACGGATGGCGCTGGATCCGTCGCTGTCCGACTTTTCGACGTACAGAAAAAAAAAACGTTCCTTTGTCCGTTGCCTCCGTCCGGACAAAGATTTTTTTGACGGATCCGTCAAAAAACGGATAAAAAGTGCGGCCATCCGTCGCTAATACTAGTCTATAAGAAAAAAACGGATCCTGCAGCATCAATTGCAGGATCCGTTTTTTTTTTCACAAAAAACGACGGATTGTGACTGATGGCAAAAAACTGATGTGTGAGAGAGGCCTTATGCACACCAAATTCACTTTATCATATGTTTTGTCTCTGGTGTGCAGTTGGCTGATCCCAATTGTGTCAGTAGTGCCCTCAGTATCTTGTTATACAATCCTGAAAAGTAATATTACATACAGAATGTGGTGTACGATGGGTAAAATGCCAGGTTTTTGTCATGTAAAAAATCATACCAAGAAGAATCATTTCAGAATTTATTCAACCTTTAATGTTCCCCATGATCTGCACAAAATCTTTTGAAAAAAAAAAAAAACTGAAATAGTTTTGTTATTTTTATTTTCCCTTCTCAAAACTAAGACAATGTGGCTGCTAAATGTGAACACCTTCTTATAATTTGAGATGTGATTTTGTTCAGAATTAGACAATCGTGTTTAAACTCATGCTAAAAGAGAACCTGTGAGCAGGAATATCCAACTGTATATAACTAAAGGTAAGGGCAGAATGGCGCGGTCATTCTGATTTACTACATACCTTTAGTATAAAAATCTGCAGCCTGGTTTAAGTTAAATCATCATAATAAATTTTTGGTTTCCTCAGCATTTCGTGCTTTGGGGCGGGACAGGTCTTCGGCTCAGCCACGGCCCCTCTGCTGCCTCTGTTGCATTTATTAAATTGGTCATTTATATTTTGGGCTGGCGCCGTCCTAGCTCTGGACAGCGCTCTCAGATTCAGCTGGTGGCGGTCTTCATGAAAATGGCACTGGCGCATGCACAGATCGACCTCTGACAGTCTTGAGGAAGATTGCGCCGGAGGTGGCACATGCGTATATTGAGATCTCGGCTTGGAGGGGCCATGGCCGAGCTCTTGGAGCTGAAGACCCTACCCACTGTTACGTCCACAAGCTCAGCAGCAACCGAAATTTATCATGATGATTTAATGAAAACCAGGCTGCAGATTACTACAGCGCCATTCTGCCCATACGTTTAGTTTAACATGGATATTCCTGCTGACAGGTTCTTGTTAAAAATAGTACACAGCTGCCATCATTAAAGTAATTCTATGTAACCCTATATCAAGTTTAGTTGTTCTACATTTTTACATGGCATTTTCTTAGTTGTATTTTACAACAAAAGCCCTGGTCTGTAAACAGCTTACAAACCAGGAAAGGGATCTCATTGTTGAAAGGTATCAGTCAAAAGGATACTAAAAAAAATCCAAGGCAGAAGAAATACCATGAAACACTGTAAAGATGGTTATAAAGAAGTGGCTTAAATTTGGCACCTTAGTGACATTACCTAGAACTGGATAAAAGACAAAAAGATAATTGGACTAGGAGGCTGGCCAGAGGCCTTCAAATACATTAAAGGTGCTTCAGGAATTTCTGGCAAATATTGGTTATGTACTGCATGTGACAACAATGTCCCATATTCTTCATATGTCTTACCTGTGGGGTACAGTGGCAAGGTGGAAGCTTTTTCTTACAAAGAAAAACATCTAAGCCCACCTATGTTTTGCTACATCAAGTCTGTCAAAAGCATACAGGAAAACGTGTTATGGTCTAATCATGGATTCTTTCAACTTCAGACAGGTGAAGGATATTATTTTTTACTTTATTTTTTTACAGGGGGCAATGGCTTCAGGGAATTAGGTGTTAAGATGAGTATAATGTGTTTTTTTATTTTCTTATTCATTTTACACTCGATTTAGAAAGCGGGGGCTGAATACAACTCTTAACATTGTCCCATGCTCGCGATAATCGCAGGGAGTGCAGGCGACAACGATGTGAGCGATCTTCAGCACCCAGCACCTGAGAACAGCACGAAGTACGTATGATACTAATGGGGCACACTGTTGCCACATGTATGAAACACATGGACATCTCCGGTACTGGTTTTTCAAGTATCGGCAATATCAGGACGTGTGAAGGAGGCCTAAGAGGAATTTCACCTTTTAGCATGACAATGACTAAGCATACCTCCAAATCCACAAAAGAATTGCTTCGCCAGAAGAAGATCACAGTTTTGGAATGGCCCAACCAAAGCTCAAACCTAAATCCAAAAGAAATTTGTGGGTTGATCTGAAGAGGGTAATCTGACAGATTTGGAATGCTACGGCTAGGAAGAGTGGGCAAAGACTGCCAATTCTAGATGTGCTATGCTGATAGCATTCAGTCTTTGGGTAGGAGTCTATCAAAAATTCAAAGTATACTTCAACAATTTATTAGTTTTAAAGAGAATCTGTCAGCAGGTTTAAGACCCCAAAGTAACATGATCACAGTAAAGTTTGCTCCATTTTTGTGAACCATCTCGTATAGTAACTGTCAATTATATCAGACTGAAGAAAGTACTTGGGGTCATGTCTCTAAGAAAAAATAGTTTTTTGCGATGGCTTTTTATGGCTGGGCCTCTTTGACCTTTCCCAGCGCCTGTGCACTGCAGTAGTTTGCTCTGCCCTCAACATGAGCAGATAAGTACGCCTGCGCAGGAGCACGATGCCGGGCAGCCATTAAGCAAACAGGAGGGCAGTATCACAAGAAGATGGGAGGCGCCGGACCCGGACCTGCGACACCCATCGGACCGGACCGCCCCCCAGGTGAGTATAATAAAACTTATTTTTCTTATCTTGAAGGTCGGATCGGGGGCTTATCTACAGCATTATAGAATGCTGTAGATAAGCCCTGAAAGGCGGAGGCCATGACTTGTATCAGTCAAACCTGGTGACAGGTTTCCTTTAAAAGCGTTACGGTCTCTTTTAGGTATATTGAGTTTCGCTTTGCAAATAATTCCGATAGGAAGAGTATTTTGAAGACGTCTTTATGACTCCACGAAAGGTTATAACTCTCCAATATCTCACATTAGACTACGCAAGAAGTAAAAGAGAATACAACGATTTGGCTAGAATTTTTATGTAAATTTAAGGTCGTTCCTGTTGGCAGGATGAGTTTATTTATAAGCATCATGTAAACGGCAGTTATCCATGGCAAGGAATTAACATTCATCTTCTCTCTTCACACAGGTATGAACTGCTTTCATTGGAAGCAAATAGCTGAATGATACAATCCCTATCTGTCTAGCATGCTGAAATATATAGTAATGGTATGAACTGCATTCATTGGAAGCAAATAGCTGAATGATACAATCCCTATCTGTCTTGCATGCTAATGGTATGAACTGCATACTTCTTTCTGCTTGCTGCCAACCACTGCTTTACCATCTTGCAACATAGTTTAATGTGCCTGGTAAAGCTTTGGTATAATTCATTTTTTGCACTGTGCTTAATACTTACTGCTGTATATCCGTGACTGGGGCCTCTCTAGATCTTATCAGGTGGAAGGTGCTAAAGCATATGGATGTAGCCAGCTCTAGTGCCTTTGATGATCTAACCACCCCTGGTGTGCTGGCCCCAGCTGCCAAATTATCCCAAAGCAGCTCCCACAATCCCACTTTCCTGACCCTGTAGTGTGGGCTATATATTTAGAAGTAGTCTAAAGGTACTGCCACACTACACAATCCCGCTAGCGATCTCGTTAGCGTCGCATACTAATGAGATCGCTAGCGGGATTGTTTCTATATCGCTAGTAGCTACCTATTTTAGCGATGTCGTTAGGACGCTATCGCGGTTAGCGATCTCCTTAACGACTTTAGCGGTACAAAAGTACCGCTAAATCGCTAAAAAAGGTGCCACACTCAGCGATTAGATACTTACCAGCAGGGCGACAGCGACGAAAATAGGGTCCGGAACGATTCCAGCGACGAGCGAGATCACAGCAGGAAGCTCGTCGCTGGCAGATGCCGCACACAACAACATCGCTAACGGGATCGCTAAATAGTGACGTTTTTTAGCGATCCCGTTAGCGATGTTGTTTAGTGTGGCATACCCTTTAGGGGCGCACGCAGTGTGGGGGCGCACGCATCACAGAAAGCAAAGCATCACAGAAGATAAGCATCATGTAAACAGCAGTTATCCATGTCAGTTAATCAGGGCAGGAAACAGGTAACCCACACTTTGCTTTCCCTTTTTACTATGTGCTTTACTTCTCTCCTCCTGTGTTCCCTTGCTATCCACATTCACCGCCCCATCCCCTCTCCATCACGACTCATACACATCAGCCCCTCTATACTTCCCTCTCCCATGTACAGCTCCCATGCACTCCTCACCATCCTGAGAAACATCAGCCCATCTTGCCGAAACACATCACAGAAAAAACCTACTTACAACTCCAACAACTACCTGCTCTTTATCTTCCTACTCCTACTGATTTCAGGGGACATCTCCCCCAACCCTGGTCCACCATCCCCCAACATCAATCCCTACCCTACCTCATATCGAAACCATAATAATCTTATTAATATTACTTGCACTCCCTCATCTCCTTTTAATTGTGCCTTCTGGAATCCACGGTCTGCATGCAACAAGCTATCCTTCCTGCACAACTACTTTCTGAACAACTCTCTTCATCTGTTGGCCCTCACTGAAACCTGGATTCAGGATTCTGACACGGTCTCCCCTGCTGCCATTTCCTATGGTGGCTTACAGTTCTCCCATTCCCCAAGACCCGCAAACAGACATGGTGGTGGAGTCGGCATACTCCTGTCCCCACAATGCACTTTCCAGGTCATCCCCCCAATTCCATCACACTCATTCCCTTCTTTTGAGGTCCACACCATCAGGCTCTTCCATCCCCTCTCCCTCAGAGTAGCGGTCATATATCGGCCCCCCAGGCTCGCCCACTCAGTTCCTTGACCACTTCTCAGCCTGGCTGCCGCACTTCATGTCCTCAGAACTACCAACCCTTATCCTTGGAGACTTCAACATCCCCATTAACAGCTCTACTTCCACATCTGCATCTCAGCTTCTATCACTAACCACTTCTCTAGGTCTCTCACACAAGGATGGTAACAACCTTGACCTGGTCTTTGTCCGCCTCTGTTCAATCTCCCACCTAAATAACTCACCGCTTCCACTCTCTGACCACAACATTCTCTCCTTCATCCTCACAAATCCTCGACCACCCCAGCGCACTCCTACCTACCATACATTCAGAAATCTACAAGCCATCAACCCTCAGACACTTTCAGACTCCCTACACTCATCGCTGTCCCCAATCTCCTCTTTTTCTTGTCCTAATCTGGCTGTTCAGCACTACAATGACACTCTTAGAAGCACCCTTGACCAAGTAGCACCTCTCACCCTCAGAACTTCCAAACACACAGTAAAACAGCCCTGGCACACATTGCAAACTCGACTTCTTCAGCGATGCTCTAGGAGTGCTGAACGCCTCTGGAGAAAAACCCGCACACCAGAAGACTTCATCCACTTTAAATTCATGTTAAGAACTTATAACGCTGCCCTTCACCTCGCCAAACAGACCTACTTCACCACCCTGATCTCCTCACTAGCCAACAACCACAAGAAACTTTTTGACACTTTTCACTCCCTCCTCAGGCCAAAAGCACAAGCCCCTATCACAGACATTTGTGCTGACGACCTGGCCTCCCACTTTATAGAAAAAATAGATACTATCCATCAGGAAACCTGCTCTCAACCACCAAGTGCTGTGACTCCCATCCCACCCTGCATTTCCCCTGGCTCACTTTCCACATTTGATCCCATCACAGAAGAAGTCTCCAGACTCCTCTCTTCCGACTACATGCACTACCGACCCCATTCCCGCACATCTCCTCCAGTCTCTCTCTCCAGTTGTCACAACTCACCTAACTACAATCTTTAATCTCTCACTCTCCTCTGGCATTTTCCCATCTTCCTTCAAACATTCCATCATTACTGCACTACTAAAGAAACCCACTCTCGACCCTTCCTGCACAAACAACTACAGACCGGTCTCCAATCTCCCCTTCATCTCTAAACTTTTGGAGCGCCTAGTCTACTCCCGCCTCACCCGTTACCTCTCCACTTACTCTCTTCTAGACCCTTCACAGTCTGGCTTCCGACCCCTACATTCGACTGAAACTGCACTCATCAAAGTGACCAATGACCTTCTGACAGCAAAACGTAACGGCGACCACTCTCTGCTCATTCTTCTCGACCTTTCTGCAGCTTTCGACACAGTTGACCACCGTCTCCTACTGTCTAGGCTCCAGTCACTAGGTATTAAGGACAATGTTCTCTCCTGGTTCTCCTCCTATCTTTCTGACCGCTCCTTCAGTGTTTCGTTCTCTGGCTCCACGTCATCTCCTCTTCCTCTCACTGTCGGTGTACCCCAGGGCTCAGTCCTTGGCCCCCTTCTCTTCTCACTCTACACGGCCCCAATTGTACAGACCATCAGCAGATTTGGCTTTCAGTACCATCTTTATGCTGATGACACACAACTATACATGTCATCCCCCGACCATACCCCATCTGTTCTACAGAACGCCACCGACTGTCTGTCCGCAGTCTTCAACATCATGTCCACTCTCTATCTGAAACTTAACCTCTCCAAAATTGAACTCCTTCTGCTCCCGCCATCTACTAACCTCCCTAAATCTGACATTTCCCTCTCCGTGGGCGGCACCATAATAACACACCGGCAGCAGGCTCGCTGTGTGGGTGTTATGTTTGACAACAATCTCTCCTTCACCTCCCATATACAATCTTTTGCCCGCTCTTGCCGCCTACACCTAAAGAACATCTCTAGAATCTGCCCTTTTCTCACCATGGAAACAACATTACTCGACTATCCCTCTCCAGTCCATCCTTAATGCAGCAGCCAGGGTCATCCATCTGGCTCATCGGTACTCGGACACGTCCGCTCTTCGCCAGTCCTTACACTGGCTGCCCATTCATTATAGGATCCAATTCAAAGTACTGGTTCTCACCCACAAAGCTCTCCACAGTGCAGCACCCCCCTACATCTCCTCCCTCATTTCTATCGGCCTAACCGACTGCTGCGCTCTGCAAACGACTTTCGACTAACCTCTGCACTAATCCGTAACTCCCACTCCCGACTCCAAGACTTCTCCCGCGCTGCGCCTATCCTCTGGAATGCTCTACCCAAGAAATTAGGACTATCCACAATTTGCATGGTTTCAGGTGCTCCCTCAAAACACATTTGTTCAGAGCGGCCTATCACATTCACTAATCAAAGTCATTCTATGTGTAAGTGTGTATGTGTAGCCCATTCACTATCTCCATCCATCCCTCACTCCCTCAAGATGGCTGGACCATCATTGTAAATGCACCATTGTATATACACACCTGTAGTTTGTATCTCCCCCACCTCATTGTAGATTGTAAGCTCTCACGAGAAGGCGGCTTGTTTTGCTTTAATTATTGTATTGTTAATGTCGTTACTTATGACTTGTTTTGAAACTGTTAAACTGTAAAGCGCTGCGGAATATGTTGGCGCTATATAAAGATTATTATTATTTCAGCAGATACTCTACCTTTAGTATGTGCTTCAACACTTTGTGTAAGTTACGGGGTGTATTATAAAGGCCATTGGTCAGCGGGTCAGGAGTGGTTAAAAATACCACTGTTCTTTATTGGGGTTCTTGTCTAATTAATAAACGACTTCCACAAACCAAAGTGTAGTTTAAGCAATTAATACCTTATCGTCAAAAATAATTGGGCTTCTAAAATTTTAAGGCATTTAGTGCTATATTGCTTAACCCTGCTGTTCTGTTCGGGTTTACTATACACTTGTTATGTTCGGGTCATTTTTGACCCGAACCTATTAAAATGTTGTTTTGAGCCACTGAAAAGTTCTTTTTGAATACCTGTTGCATTATTATACTGTGTGTGATCATAGTTGTTCATTATCAAAGAAAAATTGAATAAAAAAACTTAATTTTTTTAAATTTTGTGTTGATTAATGTAAAACAGCCTAATTGCATTTTACACCAAAGTAATAAACTTGTGCTTAAATAATCAACTATATCTTTTACAACAACATCAACAACAACTTTAGGTAACTATTAGTACAACTAACTTAAAACTAAAATAAATTTTAACAGTATAAAAGCATATTGAAAAAAAATAGTAAAAAATAATCAGAAAAAAATAAAAATTTCAGTTTTTTTTCAAAAAAAGGTTTCTACTAATCTATTTTTTGCAATTAGCACAACAATAATAAACATGTCTGTTGCATATACAGTTAGGTCCATAAATATTTGGACAGAGACAACATTTATCTAATTTTGGTTCTAGACATTACCACAATGAATTTGAAACAAAACAAATCAGATGCAGTTGAAGTTCAGACTTTCAGCTTTCATTTGAGGGTATCCACATTAAAATTGGATGAAGGGTTTAGGAGTTTCAGCTCCTTAACATGTGCCACCCTGTTTTTAAAGGGACCAAAAGTAATTGGACAGATTAAATAATTGTAAATAAAATGTTCATTTCTAGTACTTGGTTGAAAACCCTTTGTAAGCAATGACTGCCTGAAGTCTTGAACTCATGGACATCACCAGACACTGTGTTTCCTTCTTTTTGATGCTCTGCCAGGCCTTCACCACGGTGGTTTTCAGTTGTTGTTTGTTTGTGGGCCTTTCTGTCTGAAGTTTAGTCTTTAACAAGTGAAATGCATGTTCAATTGGGTTGAGATCAGGTGACTGACTTGGCCATTCAAGAATATTCCACTTCTTTGCTTTAATAAACTCCTGGGTTGCTTTGGCTTTATGTTTTGGGTCATTGTCCATCTGTAGTATGAAACGACGACCAATCAGTTTGGCTGCATTTGGCTGGATCTGAGCACACAGTATGGCTCTGAATACCTCAGAATTCATTCGGCTGTTTCTGTCCTGTGTCACATCATCAATAAACACTAGTGACCCAGTGCCACTGGCAGCCATGCATGCCCAAGCCATCACACTGCTTCCGCCATGTTTTACAGATGATGTGGTATGCTTTGGATCATGAGCTGTACCACGCCTTCGCCATACTTTTCTCTTTCCATCATTCTAGTAGAGGTTGATCTTGGTATCATCTGTCCAAAGAATGTTCTTCCAGAACTGAGCTGGCTTTTTTAGATGTTTTTTAGCAAAGTCCAGCCTAGCCTTTTTATTCTTGATTCTTATGAGTGGCTTGCATCATGCAGTGAACCCTCTGTATTTAATTTCATGCAGTCTTCTCTTTATGGTAGATTTGGATATTGATACGCCTACCTCCTGGAGAGTGTTGTTCACTTGGTTGGCTGTTGTGAAGGGGTTTCTCTTCACCATGGAGAGTATTCTGCGATCATCCACCACTGTTGTCTTCCGTGGGCGCCCAGGTCTTTTTGCATTGATGAGTTCACCAGTGCTTTCTTTCTTTCTCAGAATGTACCAAACTGTAGATTTTGCCACTCCTAAAGTTGTAGCAATTTCTCAGATGGGTTTTTTCTGTTTTTTGCAGCTTAAGGATAGCTTGTTTCACCTGCATGGAGAGCTCCTTTGACCGCATGTTTCCTTCACAGCTAAACCTTCCAAATGCAAACACCACACCTCAAATCAACACCAGCCCTTTTATCTGCTTAATTGAGAATGATATAATGAAGGGATTGCCCACACTGTCCATGAAATAGCCTTGGAGTCAATTGTCCAATTACTTTTGGTCCCTTTAAAAACAGGGTGGCACATGTTAAGGAGCTGAAACTCCTAAACCCTTCATTCAATTTTAATGTGGATACCCTCAAATGAAAGCTGAAAGTCTGAACTTCAACTGCATCTGATTTGTTTTGTTTCAAATTCATTGTGGTAATGTCTAGAACCAAAATTAGATAAATGTTGTCTCTGTCCAAATATTTATGGACCTAACTGTATATTTTTCACAATTAAAACAAATCATATTTGTTTTGTGGTCACTGGCAGGAGGACAAAAGCTGTATCTTTTTCTTTTTTTGCTTGTAGGTGTGCTTGTGAAGGATGTTTCGGTAGCAGAGCTGGTGGAGGGTGTGTTTTGAGCTTGGTTCTGGATTCTTTCAACAATTTTAATTGATCCTTCACTTCTTGGATGTATTTTTCTCTCTGTCACATAAGGCCTAATAAGGGATTGTCCTAATTCCTCCAGAAACAGTCGTCTTTTATGTAGTTTATTTTTGTTCCAGTTTTGATCAATTTCACACCATAAAACTAAGGCGTTGTAGGCGGACACATCCAGAATATAATAGAAAACAATCATTGGCCACCAATTTGATTTTCGTTTGCAAGTGTAAGTATTTACGAGTTGGTCAAGCGTATCTACAGCCCCTTTTGTTGCATTGTAGTCCATTATTATGTCCGGCTTTTTGTCTTCTCTATCGCTTATTGCAGCATCCTTGTGCATCGTGCTCATAAGAATAATATGTTTGTTTTTTTTGGGCACATAAGAAACCACTGTTGTGTCTTGAGTGAAATAAAACGTGGAACTGTGTATATCTTTTTTGCAAAGAATACCTTCTGGAAGCTCAGGCTTGTTTTTTCTAACTGTTCCTAGCATGGTCTGTTGTGAATGGACTTGAAATCAGTTCTGAGCAGAGGCTCCCTCTGGTGGTTACAAGCGGTACTGGACTATCCAGTGAAGATTGTGAGGATTAGGAATCAGGTGTTACTGACTGGTCTTATTTAAGGGAGTCGCCTTCCCATCAGGGTTGCCGGTGATCAATTGTTCTGGTCTCAATCCTTGATTCCTGTTTCCTTTGTAGCCTGCTGTGTCGTGTCTGCATCTCCTGCTAACAGATAAGACATTTTCTTCTTTTTGTTTTTGTGCTTGATTTTTGCATTTTGTCCTGCACTTCTGTGGGGGCCTTCAGGGTCCCCTCCGGGGGCTTTTGCCCTCTCAGTTTAGTTCAGCCACTGATGTTTGTACTTTTGCTTTTTCCAGTTTTTTCAGTGGCTGCTGTTTTGATTTTGTTACACCAGAGAACTAATTTAGGTGGTAGAGGTCGTGTGATCTCAGGTGTTTTTGAAATTAGTAGAGTTGGTGCTTTTCAGGGTTTTTTGGGATTGCAGTAAGTGCCCTTCCTATCCTTTTCTATTTAGGTAGTTTGGGCCCCAATGTTTGCTCATACTATTTTCTGTCTGTGTCAGTATTTCCTCTTGTCTAACCGCCATTACATGTTTGGGGGCTTTCTATGTTCTTTGGGGATCTGCTCCGGGGCAGATAGCTTTCCTCTTTCTATCTTTAGGTATAGTTAGTTTCTCAGGCTGTGACGAGGCGTCTAGGACCAACGTAGGAACGCTCCACGGCTGCCTCTAATTGTGGTGGTTAGTCAGGGTACTGCAATCTCATAGATTCCAACTGCTCTGGTGTATTGCCTTTTTTACCTGCACTCCTCAGCTACCAAATCATAACAGTATCACCGGCCAAAACTGAAAATTATATGGTACTCACAGAAGGGAAAAATATTGTGAAAGAAAAAAAAAAAAGGTTGTCAGAGATATTTTTCTGTTTGTTGCATTTTTTTTTTTTCCCTCTGTATCTCTGGGTGCTGGGGAGGATTTTTTTTTTTCTCTCAATGGAGTTTGCACAGTTGTCTGGCCGTGTGGATCAGCTTGCCACTGAGGTTCGGAGTATTGCTACCTATCTTGCTAGGTTGCCTGATGGGGAACCTAGGATTCCCATGCCAGATTTGTTTTTGGGAGATCGAGCCAAGTTTCTGAATTTCAGAAATAATTGTAAATTGTTTTTTGCCTTAAAATCTAAGTCCTCAGGGAATGCAGCGCAGCAGGTTCAAATTGTCATCTCTCTCCTGCGCGGCGATCCTCAGGATTGGGCTTTTTCCCTAACACCTGGGGATCCTGTTTTGAGTGATGTTGATGCATTTTTTCAGGCCTTGGGGTTATTGTACGATGAGCCTAATGTCACTGATTACGCTGAAAAAGCCTTGCTGGCATTTAATCAGGGGCTTGATGACGCTGAGTTATACTGTCAGAGATTCCGTAGGTGGGCAGTCCTGACCAAATGGAATGACGACGCTTTGGCAGCCCTTTTTCGGAAGGGTCTGTCAGATAATGTAAAGGATGTTATGGTGGGATTCCCTGTCCCCTCTGGTCTCAATGATTCTATGTCATTAGCGATTCAAATTGACAGACGTTTGCGTGAGCGGAGAAGTATGCGTGGAATAGTGTTGCCTTGTGAACCTGCTTCTGAACCCATGCAGTGTGATAGAGTGGTTTCTGGGGCACAGCGTCATGAGTTTCGAAAGCGCAATGGGTTATGTTTCTACTGTGGTGATGCCTCTCATGCTATTTCAGTCTGCCCTAAGCGGGGAAGACGTTTTGCACGCTCAGTTGTCTTGGGTAGTGTTCAGACTAAGTTTTTATTAACTGTTACTCTGATATGCTCTCTGTCCTCATTTTCTGCTCAGGCTTTCGTTGATTCGGGAGCAGCTATTAACCTGATGGATTTTGATTTTGCTAAACGTTGCGGGTTTCCCTTGATACCCCTACAGAAGTCTATTCCCCTACTGGGGATCGATTCTACCCCTTTGGCTGAGAATAAACCTCAGTTCTCTACTCAGGTGATAATGAGGGTTGAACCTGATCATCAGGAGAGCTGCAAATTTTTGGTTCTGTATAATCTGCATGACATTATCGTGCTGGGTTTCCCTTGGTTACAGTCTCATAATCCTGTTTTGGATTGGAAAACTGTGTCTGTAACCAGTTGGGGCTGCCAATGTGTTAATACCAACACTCCTGTTTTTTCTGCCTCCCCCAGGCTCAGGATGTTCCTGACTTTTTGATTGATTTTTCTGATGTGTTTAGCGAAAGTAAATCTGCATCCTTGCCTCCCCATAGGAGCTATGACTGCGCTATTGAATTAGTGCCTGGTAGTAAATTCCCTAAAGGTCGCCTTTTTAACTTGTCTGTACCTGAACATGACGCTATGCGGTCTTATATCAAGGAATCATTGGAGAAGGGTCATATCAGACCATCCTCCTTAGGTGCCGGTTTTTTCTTTGTGGCCAAAAAGGATGGTACATTAAGGCCGTGTATTGATTATCGTCTTTTGAACAATATTACTGTGAAATATCAATATCCGTTACCCTTGATTTCTGACCTGTTTTCCAGGGTGAAAAACGCTACTTGGTTTACCAAGCTTGACCTCAGGGGGGCATATAACCTTATTCGCATTAAGCACGGGGATGAATGGAAGACGGCATTTAACACCCCTGAGGGGCATTTTGAGTACCTTGTGATGCCCTTTGGGCTCACTAATGCTCCTTCTGTCTTCCAGTCCTTCATGAATGACATTTTCAGGGATTTTGTGGATAAATTTCTGATTGTTTATTTGGATGATATCTTGATTTTTTCTAATGACTGGGACTCTCATGTGAAACATGTTCGAACTGTATTCCAGATTTTGAGAGAGAATGCTCTGTATGTGAAGGGATCAAAGTGTCTTTTTGGCGTACAGAGGATCTCATTTTTGGGATTCATTTTGTCCCCATCTGTTATTGAAATGGACCCGGTCAAGGTTCAGGCCATCTGTGATTGGGTCCAACCTACTTCATTAAAGGCTCTTCAAAGATTTTTGGGTTTTGCCAATTTTTATCGTAAATTTATTGGTAATTTCTCGGTTATTGTTAAACCATTAACTGATTTGACCAAGAAGGGTTCTGATGTGGTGAATTGGCCTCCTGAGGCAGTCTCTGCATTTCAGGAACTTAAGCAGAGATTCACTTCTGCTCCTGTTCTACGGCAGCCTGATGTTTCTCTGCCATTTCAGGTGGAGGTTGATGCCTCTGAAATTGGGGCAGGTGCCGTTTTGTCCCAAAGAGATCCAGAGACCTCTAAAAGTAACCCTTGTGCCTTTTTCTCTCGAAAATTTTCTCCTACTGAACGTAATTATGACGTGGGTAATCGGGAGTTATTGGCCATGAAGTGGGCTTTTGAAGAGTGGAGACATTGGCTGGAGGGAGCCAAACATCAGGTGGTGGTCCTTACTGACCATAAGAATCTGGTTTATCTGGAATCTGCCAAGCGACTTAAATTCCTAGACAGGCCAGGTGGGCCTTGTTTTTCACACGTTTTAATTTTGTGGTTTCCTTTCTTCCTGGCACTAAGAATGTTAAGGCGGATGCCCTCTTGAGGAGTTTCCTTGCGGACTCTCCTGAGGTATCTGATCCTTCTGTTATTTTGAAAGAAGGTGTAGTTCTTTCCGCCATCTCGCCCAATTTGAGACTGGCTCTGGAGGGGTGTCAGGAGGATAGGCCCGAGCGCTGCCCTGTTGGGAAATTGTTTGTCCCGGACCAGTGGAAAAAGAGTGTGATGTCTGAGATTCATTGTTCCGCGTTGGCCGGTCATCCCGGAATTTTTGGTACCAGAGAATTGGTTAGTCGGTCCTTTTGGTGGCCTACCTTGTCTCGTGATGTCAGGGAATTTGTGCAGTCCTGCGGGACTTGCTCTCGCTCCAAGCCTTGCTCTCGCTCTAGTGGTTTGTTGATGCCATTGCCTGTGCCCAAGAGACCATGGACCCATATCTCTATGGATTTCATTTCCGACCTCCCTGTTTCTCAGAGAATGACCGTCATCTGGGTGATTTGTGATAGGTTTTCCAAGATGATACATTTTGTGCCATTACCTAAGTTGCCTTCCTCCTCTGAATTGGTGCCTTTGTTCCTTCAGCACGTGGTTCGTTTACACGGCATTCCTGAGAACATTGTGTCTGACAGAGGAGTCCAGTTTGTTTCCAGATTTTGGAGGACCTTTTGTTCTAAGCTTGGTGTTCAGTTGTCTTTCTCCTCGGCGTTTCATCCTCAGACCAATGGTCAAACTGAGAGAACAAACCAGACATTGTAGACTTATCGAAGATGCTTTTTGTCTGCTGATCAGGATGACTGGGTCTCTTTTTTGCCTTTGGCTGAGTTTGCTCTTAATAATAGGGCTAGCTCTGCCACTTTGATGTCTCCATTTTTCTGTAATTCTGGGTTTCACCCTCGATTTTCTTCAGGACAGACGGAGGCTTCTGCCTGTCCAGGTGTTGACTCTGTTGTGGAGCGTATGCAACAGATTTGGGACCAGGTAGTGGAGAGGTTGTCCCTCTCTCAGGAGAGGGCCCAGCGGTTTGCTAACCGGCATAGGACTGATGGTCCTCGGTTTAAAGCGGGGGACTTGGTCTGGTTGTCCTCAAAAAATATTCCTATGAGAGTGGCATCTCCTAAATTTAAGCCTTGGTTCATTGGACCTTATAAGATCATGGAGATTCTTAATCCTGTTTCTTTTCGTTTGCTTCTTCCAGGGACATTTAAGATCCATAACGTGTTCCACAAGTCCTTGTTGAAGAGGTTTGTTGAGCCAGTGGTTCCTACTGCTTTACCTCCTGACCCTGTTCTGGTTGAGGGCAATATTGAGTTTGTGGTTGAGAAAATATTGAATTCTCGTTTTTCTAGACGGAAACTCCAGTATTTGGTTAAGTGGAGAGGTTATGGTCAGGAAGACAATTCTTGGGTGTTTGCTTCGGACATCCATGCTAGGAGACTCATCCGTGCGTACCATAGAACTCATCCTGACCGACCTGGTTGCTCAAGTGAGGGTTCTGTGACCCCTCCTCAAGGGGGGGTACTGTTGTGAATGGACTTGAAATGAGTTCTGAGCAGAGGCTCCCTCTGGTGGTTACAAGCGGTACTGGACTATCCAGTGAAGATTGTGAGGATTGGGAATCAGGTGTTACTGACTGGTCTTATTTAAGGGAGTCGCCTTCCCATCAGGGTTGCCGGTGATCAATTGTTCTGGTCTCAATCCTTGATTCCTGTTTCCTTTGTAGCCTGCTGTGTCGTGTCTGCATCTCCTGCTAACAGATAAGACATTTTCTTCTTTTTGTTTTTGTGCTTGATTTTTGCATTTTGTCCTGCACTTCTGTGGGGGCCTTCAGGGTCCCCTCCGGGGGCTTTTGCCCTCTCAGTTTAGTTCAGCCACTGATGTTTGTACTTTTGCTTTTTCCAGTTTTTTCAGTGGCTGCTGTTTTGATTTTGTTACACCAGAGAACTAATTTAGGTGGTAGAGGTCGTGTGATCTCAGGTGTTTTTGAAATTAGTAGAGTTGGTGCTTTTCAGGGTTTTTTGGGATTGCAGTAAGTGCCTTCCTATCCTTTTCTATTTAGATAGTTTGGGCCCCAACGTTTGCTCATACTATTTTCTGTCTGTGTCAGTATTTCCTCTTGTCTAACCGCCATTACATGTTTGGGGGCTTTCTATGTTCTTTGGGGATCTGCTCCGGGGCAGATAGCTTTCCTCTTTCTATCTTTAGGTATAGTTAGTTTCTCAGGCTGTGACGAGGCGTCTAGGACCAACGTAGGAACGCTCCACGGCTGCCTCTAGTTGTGGTGGTTAGTCAGGGTACTGCAATCTCATAGATTCCAACTGCTCTGGTGTATTGTTTTTTTTACCTGCACTCCTCAGCTACCAAATCATAACAATGGTCATTTTTCTTTTTTCAATATCTGCCCCAACTGGTATGACGCAAAAAAGTTATCACAAGTCACATTTTGCCCCTTCAGTCCTTGTGTCAAGTCAACAACTACTCTCATGCCCTGATTTTTTTCAGGTCTTACCCCTTGCTTTTTTCCAGTATATACCTGAGCATTTACCGCATAGAAATTTTTACTATCACAAAGTGTCCAAATTTTTATTCCATATTTTGCTGGCTTACTGGGAATATATTGGCGGAATGGGCACCTTCCTCTGAATGAGACTAGTTGTTCATCAACTGTTACATTTGGACCAATGTTATACATTTTTGGTAGAAGATCTACCCATGTATCCCATAAATTTCTTATAGGGGCCAGTTTATCTGTAGCTCGTCGTTCACTTCTATCTTTTTTTTCATCAAATCGTAGTACACGAGAAATGGCATGAAATCTCTCAAGAGACATTGTGGCTCTAAAAATATGCCTACCAGTTTCTGGGTTCCACAAGCTCTTAGTAGATTCTCCATAGGATTTATACACTCCTGCTAAAAGTAGCAAGCCAATAAATGCATTCAGAGATGTCGAATCCAAATGTTTCCATTTATCACCATACACTTTTTGTCCCTCAATGTTTGTCATTGCGATTATAATATTTTGTATAGTATTATTCAGGAACAAATGGAATGCTGATTCTAGATCAGCTATTTTTGAGATAGCATACCTTGTAGGTCCAGAAGCAGTATTTATGACATTTGCAGCGTGCATTTTACCAGTTTGTACTGGAGGTTGTAAATTCCAAAGTATTTCTTTATTTTTAGAATAGACTGTTTGCATCCGACTACTTGTCAGGGGATCATGGTCCTCATCATATTCGACTTCTGATTCTGAATGTTCAACATTACTTTCTTCGGAACTCAAGTGATCCTCCTCGGACACAGTTTCCAACGGGATGTCATCATCCGAACCGGAGGCGTTGATAAGCTCCATCAATTCAGAGTTGCTCAATCCACGTTTTCGCATCATTTTTGCAAAACTTCAACAGTCACAAATACCACGGGTACCATGCAAGGCTAAGATAACACACAACAAAATACATTCTCATTAGCTTGTCAGTTCACAAGGAAAAGAAACTATTTTCTTTTGCAATCTTGAAAACTGAATTGATTTATTTGTAGAGGAACAGCAGACCTTTAGATACAGCAATAAAAATTGTACTGAAAGACAATGCGTATGGTTTGTACTGAAATCATTTGTATACATGTATCCATCCATTTATGTCCATCTGTGCACCTAAAGCAACTAGATAACTTGATAAACAATAGTAGATGCAATAAGTAGTCTCAAAATAAACTAAAAATCCCTTGTTTTACTCAAAAAATGGCTGTAGATTAGTATAAAAGGCTAACGGGTCATTTTTGACCCGAACATAACAAGTGTATAAAAAACTGTAGCGCAAAAAGTAAAGCACCGGAAAAAAAAAATAAAGTACCCTTAGTATGAACCCCGTAAATTAGGAAAATAGAAGGAACCACAAGTTTCAAAATCAAAAAATGAATGAGTAAAATAATATCTAATTTCCAAAACGGGTCATTTTTGACCCGAACAGAACAGCAGGGTTAAAATAGAATATTTGGTTGAAAGCTCAAATTAGAAACAGTAGATTTAATGTACCGTAATTGCTTCTACCCTTTCGCCATCAGTGGTCGGCTTTTCATCAATTAGTCACAGTAGCAGAAAAAACAGGATTTTGGTTACGTACAGTAAAATCTGTTTCTCGGAGCGTTCATTGGGTGACACAGTAACCATGGGTGTATGCTGCTGCCACTAGGAGGCTGACACTATGCAAATAAAAAAGGTTGGCTCCTCCTCTGCAGTATACACCCCATCGACTGGCACCAAGCTAATCAGTTAGTGAGAAAGCAGTAGGAGAACAACATGACAGAAAACAACAAAACAGACAACTCAATCATAACAATAACAACCAGAAGAAAGAACAGGAGTTGTAAAACATATGGGAGGGCGCTGTGTCCCCCAATGACCAAAATCCTGTTTTCTCTATTGCTTCATTTGGGGACAAAGGAACTATGGGACGTCCCGAAGCAGTCCCTGGGGAGGGAAAAATGGCAGGAAACTCCATTCAGGTCGGCAAAGTCACCAATTCCGCCTGCAAGATCCTTCTGCCAAGGCTGGCGTCCGTCGAAGCGTAGGTGTGGACCTTGTAAAATTTGGCAAACGTGTGGATGGAAGACCAGGTTGCCGCTTTGCAAAGTTGTAGGGCGGATGCCCCATGGTGTACCGCCCAGGAGGCGCCTACTGCCGGGTGGAATGAGCCTTAATCCCAGGGGGAGGCACTCTGTTCTTAGCCCGGCAAGCCTCCAATATTGCAGTCCTAATCCAACTCGCCATCGTAGCCTTGGAGGCCAGCAGGCCTCTCCACGCACCGTCGGGAATGACGAACAGGAGATCTGACTTCCTGAAGGAAGCAGTCCTATCCAGATAGATCCTCACTGCCCTGACCAGGTCTAGCCTGTTCAACGAGCGTTCCAGAGAATGAGTCGGAGTCGGACAGAAGGAAGGAAGGACAATATCCTCATTCAAGTGAAAAGTGGATACCATCTTGGGAAGAAAGGAAGGCGGAGGCCGCAACACTACCTTGTCTTGGTGAAGAACCAGGAAAGGGGGGGTGATAGGACAGAGCCGCTAATTCTGAAACCCGTCTGATGGAAGTGATCGCAACAAGAAAGGCCACTTTCCAGGACAGAACGGACAGGGGGACCTCTCTGAGAGGTTTTAAGGGAGCACTCCTCATAACCTCCAGAACGAGATTGAGGTCCCAGGGGTCCACAGGATTCCGGTACAGGGGAGCCGCATACGCAACTCCCTGAAGGTCCTGACTTGAGAACGAGATGCTAAGAACTTCTGAAAGAGGATAGAAAGGGCTGACACCTGCCCTTTTAGAGAGCCAAGGGAGAGGCCAGCATCCAGTCCCGCTTGGAGAAAAGCCAAGATGCCGGAATGACATTGGACTCACACCAGCGAAAATAGGTCTTCCAGGTTCGATAGTAGACCCTAGAGGACGACGGTTTCCTAGCCTGGATCATGGTGCGAATCACCCGATCAGAGAAACTGGATGCTCTTAGAACCGCGGTCTCAACAGCCACGCCGTCAAATTGAGCGACCGAGAATTCAGGTGGCAGATCGGACCTTGTGACAGAAGATCTGGCCTGTCTGGGAGTCTCCAGGGGGCATCCGCCAGAAGATTGACAATGTCTGCGAACCAAGACCTTCTGGGCCAATCTAGGGCGATCAGAATGACCGGCACCCCTTCCGCTTTGATCTTCTCCAACAGTCTGGGAAGAGGAAGGGGAGGGAACAGGTGGGGAAGAGTGAATTGCGACCAGGGAATGGCCAGAGCATCGGCGTCCAACGCGAGAGGGTCGCGGGATCTGGAGACGAACTGTGGAACCTTCCTGTTCAGCCGGAACGCCATGAGGTCCACGTCCGGAGTTCCCCATCGAAGACAGATCTGATGGAAGACCACCTGATGTAGGGGCCCATTCTCCTGCCGCAAGACCCTCGTGACTGAGAATGTTGGAGTCCCAGTTGTCCACGCCGGGAATATGCACAGCGGATATTGCCGGAACCGTCGTCTCCGCCCAGTGAAGGATCCTGGAAATCTCGGCCATCGCCAGGGAACTCCTGGTCCCTCCTTGGTGATTGACGTATGCCACAGCTGTGGCATTGTCCATCTGAATTCTGACCAGCAGACCCTGAAGCGTTTCCCAGTGACGGAAGGAGAGAAAGATAGCCCTGATTTTGATGATGTTGATCGGTAGAGAGGATTCCAGTACAGACCAATGACCCTGAGCCGCCAGGTGACGAAAAACTGCCCCCCAGCCTAGAAGGCTTGCGTCCGTCGTTATAACCTGCCAGTGAACTGGAAGGAAGCATCGGCCATGGAGGATGAGGGGGGATGACAGCCACCAGTTGAGAGACTGCTTGACTCTGAGAGGGAGACGAAGAGGACGATCCAACGACAGGACAGACCTGTCCCACTGAGACAGGATAGCTCGCTGAAGAGGTCTCAAGTGGAACTGTGCAAAGGGAACTGCATCTGAGGCTGCCACCATTCTGCCCAGCACCTTCATTGATGACCGGAAGGAAGGAAGCTGAGGGCCCTGCAGAGACCAAACTCCCTGCTGGAGGATTGCTTCGCCTGTCGGGTATCAAACAGAATGCCCAGGAAGACCAGGCGCTGGGATGGAACAAGGCAGGACTTCTTCCTGTTGACGATCCACCCGAACCGGGCCAGGGTGTCGAGAACGATGGACAGGCTTTCTTGGGCCTGGGGGAGAGACGAAGCCTTGATGAGGATGTCATCGAGGTATGGAATGAGAACTAGGCCCCTGATTCTCAAAATGGCCATCAATGCCGCCATGATCTTTGTGAAGAACCTGGGAGCGGTCGCAAGACGGAACAGCAGGGCGACGAACTGAAAGTGGTTCTGCTGTACTGCAAAGCGCAAGAACATCTGATGAGCTGGGCAAATCGGAACGTGGAGGTAGGCGTCTTGGATGTCTATGGAGCACAGAAATTCCTGTGTTGCCATGGAAGAAATGACTGAACGAAGAGACTCCATCCTGAAGTGACGCAGGCGGACCCTCTTGTTCAGCAACTTGAAATCCAGAATGGGCCGAACCACGCCACCCTTCTTTGGCACAACAAACAGGTTTGAATAGAAACCTGTGAAGCGTTCTCGCTCTGGAACGGGGACGATAACCCCATAACTGAGAAGGGAGGCGATGGATGCAAAGAAACCCGGGACCAAAGTAGGATACCTTGGGGGGTGGGATTCGAAGAACCGATCTTGGGGACGAGAAGTGAACTCTATTTTGCATCCTGAGGATACAAACTCCCTGACCCATGCGTCTTCCACCAAGTCGAGCCAAACGTCCCTGAACAGTAGGAGACGACCACCGAGCTTGGGAGAAACGCTGGGCCCTGAATCCGAGTCATGCCGAGGAAGATCTGTCAGGTCTTGACCTGGTGGATCTACCGTGGGAGTTATGGGAACGCCAGGAAGGAGTGGGCCTAAAGGAAGCCTTCTTCTTGACGTGGCGATTCTGCGGCCTGCGCTGACCGGAGGAATCCTCCGTCGTCAGCAAACGGCGAAAAGGCCGAAAGGAGTGGAACTGCCGTCTTTAAACGGGTCTGCAAGGCTTGGACTGAGGGAGGAGAGAACTCGTGCCTCCCGTTGCCTCTTCAATGATATGATCCAACATAGAGCCGAACAG
Source organism: Oophaga sylvatica (assembly GCA_033576555.1). Lineage (NCBI taxonomy): Eukaryota > Metazoa > Chordata > Amphibia > Anura > Dendrobatidae > Oophaga > Oophaga sylvatica. The sequence goes on from JARQOD010000005.1 coordinate 275,717,809, forward strand.
ATGGTCTCCCTGGAAGGGGAGGCCTATAAGCGACTTCTCTGACGAAAGATCTGCTTGCCATGCTTTGAGCCAAATGTTCCTCCGGATGGCCACAGTATTGCTAGATGCCTGAGCAGTGCAGGACGCGGCATCCAGGGAGGATGACGCCTCGCCTGATTCCGTAGAAGAGGATGCTAGAGAGGGATCACGCCGTGAAAGGTCGGCTGGTGAGACGAAGCGGGAACAGGACCTAGAACGGTGCTCCAGTCTAGATCTCTTGAAGCCTGGGTTGGAAGGACCGGGATGAGAGTCTTGTGACCCACTGGTGACTGCAGGTGCTGAAAGGGGCAATATGTCTAATACTGACACTAGGCTCTGTGACACCCTTGTGAGGTCAGCCACAGACTGTGACAGAGAAGAAGCCCACTCAGGGGTAGGGGTCTCAGAATCGCCTGGGTGGTGGGTACCGGGGGGTTGCTGCAGGCCTGGCAGAGGGTAGATGACTGACCTGAAGAGAGTCTGCCATTACAAGAAGAGCACAAAGTGTCTGACCAGAGTAGAGGAAGAAGAGGAAGCTGGAGGATGAGCAGGCTCTCCTTTGTCCTTAGGCATGGTGAGCAGTCTCACTAACTGATGCCAGGTTAGGGGACAGAAAAGAAACAGAGGAGAGTGTCAGCTCTGCAGGGCAGAGCTACTCACGGTATCCTGATGCTGCTCCGAAGCTGTGACGAGACGATAGCAGAGGCTCTAAGAGGAGTCGTCCCGCGCACAAGCCGAAGATTGCGTCTAACAAGGGACCCGGCTGGAGAAAAAACGCGCGCTGCTAAGAGGAATCCCGCTCCAGCCCACAGTAAAGCTGAGAATAGTGGGCGGAGCCTAACGCCGCACTAGGAGAGAAGATGGGCGGGAGAAGAAGCCTGCACGGAAGGCTAGAGGGAAGGGGATGGAGCCGGCGCGATAACTAGGCCCGGTATGAAGCCGGGACCTAGATTATAACAGACGGCCGCCAGGGGAGGGGGGGGCAGCGCGGAGGCCACACAACCGCCTTAATAAGGGCCCCCACATGGTGCGAGCAACAGTGAGAGCAACAGTGCGACAAGGGACCTGGAGCTGCAAGGTGGCCTAAGGAAGGGGAAGCTCCAGGGAACATAAAAGGCGGCTCCTCATCCCCAGGGAGATGAAGGTATGAGCCCGGAATAAAGGGGAGAAAGCGGAGAGGGACTCTCATTTGATCGCTATTTTCCCCTTTCTCTTTTTTTTTTTTTCTTGTCTTCTTTTCTTCTATCTAGGAGGAAAGAGGGAAAATACCTCTGACGAGAATCGGACGTCGGGAACCCAGTTGTAGGACGTCCGTGTCTCCTCATCCGACAGGCACTGGTGGGTGAGTAGGTGGGAGACGGAGGCAGACCCGGGTCTTCCTTCTTTTCCCGGATCACCTGAACACACGTCTGTGTTAGGGATGTGGGGTCCTGCCAAAGAACAGACATATGAGGATACGGGGTGGCAATACACGCCGTACTCATAGTCTCTGCGTGGGAGTACAGTAGTGACTGTTCACACTGTATCCCTCCGGAAAACCTGAAAAGGAACGACGCACATTAGGTAGATATGGGTCTCAATAGAGACCCGTGTCCACCTCCTACTGACACTAAGCTAAAACTGATTAGCTTGGTGCCAGTCGTTGGGGTGTATACTGCAGAGGAGGAGCCAACCTTTTTTATATGCATAGTGTCAGCCTCCTAGTGGCAGCAGCATACACCCATGGTTCCTGTGTACCCCAATGTAGCGATAGAGAAAGAATGGATACCTTGCCCGAATCATCTTTGGGATCTATTAAAGGAATAATCCCGTATTACATTGAAAAGTCAATTTCAAATATAACATGGGCTGATTATTCAACTGCATGGTGGCAATGGACCAATTTCTGTAAAAGAAAATTTATTGATTATTTCAAAACTAGTGCAGAGTTTGCTTTACATTTCGCACAATCGTTACTAGATAAAGGTTCCTCATATTCAGGCATGTCTAAAACATTAGCGGGGATATCTTTTTTCTTAAAGCTAGCAGGTGAGAATCCTCTTTGTAGCATTTTTCCAGTTAAACAGTTATTAAAGGAGATCAGGCGTTGCTCTTTCAAAGCTGATGACAGGAGTCCAATCTCTACTGATCTCTTAAATGATATATGGCTATCATTAGCTGATATATGCATTAATCATTACGAAACTTTACTTTTTAGAGCTGCTTTTGTACTAGCATTTTGTGCAGTACTTGGAGTGGGTAAATTATTATCTTTTAGTAAGTAAAAGCCTTCAGGTTTATTTAACTATGATATATAATTACATAATTCTCATATCCTAGTATTCATTAGGCAGTCAAAAACTGACCAATTAGGTAAAGGATGTTCAAAAAGGATTAATGCAATTTCTGGTTCTAGAATTTGGCTAGTGGGTAATTTAAAGAAATGGTTACGGATTAGACCAGTTATAAAAGACCCTCTTTTTCGTCATTTAAGTGTTGAATCTGCTACGAAATATCAGTTCAGTTCTATTCTCAAAAAAACGTTTGTCTACGCTTGGAAAAATATTTAGACTTGAGAGTCCTCAGTGGTTGATACCTTTTAATGGCTAACTGAAAAGATGGTAACAAATTGCAAGCTTTCGAGACTACTCAGGTCTCTTCATCAGGCATAGACTAATACAACATCTGAAGAATCACATATTTATACACAAGATAGCACAGAAAAAATGCAATAGGTAGGACAAGTGACATGAAGCAGAACTGTCATTATGGCAGAGGGATTAACATAAATATGACTAGTTCATAGATAAGGAGTGAAGGTTTTATTACCCTCTGATTGGGGTCTGGTATTGTGTTGTGATGACCCTAAAAGGTCAGGGAGGCAGATTCCTTAATTGTTGTAGAACGACATAAAACTCTGGGATATATTCATCCCAGATGAATATATCCCAGAGTTTTATGTCGTTCTACAACAATTAAGGAATCTGCCTCCCTGACCTTTTAGGGTCATCACAACACAATACCAGACCCCAATCAGAGGGTAATAAAACCTTCACTCCTTATCTATGAACTAGTCATATTTATGTTAATCCCTCTGCCATAATGACAGTTCTGCTTCATGTCACTTGTCCTACCTATTGCATTTTTTCTGTGCTATCTTGTGTATAAATATGTGATTCTTCAGATGTTGTATTAGTCTATGCCTGATGAAGAGACCTGAGTAGTCTCGAAAGCTTGCAATTTGTTACCATCTTTTCAGTTAGCCATTAAAAGGTATCAACCACTGAGGACTCTCAAGTCTAAATATTTTTCTATCTACTGGCTAACACGGTACGAAGATACACATCTTTCCTATGTCTACGCTTGGTAAGTCAGATTTAAAAATCTCTTCACATTCCTTTAGAATGGGCAGCTCGGATCAGTTTGTGGGACAATAAGATGATGAAGATTGGCAGATGGGATTACAAACGCTTTAAGCTGTACTTTAGACCGGATCCGATGTTTCACTAATGCTTTTTAAATTCATATTTCAGGTCCTTTGATTGTGTGGATCTTAGGACATTCTTTCATATACTGGGCAAAGAAGAGAACCGTTAGAAGCTACACCGAGAATTTATCATTTAATCTAGCTAAATTGCAAGTTTGGTGGCACAGTATGAGAGGAATGAGATGGTCTAACCCAGGGGTGGGGAATCTTTTTTTCTGCCAAGGGCCATTTGGATATTTATACCATTCTTCGGGGGCAGTACAAACTCTGCCCACAAAGTACATCCTGACTCTGGCACTGGTGTCAGGACGTAATCTTTCACTGCATGCCCTTCAGTGTTCAGTAGTGAACACTGCCTGTGTGCTTACAGAGCAAGAAGAAACTAATGAGCTTGTGGCAATCAAAATACAGCTCCCTGCCAAAGCACTGCGGTCCCTGAGAATCTGCCCGAGGGCCGGATAAAAGGTCATCAAAGGCCGTAAATGGCCCGAGGACCTGAGGTTCCCCACCCCTGGTCTAACCTGTTAAAGGAAATGGAGAAATGATCGGTCATTTGGCCGGTACCTGAACTTGTTATAGTTCATCTAGGTGGTAATGATTTGGGTAAAGAAGCACTTTAGATTTGTTGGCATTAATGAAAAAAGACTTCTTATTGTTGAAATGTCGCTTTCATTCCAGTTATTTTGTTTTTTCTGAATTCATCCCCAGGTTAATCTGGTCTAAGCCGAGTCTTTTGTTCATGGATCCGATAAGGATGAGAATTAATAAAGGAATGTCCTCAAACCTCAGTCCAGAGCCTCTTAGCTAGCCAAATCATATCTCATACTTTGTACTAACGAGGACCAATAGTCCGAAACACCGTGTCTGCAAATTGAGATATGATTTGGCTTTTATCCTAAAGCCCGGGTCTCACATAGCGATACACCAGCGATCCCGACAACGATCAGGATCGCTGGTGTGTCGCTACATGATCGCTGAGGAGCTGCCACACAGGCAGCGATCAGCACAGGGACACTGCGGGTAACATCGCTTAGTTACCCGCAGTGTACGTTGGATACCAGCGCCCTGATGCACGGAGCTGGTAACCAAGGTACACGTCGGGTTTCCAGGCGCTGCGCGGTGCCTGGAAACCCGCTGTGTACCTTGGTTACCAGCACTCTGCATCAGGGCGCTGGTATCCAAGGTACACAGCGGGTTTCCAGGCACAGCCCCGCGCCGGGAAACACGCTGTGTACCTTGGTTACCAGCGGATTGCTGGTCTCCCGCCTGTCACACGCAGCGATGCGTGCCTGCCAGCGGGAGACCAGCGATCAAAAAAATGTCCAGACATTCAGCGACGATCGGTGATACCCAGCAGGGGGGCTGATTGTCGCTGAATGTCACACACAGCGATATCGCTGGGGAGATCGCTGTTGCGTCACAAAACTAGTGACTCAGCAGCGATCTCGCTAGCGAGATCGCTGTATGAGATGGGGGCTTAAGTCACATTACAAGACTCGTTAAAGGGTCGATTGTGACTTGTAGGATCGCTACTTCCAATAGGTGGCGCTATAGAGTTCAAGTCCTCTTTTTCTCTTAAGAGGCAATTTGCATAAAGCAATGTCAAAATTCATGCATTCATTAGGTTTTTCGTTTAGGCATCTCGACCTGGAGGGTTTTACACCAGGACTATGTAGAAGGGACTCTGTCCACTTATCGGACATTGGTCTTGATATTGTTAACCTGGATTTTCAAATAATGATGAGAATTGGCTTTTTTGCTTTTGGGAGGCCACATCTCTCTGAGATGTGGCATGTGGAATTCGCCCAGCCTGGTTGGGTGGATTTGGTCTTATGGTTATGATATAATGGGGGTTATTTATTCATTTATGGTTATTAAAAGATTTAATACGTTACTCTTAATAAATATCATGGCCTTTTCTCTATCCAACATTGGTGTCCTGGCGTATTCTTTCCGTCAGGTATGTCTGAATGGGTTTTGTGTTACGATGGCCATGCACTTCCAGCTTTCCGACCTCTCTCCCTTTCTTTCCTCCCAGAGCCGGCCTCCTGCCAATGACCAACAGGTCATTCTTCTCTATGTCCAGTTGTTCCCCTTCCTGCCACAGATTAATTTTCCGGCTCTCACAAAGTCACTGGGAAAGTACTGTACATGCGCTGCCCCTGGGAATGACATTGCCTGGCGACATGTTGGCAGGGGGGAGATGGTTACAAAGAAGAGTCTCCTGTCAATCACTGGCAGATGGGACAAGAAAGCTGCAGGAGCCAGCTCATTTGCATATGAATTCACTGAAAGAATATGAGACAATGGAGACACGGACTTTGTACATGGTAAGGAAGTAACCATAGTTACAGGTATTTTACTATGATTGATTTGTTTTGGGGTCTAAAATCCAGCGGACTGTTTTCCTTCAAAAAGGTGTGCATGTTTAGGTAACCACATTGTTTAATACTTTATTTCTCTTTTCCCATTCAAAATGATTTCAATTTATTTTTCAATTGAACTATGCAGATTATGGGTGACAGTAAAGCATCATTACATTTTTTGGTTTATTACTTATCTATGTTCCCTTCCCCTTAGTAATATACTTACCAGCCGCCATCTTCTGCTCTTCCTGGCCCTGCGCCGCCATCTTATGACTGACCAGAAGTCAGAGATAATGGTAACAGGCTCTAGGTGCAGATCTGGGAGAGCCTCGTTCCGTCTCATAGACTTGCATTGAGAAGTGATCTCCTCTTGGTCGGATTTTTACATGGGCTTTTTAACTAGAGTGTGAACTCTATATACAGTACATCCACTCTAAGTCATTACAATTACATTTCTAAACAAAACTCAAGCTGGCGTTCATAGTTAAGACGGATACTTACGGAAGGACATCAGAGTGACTGGCAGCCAATCGGCTCATAGCCACACATAACCTCTCATGAAGATCATGGTTCACCTGACCTCCAGCTTTAATACATTCCGCATTTCTCTCAAGGAGATCTAACAGCAAAGGTCGAAGTTGTCGTCCAATCAAAAGGGTATATTCCTTGTCCAAGAGCAACTGCGCTAGCGTAGTCAAAATGGATTCTCTGTCTTGTGGAGTCCATACCTGAAAGACAGCAAGAACATTTTGAGAACTCAAATTACTAGAAAACGAAGTAACTTAGCCCACATATGCTTCACAATTTACGTAAGACAAGAAAAATGGTTCAGTTTCCAGTGTTATCGACTTTTTCACCTTACTCATGAAAAACCCATTCTGAACATTTTTCCTGATTTCTGCAATTTTCAGCTATGCAGTCAACCTAAAAAGCATTGTCTACTTTATTTTAATGACCACAAAAAGGCAATACAACTAACATGATACCCATCTGGCACATACCCCTCTGCGCAGTAGTCCTGCTCTCTGTGAGATGTCCTGCAGCGATAATGTTATGACTACGACTGTTGCAGCCAATCATTGCCCTTGGCAGTGATGACAGCGCGGTCAGCAGGTGATCACCAAGGACAGCAATTCGCAGCAACAGCGTACGTAGTCGGCACACCATTACTACACGAATCATTAAAAAGCATCCGAGCCACTGAAGGAGCAGGAGTCTCCAGGTGTCACTTGTTTTTGTTACTTAAAGAGTAACCGTTTTTTTATTTCACATATTAATAGTAAAAGTGAAAATATGCAACTCTGTAAGATATCTTATCAGAAAAATTTGCTTCTTTCAAAACTATGTAAAGCAGTCAATACAAGAGAAGATAGTATTGTGCTACAGATGGATCTGGATAAGTTGGAAACTTGGGCCAAAAGGTGGCAGATGCTGTTTAACAATGATAAATGTAAGGTTATACACATGGGAAGAAGGAATCAATATCACCATTATACACTGAACGGGAAACCACTGGGTAAATCTGACGTGGAGAAGGACTTGGGGATCCTAGTTATTGATAAACTTACCTGGAGCAGCCAGTGCCAGGCAGCGGCTGTCAAGGGAAACAGGATCATGGGGTGCATTAAAAGAGGTCTGGATACACATGATGAGCGCATTATAATGCCTCTGTACAAATCCCTGGTTACACCGTACATGGAGTACTGTGTACAGTTTTGGGCACCGATGCTCAGGAAGGATATAATGGAACTAGAGCGAGGGCAACAAAATTAATAATGGAGAAGGGGGAACTACAATACCCAGAGAGGTTAGCAAAATTAGGATTATTTAGTCTAGAAAAAAGACGACTGAGGGGCGATCTAATAACCATGTATAAGTACACTGCTCAAAAAAATAAAGGGAACACTTAAACAACAGAATATAACTCCAAGTAAGTCAAACTTCTGTGAAATCAAACTGTCCACTAAGGAAGCAACACTGATTGACAATCAATTTCACATGCTATTGTGCAAATGGAATAGACAACAGATGGAAATTACTGGCAATTATCAAGACACTCAATAAAGGAGTGGTTCTGCAGGTGGGGACCACAGACCGCATCTCAGTAACTAATGCTTTCTGGCTGATGTTTTGGTCACTTTTGAATGTTGGTTGTGCTTTCACACTCGTGGTAGCATGAGACGGACTCTACAATCCACACAAGTGGCTCAGGTAGTGCAGCTCATCCAGGATGGCACATTAATGCGAGCTGTGGCAAGAAGTTTTGCTGTGTCTGTCAGTTTAGTGTCCAGAGGTTGGAGTCGCTACCAGGAAACGGGCCAGTACACCAGGAAAACGTGGAGGGGGCCGTAGGAGGGCAACAACCCAGTAGCAGGACCGCTACCTCCGCCTTTGTGCAAGGAGGAACAGGAGGAGCACTGCAAGAGCCCTGCAAAATGACCTCTAGCAGGCCACAAATGTGCATGTGTCTGCACAAACGGTTAGAAACTGACTCCATGAGGATGGTCTGAGTCCCCGATGTCCACAGATGGGGGTTGTGCTCACAGCCCAACACCATGCAGGACGCTTGGTATTTGCCACAGAACACCAGGATAGGCAAATTCGCCACTGACGCCCTGTGCTCTTCTCACTGAGCACATGTGACAGACGTGACAGAGTGTGGAGACGCCGTGAAGAGCGATCTGCTGCCTGCAACATCCTTTAGCATGACCGGTTTGGCAGTGGGTCAGTAATGGTGTGGGGTGGCATTTCTTTGGAGGGCCGCACAGCCCTCCATGTGCTCGCCAGAGGTAGCCTGACTGCCATTAGGTACCGAGATAAGATCGTCAGACCCATTGTGAGACCATATGCTGGTGAGGTTGGCTTGGGTTCCTCCTAATGCAGGACAATGCCACACCTCATGTGGCTGGAGTGTGTCAGCAGTTCTTGCAAGATGAAGGCATTGAAGCTATGGACTGGCCTGTCCGTTCCCCAGACCTGAATCCGATTGAGCACATCTGGGACATCATCTCTTACTCCATCCACCAACGTTACACCACAGACTGTCCAGGAGTTGGCGGATGCTTTAGTCCAGGTCTGGGAGGAGATCCTTCAGGAGACCACCCGCAGCTTCATCAGGAAAATGCCCACGCCTTGTAGGGAGGTCATACAGGCACGTGGAGGCCACACACACTACTGAGCATCATTTTGACTTGTTTTAAGGACGAGCATCATTTTGACTTGTTTTAAAGACATTACATTCCACTTTAATTTTGTGGGTGACTCCAAATCCAGGCCTTCATTGATTAATAAATTTGATTTCCATTGATGATTTTTGTGTGATTTTGTTGTCAGCACATTCAACTTTGTACAGAACAAAGTATTAAATGAAAATATTTCATTCATTCAGATCTAGGATGTGTTATTTGAGTGTTCCATTTATTTTTTTGAGCAGTGTATATAAGGGGACAATACAAATATCTCTCTGAGGATCTTTTTATACCAACGAAGGTGACAAGGGGGCATTCTCTGCGTCTGCAGGAGACAAGGTTTTTCCACCAACATAAAAGAGGATTCTTTACTGTTAGGGCAGTGAGAATCAGGAATTCCTTGCCTGAGGAGGTGGTGATGGCGAACTCAGTCGAGGGGTTCAAGAGAGGCCTGGATGTCTTCCTTGAGCGTAACAACATTGTATCTTACAGTTATTAGGTTCTTTAGAAGGAAGTAGATCTAGGGATTTATTCTGACGGAATATAGGCTGAACTGGATGGACAAATGTCTTTTTACAGCCTTGCTAACTATGTTACCATGTCACTTACGCTCAACACTAGCCGTCATATCGTTTGATATTTTTTTGTTTAACTTTTGAAAAAAACCTTAATTCTAACCCTAACTGCAAAGAATGGAAAAAATAAAAAATAATGTATTTTATATCTAAGGGGTTGACAAGGGGAATTGATTTACTATTTTTAAATTTTGTTCAGAGATCCAAAAGGAACCAATAAGAAAAATGTCCTATTGTTGCCGGGTACCGGCCAGCAGATTTCGATGGGCACACTGTGCATGCGTGCGTCTTTTTTTTTTCCCAGGAAGATGATGCCAGGCCAGATTAGGAGGGCCCAATGATGGTGGAGGAACTGGGGGGTATGATTTCTCTCTCCTCTAACATGTATATTGTCTCAAAAGAAGGAGAAATCGTAGAAACAGCGGGCACTTTTTTTTTTTTTTTTTTTTTAATCAGGCACCGGAAAATCCAGCCCTAATCATGTTATCCAGGATCTCAGCTACCCCCGGTAGCCAAGACCTGAAGATTTTACGACTCTGGCGGCACAACAGCCTTATTCCCCATCGCCTCTGTATCAGTCTGTCAGTTAGTTTGTTTACTGTAAGTAATACCTGTAATTTGTATATAACCCCTTCTCATGTACAGCACCGTGGAATCAATGGTGCTATAGAAATAAATAATAATAATAATTAAGATTTTTGGAAGGCCGAATGAACAAAAATCAGCAATTCATGAATTTTTTTTGGGGGGGCCTTTATACCATTCCGCGTGTGGTAAAATTGATAAAGCGGTTTTATTCTTCGGGTCAGTACGATTACAGCGATACCTCATTTATATCTTTTTTTTATGTTTTGGCGCTTTTATAAAATAAAAACAATTTTATATAAAAAATAATTATTTTTGCATCGCTTTATTCTGCGAGCTATAACTTTATTTTTTCACTGATGATGCTGTGTGGCATCTCGTTTTTTGCGGGACAAGATGACGTTTTCAGCGGTACCATGTTTATATCGGTCTTTTTGATTGCGTGTTATTACACTTTTTGTTCGGCGGTATGATGATAAAGCATTGTTTTTTTGCCTTGTTTTTTTTTTTAAGGGGCTCACTAAAGGGTTAACTAGTGGGACAGTTTTATAGGGTGGGTCGTTACGAACGCGGCGATACTAAATATGTGTACTTTTATTGTTTTGTTTTTTTATTTACATAAAGAAATGAATTTATTGGGGAATATTTTTTTTTCTTTATTTAGGTTTTTTTTTTAATTTTTTTTACACATGTTAATTTTTTTTTTTTTTTAATACTTTTTTACTTTGTCCCAGGGTGGGACATTACTATATAGTGTCAGATCGTTGATCTGACAGTTTGCACAGCACTCTGTCAGATCAACGATCTGACAGGCACTGCAGGAGGCTTCTCAGCGCCTGCTCTCAGCAGGCGCTAAGAAGCCACCTCCCTGCAGGACCCCGCGGCCATCTTGGATCCGGGGGCCTGCAGGGAGGAGGCCCTCAGAACAGCGAGATTATCCGTGAGCGCAGCTGATCGCATATGATGTACTATCCCGTCCACGGTCATATGTGCCCTGGTACCATGGACGGGATAGTACGTCCGATGTCAGAAAGGGGTTAAACATACAACAAGGCTAATGTCTATAGTAGGGCTGTGAGCACACCTCGCGATTTTCTGTTGCGTTTTTTTGTCACATAACCTGAAGCCATTCCTAATGCCAGCAAAGTGAATGAGAATCCTGAAGTCTCACGCACACGTTGATTATTTGTGACTTGCAAATTTGGTGCAGATTTAAATCTGCAGTGTTAATTCTTTCAGCATTTTTGCAACCCAATGACTTCGATGAAATCAGCAAAAAAACGCAGGAATAAAAAAGGTTTTGTACACTGTGTTTTTCCTGCCAAGAAATGGTGCAGAAATTTCTGCATCCAAATACTCAACGTGTGCACATTCCCTAACTCGGGAAAAATCAATATAATCCTACAAAAAAGGGAGGCTATTTGAAAATGTAACATCCTCTTTATTAATTAAAAGAAAAACATGATTTTTGAAACTGTTAAACTGTAAAGCGCTGCGGAATATGTTGGCGCTATATAAATAAAGATTATTATTATTATAAAAATTGATTAACAGGGAGTAGGTGTAACAGAAAAAGAAAATCCTCTTAGGCCCCTTTCACACATCCGTTTTTTGCCGTCAGGCGCGATCCGGCGCTTTTTGAAAAAAATGTATCCGGTTTTTTAAACCGCCGGATGCATTTTTTTGTCATTGACTATCATTAGCGCCTGATGTCATTGCGTTGCGTCCGTTTTTGTCCGGATCCGGCGGAAATGTACATTCCGGCGGCCGGACAAAACAGTCACTGCAACGTTTTTTATTCTGCCGCACCCGCCGGATAGCGCCTGAAGCGGCGCATCCGGCAGGCGCAAACAATACAAGTCTATGGTGTCGGATCAGTCTTTTGTGCAATCCGGCAAAAAGACTGATCCGGATTCTGGAAACCAAAGTCTCTGTCTCTCTCTCTCTCCATGCGTAACAAGCATTTCCAGGTTGAAAAGTACAGGACGGATCCGGCAAAAAACCTGATCCGTTGCATCAGTTTTTTCAAAATCTGCGCCGGATCCGTCCTTTCCGTTTTTGGACGGATTGTGCCTGACGGCACAAAACGGATGTGTGAAAGAGGCCTTATACAGCTGAAATTTTTATTACATAATGGTACAACGTGGATGTAAATAGTGCATGTGCTTTTTTTGTATTTGTGGTCCCACATGTTAGTTAGAGCCATTTTCACTGTCTAATTAATAGAAGTTATCTACACTACATTTCAGATAAGCCTCTGCTTACGACCTTACAGCAATATCTGTTCTAAACCTAATTCTACATTATAATTACCGTATAAACTCGTGTATAAGCCGACCCGTGTATAAGCCGACCCCCCTAATTTTGCCACAAAAAAATGGGAAAACTTATTGACTCGTGTATAAGCCAGGTGTATAAACTGCCCTCCTGCTCTGTGCTGCCCCCGTCCTGCTCCTTGCTCCCCCATCCAGCTCTGTGCTCCCCCATTCTCCTCTGTACTCCCCCCTCCTGCTCCGTCCTCCGCTGCGCTCCCCCATTCCTTCTCCGTCCTCCTGTGCCCCCCCTCCTGCTCCGTGCTCCTCTGTGCCCTCCATCCTCTCCCCCCGTCCTCCTCCATGCTTCCCCCGTCCTGCTCCATGCTTCCCCGTCCTCCGTTCTCCCCCCCGTCCTCCTCCATGCTTCCCCCGTCCACCGTTCTATCCCCAGTCCAGCTCCGTGCTCCTTGTCCTCTCCTCCATCATACTCACCCCTCCCTGTGCCATCGCTGAGGGTCCCTGCAATCCTGCTTCTCCCCGGCTTCCTGCAGCTCTCCAGCACTGAGCAGTGATGTAATACCGCTCATTAAGGCCATGAATATGGAGGCCACGCCCATGGGAGTGGCGTCGCGTCCATATTACATGACCTTAATGAGCGGGTATTACATCACCGCTCAGTGCTGGAGAGCTGCAGGAAGCCGGGGAGAACGCAGGATTGCAGGGACCCTCAGCGATGGCACGGGGAGGGTTGAGTATGATCCCAGCCACCGGCTCCTGCCGCGGCATCCCCTCCCCCGCTGGTTTCTGCCCTATGACTCGTGTATAAGCCGAGGGGGCATTTTCAGCACGAAAAAAGGTGCTGAAAATCTCGGCTTATACACGAGTATATACGGTATATTCATTTATGGTCTTAGTATTTGATCATTTATTTCTATTTAAGCACTTGCACTTTTTTACAACCATGTTGTACCATCATGTAATAAAATTGAGCTGTATAAGACAATGTTCTCATGAAGAGTTTGTGATGTTGCAGAATTTCTTCAAGTTATTTAAATTAGGTTACTTGCGTATAATATTTGGTTTTCGTGTGTGGTTTTTGTAACATGTGTTTATTACACTGCGTTTTTTGTCACTTATTGGTGTATCATGCTTTAAATAAAGTTGTTGTGTTTTTGATACTTCCTGGTATTTGGCTTTGACAAAACTACAAAACTTTATTGATATACTTAGGTATGGATTACATGCGTTTCCACAGCAGAAATGAAATAACAATGCACGTGCATTTTTTTACCTATGGAATTTCCGCACCTAATGCAAGTCTATGGGGAAATTCCGCACAGAAAACTCCGTGTACCCGCAGGAGAAATTGACAAGCTTCAGATTTGAGACACGCACCACAGGTCAGTTTACACTGCATTAAAAAGAAGCAGTGTGGGCATAAGACTTCTATAAATCAAATCCACTTTGCTGGAACTGTAAGATGTTGTGTTTTTGATGCAGCAAAAACACAGAGCGTCAAAAACTCACCAAAAGCTGATCGTGTGAACGTAGCCCAAGATAATTTTCTTTTACTGTCACACCTACTCCCTGTATTTTTAATCAATTTGTATTATGTTTTTCTTCCAGTAAATAAAAATGTTACATTTTCAAATGACCTCCCTTTGTTGTAGGATTATATCAGCCAGTGCAAAGCCTCATTCACATACATGTCTGTAATGCAGGGATGGCTGACTGAGGTTTCACACTGACTGAGCAGAGCCATGTATCTAATCCCATCATGTGTAATACAATCCGCTGAGCCACGTATCCAAATCCGACATTTGTGAAATTTTGCTGAGCCATGTAACTAATCCTATCAAAATGTCTCTGTACTGTGATAGTAAACTTCATCCTCCATTAAAGGGGATGTCCAGGCAAAATCAATAAGTCTGCAGTCACTAAGTGACTGCAGACGTATGAATCCCCCCCCAGCACACGCACTATGAGATTTCGCCAGTTTCAGACCTGGAAATGGAGGGAGGGTATGTATGTGTTATACATACTGCTGGCCAGCGGGCGCAGCCTCACTCCAAACACTTGTATTGAGCTGAAGCCGCACCCCGACCAGTGACGCGGATGGCAATGGTAACTGTCAGCAGCTGCTTTCTCTAGTGTTTAAAATTTTAAAATATCAAAAGTAATCATTTTTTTTATATTTTATACAATTAAAAAAATAAAATAAGACTTTCACCATTTTTCAATTGTTTTTGGATGACATATTCCCTTTAAGCTGGCCAGCAATTATTCTTAGTCTTGACTCAATCCTGGATCCTATTAAAAAATCTGTCTTCTCGGTTTCCTTGCAGCACCAATTCTCTACTGGGTGATATGAGCACTCCTCTCCTATGCCAGCTCACACAGGAACCTGAATCATGCGGCGTACTACCTCCATCAGTGGAAGTCTGTGGACTCAGAACAATGCTCCACAAAATTACACTGTGAAGGTGACTTCTGGTCCACACAAACTCCTCTGTAAGGCCGGGGTCAGACATGCGAGAAACTCACACAAGTCTCTCGCATGTAAATACCCAGCACTGCCGCCAGCACTCGGGACTGGAGCATGCGGCTGCATTATATAATGCTGTAGATAAGCCCCCGATCCGACCTGCAAGAGAAGAAAAAACACTTTTATTATACTCGCCTGCGGGGCTGTCTGGTCCGATGCCTCCCATCTTCTTGCGATGTCGCCCTTCTGCTTCCTTCATGGCTTCCCGGCATCGCGCTCCTGCGCAGGCGTGCTTCTCTGCCATGTTGAGGGCAAAGCAAAGTACTGCAGTGCGCAGGTGCTGGGCCTCTCTAGAAGTATGCCTGCGCAGGAGCGTGATGCCGGGGAGCCATGAAGCAAGCAGGAGGGCGACATCGTAAGAAGATGGGAGGCGCCGGACCCGGACCTGCGACACCCATCGGACCGGATTGCCCCCCTGGTGAGTATAATAATATTTTTTCTCTCTTGCAGACCATTATAGAATACTGTAGATAAGCCCTAAAAGGCAGTGGCCGCATCTTATATCAGCCAAAACTGCTGACAGGTTCACTTTAAGGAGGACGGTGCAGTATGATTAAGGCCGTGAAGTTCCTCATGTTTGTCATGAAAACCTAATGCTAGCTCACATTATTACTGCAGTAAACGAGAGCAGGATCTGCTTGACTGAGTCTCATACTACTCCCCTTCTTGGAGTTTGCCCAAGGAGTGGAAAGGATGTTTAGGGGGTTTAAGACTTATTTTCTTTTTGGTGCCTCAACTTAGTAATATGTTTTAATATATCATTAAAGGGGTTGTCCACTACCAGGACAATCCCTTCTTAAACTAACTGATCATCCCTGATAAAATAATAATGCGTATATTCACCTCCCGTGCCGGTTCCATTCCAATGGTATTGGCAGTTGCGGTCCTGGTGATGTGATGTGGTGAAATGACACGCGATGCCCGGTGCCCAGGGAGCGCTGGCATCACTGTCCCCCGCCTTCGGACAAACTGAACATGAAGCAGAAGTCCGGGCTGTAGCTGATCTCAGACTTATGCCGGGATCACACATGTGAGAAATACGGACAAGTCTTGCATGTTAATTCCCGCACTGCCGCCTGCACTTGGGAGCGGAGCGTTCGGCTTCATGTATTTCTATGCAGCCGCTCGCTCCACTCCCAAGTGCCGGTGGCAGTGCAGGGAATTAACATGCAAGACTTGACCGTATTTCTCGCATGTGTGATCCCGGCCTTAAGCCTGGGTCTCACATAGCGATACACCAGCGATCCCGACAACGATATGCACTTGTCAGGATCGCTGGTGTATCGCTACATGATCGCTGCTGAGCTGCCAAACAGGCAGCTCAGGGCAGCGATCAGCACAGCGACACTGCGGGTAACATCGCTTAGTTACCCGCAGTGTACCTTGGATACCAGCGCCCTGATGCAGGGAGCTGGTAACCAAGGTACACGTCGGGTTTCCAGGCGCTGCTGGTGCCTGGAAACCCGCTGTGTACCTTGGTTACCAGCTCCCTGCATCAGGGCGCTGGTATCCAAGGTACACAGCGGGTTTCTAGGCACAGCCCCGCGCCTGGAAACCCGCTGTGTACCTTGGTTACCAGCGGATCGCTGGTCTCCCGCCTGTCACAAGCAGCGATGCGTGCCTGTCAGCGGGAGACCAGCGATCAAAAAAATGTCCAGGACATTCAGCGACGATCAGCGATACCCAGCAGGGGGGCTGATCGTCGCTGAATGTCACACACAGCGATATCGCTGGGGAGCTCGCTGCTGAGTCACAAAACTAGTGACTCAGCAGCGATCTCGCTAGCGAGATCGCTGTGTGAGACGGGGGCTTTACTCTTCATTTCATCACAAGGCGGAGACAGTGACGCCAGCACTGATTGGGCGTCAGGCATCGTGTGCAGTTTCACCACATCACAGCACCGGGATCGCGAGCGCTGACAGCACTGAAACGGAGCCGGCACAGGAGGTGAGTATAGGCTTTATTATTTTATAGGGTCCGAACATTTGGTTTAAGAAGGGGTTGTCCTAGTAATGGACAACTCCCTTAAAGTATATAAACCTACAGAAGAAAAAGTGAGCAAAACCCTGTTGTAACTAAGTAAGGAAAAAGTGCATTTAAATAACACAAGAGTTTTTAATAATACTGTGTTTGATCAAAAATAGCATAAAAGCCATCCCACCGCGACAAGGTAACTCTGAGGAACGGTTTTTAATATTAGTGTAGGACTGTCCCGTCAGAGTTACCTTGTTGCGGTGGGATGGCTTTTATGCTATTTTTGATCAAAAACAGTATTACAAAAAAACTCTTATTTAAATGCACTTTTTGCTTTTTATTTACTTAGCTACAGCAGGGTTTTGCTTACTTTTTCTTCTGTAGGTTTATATGTTTTATGGCCAATGTGAACATGCTCTTATGTGCTGCATGTGTACCAACTTAAGTTAAGCTCAATTTTTGTATTTTTTTTAACCCCTTTAAAGTAGTTTAAGGGAAATTTTTTCATGTAAGCAGTAACTTAAGTCCTTATATAAAAGGGTTTTCCAGCCTTAAGCCCCCGTCTCACATAGCGAGATTGCTAGCGAGATCGTTGCCGAGTCACGAGCTTTGTGACGCAACAGCGATCTCCCCAGCAATATCGCTGTGTGTGATACTTATGAGCGACCGGCCCCCTGCCGGGTATCGCTGATCGTGCTCGAATGCCCTGGACATTTTTTTGATTGTTGGTTTCCCGCTGGCCAGCACGCATCGCTGCGTGTGGCAGGCGGAGACCAGCGAGCTGGTAACCAAGGTAAACATTGGGTTTCTAAGTGCGCGCGGCGCTCAGAAACCCGATGTGTACGTTAGATACCAGTGCGCTGGTAACCAAGGTAAACAGCGGGTTTCTAAGCGCTGGTATGCCGGTAACTAAGTGACGTTACCCGCGTAGTCACTGTCCTGATGGCTGCTGACATCTGCCTGTTTGGCAGCTCACCAGCGTTCATGTAGCGACACACCAGCGATCCTGACAAGTTCATATCGTTGTCAGGATCGCTGGTGAGTCGCTATGTGTGACGGGGCCCTTAGAGTGACTGCAGACTTGTGATTTCTCACAGCACTGTGTAATGGACTTTGTATGCTTCAGGCCACATGTCCTGCCTTGCTCAATACACTTAGACGCCGCGCACGTCTAGTCGGCATGTGACCGGATATATGCTAATCACATACTTGTGGTCACACTCCCGTAGTGGTGGCACAAAGCGTAGTGCACGTATTGAAAGGATTAACAAGTCTGCAGTCACAGAGCGACTGCACACTTGTACCCTAAGGCGGGACAACCACTTTAATGGTTAGGCCGGAGTCACACACAACGACAAAAAAATCGGACCGTTTTAGTCGGTCGATTATCGGACCAAAATGTAATGAACAGACATCCGTCTGGCATCCGATTTTCCTGGAAAGATGCGATTTAGTCGCATCTGACCGTAGTTGTAACATCCGATTTACATCCAACTTGCGAGATTTTCTCGCAGGCTTGCAAAACGGACATATAATGGATCCAAATGAATAGTATTTAAATCACAAAAGAAAGAATAGATATATACACATAGAACACATTTATATATATACATGTCATTGTGACATGTATATATACATATATTTATAGTTCATACACTTCTACATACTGTAATAGCAGCTAATTCAATTGCCGGCTTTTGTGAAACTACAGACCCGACATGAAATGACACATGGTTTACATACAGTTAACCATGTCATTTCATGTAGTTTGATATATGGTTTTAACTTACAATTACATGAGTGTATGTGTGCAAAATTGCAGACATGTAGGGGTTAATTAAAGGTGTAAATTCGTTGAAAAAAAATGTGTGGGCTCCCGCTGTGTTTTCTCCACCAGACAGACAAAACAAGCGAGTGGGGGCAAATAATAATAGCCCAGGGAGGGTGCATTTATTTAGTGCCCCCCTGGCTACTAACATCTGCCCAGGGAGCTGCTCCATAGATTAACATAGGTCCGACTGCAATGCGATATTTCATCGCATTGCAGTCGTCCGATTTTGTTGCCAGTGTGACGCCGGCCTTATAGCTCTATACATGCAAGCTAAAGTGCCAATTCTGGCTTTCCTGCTAACTCAAGCAGGTGCAGCTCCCTACAGTGCAATAAAACATGCTAAAAATAAAATGGAATTCCTCCAATTTTTGGTGTGTTTTTTTAACTTGTGGCGTTCATTGTATGATAAAAACAACTTGATGACACGATATTCCAGGTCAAAATGATTAAGGTGATGCCAAACTTGTGTTCCTTTTTTATAATTTAATGTTAAAAAAAAAAAACTAGAAGTTTAAAAAAAAAAAAAAAAAAAGATTAGCTTGGTGAACCATGTTCTGAGACCCATTACGTTTTTTTCTTCAGTTGATGGAGATATGTTAGGCCTTGTTTTTTGAGTGGTGACGTTCTTACTGATATCATTTTATAGTACAAATACTACACACAATGTTTTGATCGCTGTTAATTCCTCTTTTTTTATTTAGGTAGGTGAGGTGATCAAAAAAAGACAGTCATTTATTCGGATTTATTTTGCAGAAGCAACAGTACAGATGTCTATGTATCAAGGCTGTTTGAATGAGGCTTTACCGCGACTGCGCAAACCTAAGTCAGTGTGCAGAGCACATCACCGGGATGATTTTGCTGCCGAGCTCTGAACACATCCGGCAGCCTGACACTGCCCTTCTAATGCCAGGCTACCAACTTGTTCTCCCCTCTGGAAGAAGTCACCTCCGTAGCACTGCTCTAGCCACTCACAGCAGGTCTGCACAGGTAACACTTTCCAGCGGTGAGAACAGGTCGGCGGTAGCTTGGCATTAGTAGCACAACACCAGGCTGCCGACATCTTCTCATCACTGCTGCAGTGGTTCCAGACCTCCTGTCACCGCTGTAAGGAGAAGTGAGAGGGGGACATTGTAGCTCAGCACACAGAGCTGGGCTACAATAAGATGGTGCCTGACTCCACTTACAGCACTGAATTAGGCAGTCTAGGGGCATTCAGAGATTAGGCAGCCATGGAGGAAGAGATGGGGTTGGGCAGCACAGTGGCTCAGTGGTTAGCACTGCTGCTTTGGTCCCGGGGTCAATTCCCCCCAAGGACAACATCTACAAGGAGTTTGTTCTCCCTGGGTTTGTGTGGGTTTCCTCCTACATGCCAAAGACATACTGATTAGGGCTCACAATCTGAAATCCCTATGAGGACAGTGATGATAAATTCTGCACAATGCTGTGGAATATGATGGAGATAGCTATATAAGCAACAACGGTTAATCAATAATTCAGTCTCTCCAATGGCTGCCATATTTGTGGTGTGTAAATGTCGTGCTGACACTAAATAGAAACGGGGGCCCCCAGAGGCTGAGAAAAATGTTAACAGTAAAACTTATCTTTTTAAAATAATTGTTTATACAACTAAATTGTGATACATTCCATTTAAAGGACTTCTCTGGGAATATATCGCGAGTACTAGGTCATCAATACCAGATCGATGGTGGTCCGATAACCAACATTCCCGCCGGTCAGAAGTAAACCTTGAATGGAGCTGTTCAATGTATAGCGGCTGCTGCAGAACATCTAGGATCAGACCTGCAGTCTCCCGCAGCGGCCCTTACACACCGATGGGGGCTGTGCAGTACAGAACTGTCCATCCGGCTAGAGCCGATAGCAGGTGGGGTCCCAGGTCCCCACCAATCTCTAATCCTAAGGATTTGTGCCACATTACCTATAAGCCACTATCTCCCCATACTAATAGGGCACAGCAGCATCTCCTGGAGCGGGGGCACAATAACACGGAAACACAAACTTTCTGGAGAGGGGAAGTTTGATCTCCATGGACTGAATGTGAGCTCTATATAGGACACAGTCACCCCTATATACCGGCCAGGAGAGCAGCCCCGTGCAGGATGCCACACTGCCCCACACTGGCGCTGATGGCGCTCCCCATTCACAGACCGCCCGCTCCCGGCGCACATGTGCTTCCTTTCTCCCCGCCAGGACAATGGCTGCCCGCAGCAGCGCCGCTCTGTGCGCGGATTGGCCCGGGGCTGGCCATTATTGTGTGCGCTCTCACCTGCTTGGCGAGGAACTGGCTGAGCTCTCCGCCGCTTCTCTGAGCGATAGCGCTGAGCCCCGAGAGGCTGAGCTGGAAGTGCTCCATGCCGGGTACACGGCTGACCGGAACAGGCCAAGAAGCGGCCGTGTGTGCACAACAAACACCAGCACGGCTCCACACGTGGGGAAGACACCGCACAACGGAGCACTTCCGGGAGCGCCGCGCACGTCATCACCGGCGCGACACCTCCCAGCAGCTGGCGCCGCGGCGGGAGAAAGGCTGGAGGAGAGCTGGGTGCTGCGGCCGGACACCGCCATAGGCTGCATGACCACTGTGCCCCGTGTGTAATGTCTACAGACCAGACCCGCCATAGGCTGCATGGCCACTGTGCCCCGTGTGTACTGCCTGCAGACCGGACCCCGCCATAGGCTGCATGGCCACTGTGCCCCGTCATAGGCTGCATGGCCACTGTGCCCCGTGTGTACTGCCTGCAGACCGGACACCGCCATAGGCTGCATGGCCACTGTGCCCCGTGTGTAATGTCTGCAGACCAGACCCGCCATAGGCTGCATGGCCACTGTGCCGCTTGTGTAACGTCT
This sequence comes from Oophaga sylvatica, assembly GCA_033576555.1. Taxonomy (NCBI): domain Eukaryota; kingdom Metazoa; phylum Chordata; class Amphibia; order Anura; family Dendrobatidae; genus Oophaga; species Oophaga sylvatica. The sequence goes on from JARQOD010000005.1 coordinate 275,739,477, forward strand.
GCAGACCGGACCCCGCCATAGGCTGCATGGCCACTGTGCCCCTTGTGTAACGTCTGCAGACCGGACCCCGCCATAGGCTGCATGACCACTGTGCCCCGTGTGTAAGCGTCTGCAGACCGGACCCCGCCATAGGCTGCATGGCCACTGTGCCCCGTGTGTAATGCCTGCAGACCGGACCCCGCCATAGGCTGCATGGCCACTGTGCCCCGTGTGTAATCCTGCAGACCGGACCCCGCCATAGGCTGCATGGCCACTGTGCCCCGTGTGTAATGCTGCAGACCGGACCCCGCCATAGGCTGCATGGCCACTGTGCCCCGTGTGTAATGTCTGCAGACCGGACCCCGCCATAGGCTGCATGCCACTGTGCCCCGTTTGTAACTGCCTGCAGACCGGACCCCGCCATAGGCTGCATGGCCACTGTGCCCCGTGTGTACTGCTGCAGACCGGACCCCGCCATAGGCTGCATGGCCACTGTGCCCCGTGTGTAATGTCTGCAGACCGGACCCCGCCATAGGCTGCATGGCCACTGTGCCCCGTGTGTACTGCCTGCAGACCGGACACCGCCATAGGCTGCATGGCCACTGTGCCCCGTGTGTAATGTCTGCAGACCAGACCCGCCATAGGCTGCATGGCCACTGTGCCCGTGTGTAACGTCTGCAGACCGGACCCCGCCATAGGCTGCATGGCCACTGTGCCCCAGACCGACCCCGCCATAGCTGCATGCCACTGTGCCCCGGTGTAATGCCTGCAGACCGACCCGCATAGGCTGCATGGCCACTGTGCCCCGTGTGTAATGTCTGCAGACCGGACCCCGCCATAGGCTGCATGGCCACTGTGCCCCGTGTGTATCTGCAGACCGACCCGCATAGGCTGCATGGCCACTGTGCCCCGTGTGTACTCCTGCAGACCGGACACGCCATAGGCTGCATGGCCACTGTGCCCCGTGTGTAATGTCTGCAGACCGACCCCCATAGGCTGCATGCCACTGTGCCCGTGTGTAGTCTGCAGACCGGACCCGCCATAGGCTGCATGCCACTGTGCCCCGTGTGTAAGCTGCGACGGACCCCCATAGGCTGCATGGCCACTGTGCCCCGTGTGTAATGTCTGCAGACCGACCCCGCATAGGCTGCATGCCACGTGCCCCGTGTGTACGCTGCAGACCGACCCCGCCATAGGCTGCATGGCCCTGTGCCCGTGGTACGCTGCAGACCGGACCCGCATAGGCTGCATGCCACTGTGCCCGTGTGTAAGCTGCAGACCGGACCCGCCATAGGCTGCATGCCACTTGCCCGTGTGTAATGCTGCAACGACCCGCATAGCTGCATGGCCACTGTGCCCCGTGTGTACGCTGCAGACCGACCCGCCATAGGCTGCATGCCACTGTGCCCCGTGTGTACTCTGCAGACCGGACCCCCCATAGGCTGCATGGCCACTGTGCCCGTGTGTACTGCTGCAGACCGACACCGCATAGCTGCATGACCACTGTGCCCGTGTGTAACCCTGCAGACCGGACCCGCCATAGCTGCATGGCCACTGTGCCCCGTGTGTATGCTGCAGACCGGACGACGTGTGTCCCTGCCTGCAACCGACCCCGCCATAGGCTGCATGCCACTGTGCCCCGGTGTAGCTGCAGACCGGACCCCGCCATAGGCTGCATGGCCACTGTGCCCCTGTGTGTAATGTCTGCAGACCGGACCCCGCCATAGGCTGCATGGCCACTGTGCCCCGTGTGTAACTGCTGCAGACCGGACCCCGCCATAGGCTGCATGCCACTGTGCCCCGTGTGTAACGCCTGCAGACCGACCCCGCCATAGGCTGCATGGCCACTGTGCCCCGTGTGTATGCCTGCAGACCGGACCCCGCCATAGGCTGCATGGCCACTGTGCCCCGTGTGTAACGTCTGCAGACCGGACCCCGCCATAGGCTGCATGGCCACTGTGCCCCGTGTGTACTGCTGCAGACCGACCCGCCATAGGCTGCATGCCACTGTGCCCCGTGTGTAATGTCTGCAGACCGGACCCGCCATAGGCTGCATGCCACTGTGCCCCGTGTGTACGCTGCAGACCGGACCCCTGTGTAACGCCTGCAACCGGACCCCCATGGCCTTGACACTGTGCCGTGGTAACGCTGAGCCGCAGCATGGCCTGATGCCACGGCCCGTGTATGCTAGCCGGCCGCTAGCGCTGCCATGTGCCCTGGACCCCTCAGACGACACTGCCTGTGAATGCCACGGCCCGTGTTAGCTGCAGCGCCACGCCTGTGTCTGCACGGCCCGTTAGCTGCGCCGGCCCTAGTCTGCAGTGGCCCTGTATGGCTGCAGACCGGCCCGCTAGCTGCATGGCCGACCCGAAGTCTGCAGCCGGCCCCGCTAGCTGCATGGCCACTGCCTGTAATGCAACGGCCCGCATAGGCTGCAGGCACTGGCCCTGTGACTGCACGGCCCCGTTAAGCTGCAGACCGACCAACTGGCCTTGTCAATGTTGCCAGTGTGAACGCCTAGGCTGCACGGCCACTGTGCCCGTGAGTGACTTGCCGTGGAACTCCGCAGCTGGATCACCATGGTGCTCCTGCATGTTAACGTCTGCAGACGGACACGCCATAGGTGCATGGCCACTGTGCCCCGTGTGTAATTCTGCAGACGGACCGCAACGCTGGCCATTGGCTCCTTGGAACCTGTGCCGGGATGGCTGCAGGCCGCCCCATGGTGACATGCAGTCCGCACTGGTATAGCTGCTGGCCCGGCCACGCTAAGCTGCACGGACACGCCCTGTGTATGGCTGCGACCGGACCGCCTAGGCTGCATGCCTGTCCCCCGTGTGACGTGCAGACGGCCCCTAGGTACGCATGGACCACTGGCCCATGGTAGCTGCACGGACGCCCCATAGTGATGGCCATGTGCACCGGCTGCTAAGCTGCAGCGGACACCGCCCAGGTGTAATGGCACTGACCCCGTGTACGCCTGCAGAGGCCACGCCCTGGTATGCATGTGCCGGACGCTCAGCCGGCTCACCATGGCCTGTTGGCACTGCTGCACGTGACGCTAGGCGGACACTGCCATGGCTGCATGGCCTGTGCCGTGTGAAGTCCCTGCAGTCGGACCGCCATGGCCCTTGGCCTGTACCCTGAAGCTGCGACGACCCGCCATAGGCGTGGCCACTGTGCCCCGTGTGTAAGTCTGCAGACCGGACCCGCATAGGCTGCATGGCCACTGTGCCCGTGTGTAGTCTGCAGACCGGACACCGCCATAGGCTGCATGGCCACTGTGCCCCGTGTGTAATGCTGCAGACCGGACCCCGCATAGGCTGCATGGCCACTGTGCCCCGTGTGTAATGTCTGCAGACCGGACCCCGCCATAGGCTCATGGCCACTGTGCCCCGTGTGTAACGTCTGCAGACCGGACACCCATAGGCTGCATGGCCACTGTGCCCCGTGTGTAACTCCTGCAGACCGGACAACAGCCATAGGCCTGCATGCCACTTGACGTGTGAAGCCGCAGACCGGACGCCATGGCCATGCCCTGTAGTGCCCGTGTGTAACGCGCGACCAGGACCCCGCCATAGGTGCATGCCCTGTATGCCCGGTGAACGCCATAGCTGGAGCCACTGCTGATGGCCATGTGCCCCGGTTACTCCTGCCAGGGCGACCAGCCATAGGCTGCCATGGCTTGTGCCTGCGGGACCCGCATGCGCATGGACCACTGGCCGGTGCTATGCCACGTGCCGCGTGATAGGCTGCAGGCCGGACCCCTGGTGTGCACTGTGCACCTGGAACCGCCATAGGCTGCATGGCCACTGTGCCCCGTGTGTAACTCCTGCAGACCGGACCCGCCATAGGCTGCATGGCCACTGTGCCCCGTGTGTAACGTCTGCAGACCGGACCCGCCATAGGCTGCATGGCCACTGTGCCCCGTGTGTAAGTCTGCAGACCGGACCCGCCATGGCTGCATGGCCACTGTGCCCCGTGTGTAATGTCTGCAGACCGGACCCACCATAGGCTGCATGGCCACTGTGCCCCGTGTGTAATGTCTGCAGACCGGACCACCGCCATAGGCTGCATGGCCACTGTGCCCCGTGTGTAACGCCTGCAGACCGGACCCGCCATAGGCTGCATGGCCACTGTGCCCCGTGTGTAACTCCTGCAGACCGGACCCGCCATAGGCTGCATGGCCACTGTGCCCCGTGTGTAACGTCTGCAGACCGGACCCGCCATAGGCTGCATGGCCACTGTGCCCCTGTGTATGTCTGCAGACCGGACCCGCCATAGGCTGCATGGCCACTGTGCCCCTGTGTAACGTCTGCAGACCGGACCCGCCATAGGCTGCATGGCCACTGTGCCCCGTGTGTAATGCCTGCAGACCGGACCCCGCCATAGGCTGCATGGCCACTGTGCCCCGTGTGTAATGTCTGCAGACCGGACCCCGCCATAGGCTGCATGCCACTGTGCCCCGTGTGTAATGCTGCAGACCGGACCCCGCCATAGGCTGCATGGCCACTGTGCCCCGTGTGTAATGTCTGCAGACCGGACCCCGCCATAGGCTGCATGGCCACTGTGCCCCGTGTGTAATGTCTGCAGACCGGACCCGCCATAGGCTGCATGGCCACTGTGCCCCTGTGTAATGCCTGCAGACCGGACCCCCCCCCCCCCCCCCCCCCCCCCCCCCCCCCCCCCCCCCCCCCCCCCCCCCCCCCCCCCCCCCCCCCCCCCCCCCCCCATAGGCTGCATGGCCACTGTGCCCCGTGTGTAACGCCTGCAGACCGGACACAGCCATAGGCTGCATGGCCACTGTGCCCCGTGTGTAATGCCTGCAGACCGGACCCCGCCATAGGCTGCATGGCCACTGTGCCCCGTGTGTAATGCCTGCAGACCGGATGCTGCCTGGCTGTGGGTGCATAGCGCCATTTCCCTCCCAGAATGTACATTTTTAAGGTGGTTTGCTAATTTTAAAGATATTTTCTTTTTACCTCCATACATCTTTTTTGGGGGCTAAAAATCTTTTTTGCAATTAGGTTTCATTACAGATTTGACCCCATTCTGCTTTTACAGGCTCCTTGTTTTCCCCAACTCCAATATAGTCTGTGGTCCTAAATTGTCTGAGAGGAGATAATTAGTTCTTCAGAGAGCATTAGACAACATCTAATATATAAAGCTGAATGTATGTATGTGTGTATGTATGTGGGTATGTTTGTCCGGGATTGGAATCCGCACCGTCGCACTTACGGGCATGAAATTTTGCACGCCCACACGTCTCGACCCCGAAAGCGTCCTAGGCTATGTTTTGAATCGAAATTTTAACCCCGCGCGTTCCAAATCGCCAAACAATTTTGGCCCTATCTTCATAATGGGGAGAAAGCTGAATGCTTGTGTGTATGTCCGGCATAGGAATCTGCATTTACGGGCATGAAATTTTGCACACCCGCACGTCTCGACCCCGGGAGCATCATAGGCTGTGTTTTGAGTCGACATTTTAACCCCACGTGTTCAAAATTGCGCGCATTAAAAACACACACACGTCTGGTATTTTTATCTTTTAAAAATAAATATCTGATTAATAACCAGCCAAACTACAAGACCAATTTGTTATAAATTTGCCATATAGGGAAATAAGACAGATGTCAGTCACATGAGCTGTATATTATTTGTATGTGTGAGGTAATATATACTGCCAGAGGGGAATGTTTTCTGTTGGCTGGGGATTTATCAGGCTGCCTATAGCAACCAATCACAGCTCAGCTTCTATTTTGCCATAGGTCATTAATATGAGCTCTGTTTGGTTACTATAGGCAACAGAGGACATTGTCAGTATAAGAAAGCTTGTGTGAGGTAATAGGATTTCAGTTACTATGCTTGGCCAATGTTGGTGTAATGACTGATGTAAGTCACATCACCTGTATGTGGGAGGATATATATATAGTAGCAGCCACAGCTTTGTCCTTCTATGTTGCTATCCTGATGAGGGCACAGTTAAGTACATTAACCCGGGCGAAGCCGGGTACTACAGCTAGTTTGTAATAAAACCTAACTGTATCTTCCAATCCATGTAGTAATGAAAAGTCTTAATGTGGACAACCCCTATAATGTAAGATCCAAGTGTGTTTCCTGCTGTAATTACCGATGTCACATGGGGGTCTCTCGCAGCAGTGAAGCGTCTGTCCATGCACGTTGTTTAGGCTTAGGAACATAAGCTGCATCTCACCGTCATACCAGGCCAGTGCACACACCGCGTTGCTGCCTAGACGGAGCCAAAACGAGGGACAGATGAGCTGCGAACATGTCATGATCTTCATTAGTGGGTAGATACAACTCAGATCGCAAAAGTTAATATTTCATGTTGGTAACCTGAAGCCCATAGATGTCTAAGCCATGTTACTAATATGAAATTGCAACTTTTGACATCCAATTTTTATCTACCCACTAATAAAGAAGATGGTGCGTTCCTGGAGCTGGATTATCTTTTCCTTCTTTTGACGTGCTTGGGAAGCACACTGTAGCGCTATAATAATAATTTTATTTCTATAGCGCCATCATATTCCGCAGCACTTTACGTTATAGAGGGGACTTGTACAGACAATAGACATTACAGCATAACAATAAACACATATCAAAGTAGATACCAAGAGGAATGAGGGCCCTGCTCGCAAGCTTACAATCTATGAGGAAAAAGGGGAGACACAAAAGGTGCTATAGCTTGCAAACACGAGATCTGAAAAATGAATTGCATCACTGCCTTAGAAATATGAAAAATTGAGAAGGCTTAGCGCATAAAATGGCCAATTTATGTGTACCTGGAAGCCACGTAAAGGCGCCCCTCGTTTTCCAGGTCCTAACTAATGCCAATCCTCGCTTAGAAAAGTCTATATCTGTATGGGAACATATGAATCCTCTCTAGACTGAAATCTACATCTCTGTGGAGGGGTAGTAGACCTGCTATAATTAAAACGACTGACTAACCCACTGTAGTGCTTCCTTTTTTTCTTGAGTGTGTATGAGTTGGTGACTCTAGGTTTAGCACCTGTTCACATTAGTTCTATGTTTGGATGTGCTGGTCAGTTTTTTGATAGTTAAACTACACTGTGACATGAAGGTTGCAGTGTTCTACTGCAACTTCCCATTTAATTATGTGTACTCTTTCATTTGCAAACTTTTTCCTTGTACTCCTTGTATGTAAAACTATAGACACCTGTTCAGATCAGTTTTCACTTATGCTGATCCCTCGTGACCCCTTGTCATCATTGCGGTCATCGGTGTAAAAGGATCATTATAAAGATGAATGGCCAGTGCAGAGATGTATTTGAATTGAACTTCTTGGCTTTAAAATTAAATATTCACAGGAAATTTGCAGTTAGACTCCGCACTGCCGCAACGATGAACTCCATGAGATTGTCATAGATTCACAGTGGCTTTATTCAACACGGTTCAGGGGTCTCATGCCCCCTTCATCAGGAAATAACTGATGAAGGGGGCATGAGACCCCTGAACCGCGTTGAATAAAGCCACTGTGAATCTATGACAATCTCCTGGGTCTAACTGAAAATTTCCTGTGAATATTTATTTCTTCTGGTCGCTTAGGACCTGTGGATCTGCAGCAGCCACCAGTTTTCATTCTCTTATCTCATCCTAACCAGGCGAGTAAATTTCTTGATATATTTTCTTTTTTGTTACGTAGATAAGACCCTATCGCGCTCTTTTGTCTCCATTCTTTTGCAATGACTTTAAAATTAAGGAGACCTGGGGGGATGATCATTTTGACAAAAAAAATTTAGCTTTTTGTTATTGTACAAAAATGGTAGAACAAAAAAGTTAAGTAATGGGGCTGTCTGATCTTTTTCATAATAAAATGCTGTAAAATAACAAAAGTGAAGCATCCCCTGTGGAACCTCTTCTAATGCTGCTCAAGTCCCTTGTGGTTAAACAACAGTTTTGTGCACCTCTGAAAAGAAGGACACTGCTGAACAGAGGCCAGATGGAGTCCAAAGTAACTGCTACTTCGTTATAGTGAATGGATCCCTCGGAGTTTCATTTGAATCACTTCATTCAGAGATTTAGATGCAAATCCCTATGCAAGTGCTCAGCGTAAAGCACAATATAATATGATCCAAAATGTTATGTAAAATGTTCCCAATAAAAGCTTCAACTGAATACACAAAAAAGCAAGTCCCTTCTCAGGTCCATCATCTGTTACTGGTAGTACAAAGGCTCTGGAAAAGCTCCATGGTTTCTCTCCTAAAAGATAAAATCCAGCAAATTCTCCACTCCCAAATTCAAATGCCTCCCTCCCTTCTGAGCTCCACAGTGTGCCTAAACCACATATAGTGACCACGTTTGGCAATTTAGAGTGTGAGCCTCATCAGGGACAGCAATGATAATGTGTGCAAACTGTAAAGCGCTGCGGAATATGTTAGCGCTATATAAAGATTATTTCTGTAGTGATGAGCGATCACTTAATTTAAGGGGTGCGTGTCTCTAGAAGCAAGAGCTGGCAGAATGTATGGGCACTACAATGGCAAATTTGAGATTTTCACTAAGAAACATCCATAGAGCCAAAATCATCACACCTGTAGATAAATTTCCAGAGGGGTGCAATTTTCAAAATGGGGTCACTTGAGGGGGGATTCTGCTCTTCTGCCACTTGGCTCTGAATATGGAGTCAGGAAACTATTCTAGGAACATTTAGTCTCCATGTGTCAAATAGCATTCCTCCCCTCCCAAGTCTCGCCATGTGGCTAAGCAGTATTGTATAGCTGCACATATAGTATTGCCCCATTCAGCTGAAATTGTGTGACATATTTTGGAGCCATTTTTACCCATTTCCACTTGTGAGAATCTAAAATCTGAGGCTAAAACACATTTTTTTGTGGTAAAAATGTATTTATTTTTTCTTCTCTGCCCAATGGTATAAAATTCAGTCACACACCTGTGGTGTCAGTATGATCACTGTACCCCTTGATTGAGAGGTGTAGTTTTAAAAATAGGGTTCTTCTGGGACCTCAAGGAATCTGTCAATAAGACATGGCACCAGCAAACCATAACAACAAAATCTGCACTCCGATATGGCTCTCCTTCCCTTATGAACTTTGCACTGTGCCTCAAAAGTGGTTTTTGACCCCTTATGGGGTATTGGCATACTAAGGAGAAATTGCGTATCAAATTGTGCTATTTTTCTGCATGAAAATCGCAAACTTGGGGCCAAAGCTATATTTTAGTTGAAAAAATTGTAATGTTTCATTTACTCAGCCCAAAGGTATACAATTCTGTGCATCGCCTAAAGGGTTAAAAACACTCACTACTCCCATAGATTAATTCCTCGAGAAGTTTAGTTTCCAAAATGAGGTCACTTGTGAGGGTTTCTGCTATTTTGGCATGTCAGAGGCTCTTCAAATGTGACATGGGGTCCGCAACATATTGCGGCTAAAATGGCATCTTGTCCCTTTGGAGCCAGTGCCATGCTCCCAAACAGTTGTTTTCTAACACATATGGGATATTGGCGTAATCAGTAGAATTTGCACAATAAATTGTACCATCCGTTTTAATCTGTTATGAAAATAAAAAAAAATAGGGCTAAAGCAACATTTTTGTAGGAAAAATGTGATTTTTGTATTTTCACAGCTCAATGGTATAAAATTCTGTGAATCCTGTGGTTCAAGGTGCTCACAACTACTCTAGATAAATTTGGAGGAGTGTAGTTTCCAAAATGGGATCACTTGCGGGGTGTTTCCACTGTCTAGGCACATCAGTGACTGGAAAAGTGATGTGGCATCCACTATTTTTTCCACACAATTTTGCATTCCAAAAGTTAAATGCTGGTCCTTCCCTTCTGAGCCCTGCTTTGCACCCAAACAGTAGTTTTCCACCACATATGGTGTATCGGCATATTTAGGAGAAATTGTACAACAATTTGTACAATCCATTTCCACCTTTTACCCTTGTGAAAATACAAAATTTGGGGCTCAAGTAACATTTTTGTGGGAAAAAGTAAACTTTTATTTTTTTCCTTGCAAATTGCTTTAATTCCTGTTAAGCATTTAAAGGGTTAATAAACTTCTTGAATGTGGTTTTGAGGATTGTAGTTTTTAAAATGGTGTCACTTTTGGGTATTAATTTTTACACACGGGCCCTCAAAGTCACCAAATGTGATGTGGTCCCTAAAAAAAATTGGTTTTGTAAATTTTGTTGGAAAAATTAGAACTCGCTGAAACTTTTAAACCTTATAACTTCCTAACAAAATAAAAAAAAGTTTTAAAAATGATGCTGAGGTAAAGCAGACATGTGGTAAATGTTATTAACTATTTTGTGTGATATAACGATCTGATTTAACCCCTTCACCACCTTGGGTTTTTCCATTTTTGAGTTTCTGTTTTTTGCCCCCTTCTTGCGAAAGCCATAACTTCTTCACTTTTCCATTAATAAGGCCATGTGAGGGCTAATTTTTTGTGCGCCGATCTGACGTTTTTTTTTAATCCATTTTGTTGAAAATACGATCTTTTGATCGCCCGTTATTGCATTTTAATGCAATGTTGCGGCAACCTAAATAATGTAATTCTGGCTTTTTTACTTTTTTTCTTTTTTTTTTCGTTTACCGATCAAATTAATTCTTTTTATATGTTGATAGATTGGGGGATTCTGAATGTGGCGACACATGTGTTTGTTTGTTTTTCTTGTTTTATTTTGAATGGGGGGTGATTTGAACTTTTATATTTTTTTATTTTTAAAAACTTTTTTCACTTGCTTCAATAGTCGTCTCCATGGGAGACTAGAAGCTGTGATCATCCGATCACTTGTGCTACACAGATCAGGTGTTCAGCTAAAATGCTCACTTGCTATGAGCGCCGCCTACTCAGCGGCACTCATAGCAATCCGCCAATGACAACCACAGGGGTCTGCTGCAGACCTCGGGTTGTCATGCCAACCCATCGGCAACCCGCAGTCATTGGCGCAGATGGGCGGCATTAGTGACGTGAGTCCGGCGCGAGCATGTTAAATGCCGCTGTCAGAGATTGACAGCGGCATTTAACATGTTAACAGCTACGGGTGTAATCGCAATCCACCCGCTGCTGTTAGGGGCACATGTCAGCTGTTCAAATCAGCTGACGTTCCGGAAAAGTTGCGGGCTCATCGCCGGAGTCCGCAGCAGACAGGGAGTCCACCTTAGATATAACTATAAGTCTAAGGTGGAAAAGGGGTCAAGGGCATACAAATAAAAAAATGTGAAAATTGCTAAATTTTCACCAAAATTCTGATATTTTGGTAAATAAACAAAAAAAAAGAAATCGACCTAAATTTACCGCTAAGATGAAGTACAATATATCACGAAAAAAACTGTCTCAGAATCACTGAGAAACATTGAAGCATTCCAGAGTTCTTACCACATAAATTGACACTGGTCAGAATTTAAAAAATTGGCCTGGTCAGGAAGGTGAAAACGGGCTCTTGAGCGAAAGGGTCAATGATCAGTATGATGGCATTATTCTGTCACTAAGTGGTGGCATTATGTAGTTTTGGCATAGCAGTACTATTTAATATTGCATAGCAATTTAATATTGGTCTTTTACTAAATCTTGATTTCTTCCAGACAGGGTCTGCCCTTATCATTGTTAGCGGCAGTTGACTGTTACATATAGCTGAGCTCCCACTGCAACAATATTTTTTAAGTGTTTTTCTGTACAAAAGAAGTAAACCACACATAATGACACCCATTTGTTATCACTGTATTTGCATTGAAATGCAAACTTAACATTACGTGTTAATTATTCAGAACGGACTATGGTGTTTATGCATATACAGTTCAGAATTGATTTTTTTTTTTGCTCATTCCATTTTCCAAAAAGCATTAAAAAAATTATCAAAAAAAAGTTGTACATATCACAGAATGATACCAGTAAAAACTACATCTTACCATAAGAAAATAAGCCATGGAAAGCAATCACTCATACAGCTCTGTTGATGAAAAAATGTTAAACTTATGGCTTTCATACAAAAACAAATGATTTATTTTTTAGAATATTTATTGTGCAAGCATAATAAAACACAAAATAGTACAATTTTGGCATTGCTATAACCATACTGACCCACAGAAAGAGGATAACTACCATATTTGTGCAGAACGGTCAATGGTGTAAAATGCAATAAAAACAGTGCTTAATTCATGTTTTTTCTAGTCATTCCAATCAAAAGTTAATAAAATTTGGGTGTTAATTTATATTGACCCAAAAATGGTGTCATTGATAAATCCAACTCATCCCACAGAAAAAAATAAGCTCTTGTAGGGTTTTGCCAAAGGAAAAATAAAAAAAATATTACGACTCTCAAGTGACAGTGAAAAAAAAAAATTTCATCTGAAGGCCAAAAACATGTTTGTGGTATAATATGATTTTTTTATTTTAAAAATTCAAAACATTAAATTTTGGTTGCATTGTCAATGGTTTGTTTTCTTTTTTTATTGGTTTTTTTTGTACATGTAAAAATCATTAACCCCCTTTAACCCTCGCTGAACGCCCTTTTTCGAAGGTGTTAAGGGGTTTTCTCAGGCTGCTTTTCAGCCCCCTTGGAAATAAAGTACCGTATTACTCCGTTAAACCAGATTTTAGCCCTTTTTTAGATGAAAATCCCCCTTCGGTTATCGCGAGTCTATACGGGGGGGGGGGAGGGGTGTAGGATATATACCCCCCTTTTGGGAGGTTCGGGAGCACCCGCTTCTCCCCGTCGCCTTTTTAGTTTTTTGAGGGGGTATTTATCTAGGGCATCTTTTTGGGGCCCCTTTTTCCTTTTTGGCACCCCCCTGGTTTTTCTGAGCAAAAGTTTTCCCGTTTTTGTGGAAAAAATTTTT